>JAAGVU020000045.1:18407229-18452565 GCA_011763525.2 Mormyrus iriodes
TCATATTAAGACACATTAATACCAACTAGTTTTAAGAATAGTGGAATGTTACACTTTTTTTCTTCCTCCGTTTGTGGGGCCCCATGGGTGGATGGCGCCCTTAGCATTTGCCTATATTGCCTATGCCACGGGCCGGCCCTGTCCATTCCTATGACTAGGTCGCTAAACGAATTGGTCGGTAAGCGAGGAGCCGCATCTCTGCAATCCAGTGAATCACTGATAACGTCCTTTTGCACATTACCGAAGTAAAACAGCGCAAAGAAATAAATGTTACCTGTACATATTAACTAAGATATGAAACAAGTAAAAAAAACTTACAGCCATTGCTTTCGAAGACATAAGAAAGTATAAGACACAGGAAAACTTTAACCTTGCACACGTCCGTGCTTTCGGACAGGTCCCCTGTCCCACAATACAAAGCATATGCATCAATTTAAAGGCAACGTATCGAAATAAAAGTCGATCGCAAGTTTAATGTATACTGGTATGGCATATCAAAATAAATGTCAATTACTGCAAACAATATACAAGCTTCCTTCGCCCACCTAAATAAATCAGAGAGCAGAACAAACAGAACAGAATAGAAACGCTGCGCTGCTGTTTCCTCAGCCAAAGTTCTCGTATAGCGTCCAATGCCGACTGCCCGGAGAGCTGATCGTAAGTCCAGGCGATCGTTATACAGGTAGGTCGTTAAGTGAGGAGTGTCTGTAGTAAGAGTACACTCTAAGATAATGATTAAGAAGTACAGTATAGTAAATGTATAAACCAGTAGCATAGTTGTTTGTTAGAGTTTTTCTCAATTGCTCTGACACATTTTACTGTACTTAACATACTCAGTTTGGGTTTAACCTAAGAACATTTCTCAAAACATTACTTGAATATAGCGCAACAGTTGGCTAAGTTGCAAAAGGCACTCTTAACAACATACGTGAAACAATTAACTCAAGTCTCAAAAGCAAATATTTCCACCAATGAATTAATCAGTGCCACCAAAATGAAAAGTTCAATTAGCATCGTTTTAACAATGAGAGTCAAAATGCTTAGACATATTACTATTATATCAGTGTAAATATGCTCCTTAGCTCCACAATTCTGAAGGATAGTCGGTTCCCACTTTCTCATCGTCACTTACTGATCATTTTTCTTTAGCAAACCGATACTTATTCTTGTGAAAGACACCAATTTCAGCGTTGCAAGGTTTTACATTACAGTATGTGAAGTTTACTGGCAAGAGAAAGCACTTGCATACATATGTAACTTTTTCTCAAGACATAGTACAAGTCGCATGACACTATATAACACAAAAATAGCAAAATGGCAATACAAGAACAAAATGACTACAAAATCATGTACTGTGGGAAACAAAAACACAACAATGACATATCACTGTAATTTATGGAATATATTTTTTAAATGATTTTGAAAGCTTTGTTAACTTTTGCAACTAAACCGTAGTGTTGTGCTATATGCATGAACGGTTTTGAGAAATACTACTAAAGTCTTGAGAATGCTAAGAATGTTTCACAAAATGTGCCAAAGCAATCGAGAAAAACTGTAATGCATAAAGGACAGTCCAATTTGGATGGAAGGAAGCAATTGCAGTAACTTTGGCATCCAAGAATGTAACAGTGCATAAGTTATTGACATACATACATGAAAAGTAACTCTCAGAAATGTATCCAAATTTATGGACAGCCTTCAGAATTGGTCATGCTTGCAGTGACAGCAGCAGGAGTGTAGAGGAGCTTAAACCCATCAATTCATACCTGAGGTCCACCATGTCACAGGATCATCTCAGTTACTTTGCTGTCATCAGCATGAAGCATGAGGTTGCTGGGCAAATTTTCTATGATGATATCATTGAGGAGTTTGAGTCAAGGAAGACAAAAAAGGTGAAGTTTTACATTTATTGGAAGGTGTGATGTGCAACTGACTGTGCAGCTGACTGACCCAACAATGAAAAGGTCAAACTGTGTTCACTGTAATTTGTGCAGTTTTAATGGAATTGGCTCAGTTGTTTTAATGTCAGAACTGCCGCTGATTTTTCTGCCTAGACAATGACAGGAGGCTGCAAGGAGGCCATCTAGCTGACAAAGGGACGGCAGGAGATGAGGTAGGAGCCACCGGGACACCTGGCGGCAAGCAGGGTGCAGCCGGCACCCCTGGGGGAGAGTGGGGTGCAGCTGGGACACCTGGGGTGAACAGGGCAGAGCCAGGGGCGAGCAGGGTACAGCCAGGACACCTAGGAGTGTGCAGGGCTCATCCAAGATAACTGGCGAGACCACTGGGCTTCACTGCAGGATGTCATGGCTGCTGTGAGACTGGGTGCAGGCGATGTGGCCCCTTTTGGGCTGGAAGCTGGGGACTATATATAGGCTGGGTGCTTGGAGCATGGGTGGAGCAGCCTACTCTGGGCCAGGCTGAGCAGCCATTTCTGGGCTGGGCGCTTGGAGCATGGGCAGAGTGGTTCTCTCTGGGTCGGGTGCAGCAGAGGTGAGGATGGGCTCTTGGGGCGCAACAGAGGTGAGGATGAGATGATAGGGTCCCTGTGGGC
Source organism: Mormyrus iriodes (assembly GCA_011763525.2). Classification (NCBI taxonomy): domain Eukaryota; kingdom Metazoa; phylum Chordata; class Actinopteri; order Osteoglossiformes; family Mormyridae; genus Mormyrus; species Mormyrus iriodes. The sequence continues at coordinate 18,409,784 of JAAGVU020000045.1, forward strand.
TGGACCTTGGAGAATCTGGCGGAGCAGGCCCCTGTGGGCCAGACTCTGGAGGCTCGGGACGAGCGGCAGCCCCTCCTGGTGGAGGCACCAGGTCAGGTAAGGCAGCAATAATGGGCACAGCCAGCTTGCTCCACTTCTTCCTTCTGCGGCTAGCTATAGGAAGCCGGCGGAGTGAGCGACTTCATGCTGCGGAGAGGTAGCAGGCTGAGTGACTCCACGCTGCTCAGATGCAGCAGGCAGAGCTGCAGTGAACTGAGCGGCTTCATGTTACGGGGAAGTGGCAAGCTGGATGACTTCACGTCACTTGGAAGTGGCGAACCAGTCCATGTTGAATATGTGAGAATCTAGAGGAATCAGCTAAGGCATGTCATCTTCATCATCATGGTGAGTTCTGTACGGTGCCCGCACAGGCGTGGTGACCTGCGCGACGAGAGATTCACCGGGGTCTTCATCCTCCTCAAGCTCCTTTAAGTCACTGTCACTCAGTGGGTCTATGAGCGGGGTGTGAAAGAACCACCGCTGAGTGAGGATGAGAAGCTCAAACACCAGGAAGAGGCTGGGTGCAAGGGAAAGCGTGCAGGCAGAGATGCGGTGTGCCAGAGGCTCCCGGGCATAGACACTAGACAGTTTGTCAAGTCCTGTCATTCTGTCCCGAGGTGAGAGACGAAGGACTCAAAGGCAGGTGTTTGGCAAACAAAAAGGGGTTTATTGAACTTAACAGGAGCAGGGAAACAAACAAGTCCGCAAGGGATCAAAACAAGAAGGGCAGTACAGGGAAGGACACAAGTAAACAGGAGGAGTGACATCAATGACCGGACTGAGGCTGATGAGAAAAACAGGTACCTAAATACAAAGACTAATGAGGGGTAACAAGCAACAGGCGTGGCTCATCAGGGCCACGCTAGTGAGGAGACAGTAGGGTCAGGCGGACATGACAGGTAGAACGTAACAGTATAAATGCCATGTGTATAAGAATCTATGACCAAATTAGTAACACATTATAATGCATTCATAAAGAATTATAAACATGGCTATAAATATTCATTAAAAAGCGCAACACTTTATAGCCATGTTTATTATGCATTATGAATGCATTATGAAGGTATGTATAATGCACTATAGATGATAGCTTTTAGTAAAGTGTAACCAAGTGTTTGTTATCAAAAAAGTCTATTTATGCATTATGGGCTTATGGACCAAAAGCTCTAAACTGACGTGCAAATGAAGACAGCTATGTTGATGTGTCAAGAAGTCGTCCACAAGCTTCTAGGAATCAGTTTAAACGGAACTTCCATATTCCTTAAAACGCCTCCCCTCTTGCGCCGGGTCGATGGTCATTGGCTTATCATGGCCAACCTGCTTCTGCCTGCGATAGCCCCCGTGTCAGCGTCCATTCATTGACCGCGGGTGACAAGCGGGACGACAATAACGCTGTATAACTAATTTGAAGGGGATCCGGAATAGTGGGAAGGGCAGGGACTATTCTTAAAGTAGCTGTGCACATGAACGGTAACCTGCTCCGGCACATGCTGGAAAAGGGTTTTTAAATCAGCGCAGAAATGTTTTCTTAAGTTAAATATTCTTTTTTGCAGAATAAAGTTTCTTTCGCTTTTTCGTTATTTAAAATTTTTTATTCAGAATTTAGCCTGCTCATATTCGAGAGGATAAAGGAAAGAAACGTCATTCAACATTAAATTCAACGTTTTTCAAGATTAAGAAGAGAGAATTTATAACGGATTTTCTTAAAACATGAACAAACCACGAATGCTGCTATCCTTTTTAACGATAATTATTTGTTCAGGTAAGTGCGCTTTGAAAGACTTTCGGGTTTATGGATGGTGATTATGGAACTTCGCTTGGAATACAAATAGCTAACCAGATGAAACAATACACTTGTTAAGCAATTAATGATCTATTAATTACAATATTAATACAATACAGTGACAAAGGAAAATAAAATATGTTAAATATTATGTTATAATGTTATATAACACATTTATATTTCATTTTACGTGACTGTTTCACCTGTTCTGCAAATAATAATACAACCAATATCAAATTAATTATATACATGCATGCACATTTGGTTTGGGTGCAAATTTCATATTTTGTTTAACGTTTTTGGAGAGTTAGGGTGGTACGGAATGATTGGTAGGCTATCAATTTAAAAGAGGGTGAAACGGTGTTCTTCTGCATTTCCATTTAAATAGATCATATTAAATAGTATAATAACCACAAAATATTAGGGTTCTGGGTCTGATTATTGTAATGGCTTTTTTAGATACCTTTTTCATTTAATATTGGACTTTTTGGAAATTTTATCATCTACGCATCTTTCACCGGCGATTACCTAGAGAGTCGCGGACAAATATTTTTACCCGATATATAATTTTCTCCAGACCGGTTAGGAAATATATTCCATTTAGTACTTTTTTGCTGTTTTTAAATTTTATCTAGATGAATGAAATCAGTAGGATGCTTTGTTCAAAAACATCAAGATGTATCGTCTGTAACTAAAAGTTGCGGTACCGGTAAGTTGAAAGGGGTAAAGTCTTTGCCTGATCGTTCGTGGGTTAAAGTCCACATTATATTCTGCAACGCTGAGGTTTAGTTTTCCCATCATAAACAGTTGTAAATGCCTGAAAATGTAATGCTAGTCTTGTCTCAGGTGAATGAATGAATATCTGGTAATTTATTTTAACGAATCAAATTAGCATATTCATTGATATTTATCCGTTGTTGTTTTGTTAGTGGGTGTCCCCTCTGTTCATTTCCCTTTTAAAACAATTCGAGCATTGCTAAATGAGGGCAATGCTCCGTATAATCAGGCCAATTACTGCTGAAAACAGTATAAATGTAATTGTTGTACTTCTTGTTGAATGAGACTAATTGGACCTAATTAACGCGGCCATTGAACCTAGGGTAATGATGAATAGGACATTTTCATTGCGAACCTCACCAATTAGTACAAAACATTATATTGTGTTTTCTATAGCACTAATTTAATTTGTATAACATTAGGCATGCAATAAAATTATGGAAATGAAAACAAATTGAAATGTTGACAAACTCTTGACTGGTGTTTGGTTATTTTCAGGAAATTACAATTACATTTATAATTACATTTTTAAATCATTTAAGAAATCCTTTTCAACACTAATATGTGCATTTGGGCAGTAATTCTTAGATGTTCCTTTGTAATTGATTACAGTACTATTGAAGTAACTACTCTTTTTTTAAGAATATTAGACTGATTAAAACTATATGGTGGGTATAAACTGTGAACTTTAGATGTGATGTTCAGAATTAAACTGCCAACTTTCTTAAACTAGAATGAGGACTAGGAGCAGTAATCAGGTTCTGTGTTAGACTGGATTTGGGTCCGTCCGTCGTATCTTTGGTCTTCCCAGCATGCATTCCTGAAAGCCTCACTGCTCCACGTCAGAGTGGTGATGAAGTTGATGAGCTGAGAGTAGGTGCCAGATCTGAAATGACGAGGCCATCAGTTACAGTAGATAAGCAAGCAGATTGTTTTTGACGAAACAGCTCATAGTCATGTGCTCTTATTACTGAACATTAGCCTAGCTGAGCTCCCAGTTCAACATATTAAACTCTTTATGTTATTAAATTTCTAAAAAATTATTGGCAAATACAGAAGACCAGGCACTCAAGTTGTCTGGTTATGTACAGTATATGAATTTTATAAAAATGCTTGTTCGCCCAGCTTTGCCTTTTTGAGTCAGGTAGTGAATTCAGCTGAAAGTGACATATTTGTAATCTAATGAAATGTAAATTGAGAATATTTTACTTAGCATTATGCTTATTACTCATATTGCCTTTACTTGAGCAGTCGAGATTGAGAACCTTACTCAAAGGTATAACAGAAAGTCGCCTCCTGGAAATTAAGCTTCGACCTCTTGATCACAGCCCCGTAACCTTAACCAGATTCTACCTTAAGATTTTGCTTATATGTTGATATGTTATATGTTGAATAAAGAGTAACTCAGTTATTGTGGCAACCACCCTCCCTTGAGACCCAGCTTAGTATTGCATGTGGAATGGGGGGGGAGATGCAAGTTTCCCACTGTGGAGGACCAGTGGAGATGTGTGAATGGGGGCGAGGGAGCAGAGGCTTACAGAGACAGACCCTGTTCTCTCGCTTCATGGTCAGCAGAGAAACCGGGTGAAAGGGAGTGGACATTGATGGCAGTCAGGTCCCCTCCCCCCATCCAGGTCTAAACTCACACCTTAATTTCCATATGACTGCAGTTGTCTTCTGTGGGGCTCTTCTGATAGAGATCTCATTGGGGGGGTGGGGGGGGGTAGTAATCCCCATACAGCTGCCTAGAGCCACGTACCCAAGGGCTCTCCACCACACAACTTCCTCATGCTATATCCATGCACCAATAAGGTCCCTTTTCTTTAAATGAGACACCCCTTGTTTGATTTGGGTATCCTGCAAGTATCAGGGAGCCATCTCTCTATTCTGATGTTCTGCACTCTAGCCCATGGAACTTAAATGAGCTGATGGAGCAAGCAATCTTAGCATGATCACATACAAATAAATCTGGTCAAGGCAAAGGAGTCTGAGTGTGTCTTATGGAAAGTATTTTATTTATTTAGCAGATTCTTTTATCCAACGATATGTATAACTGAGAAAGCAAGGTCAGATAGTCCCTGGGGAGATTGAGGTTAGGGGCATTGCTTAAGGGGCCAATGTTGGGATCACTCTATCAGCCATGGGACTTAAACTATTGACCACCCAATCACTGCCACAGCACCCTAACACACTAAGCCACACACTTCCCCCACCCTACCAGACTATTTCCCTTACATTTGTAGTGTGTACATTGAATGCGTTCTCTAAATTTATTTTTTTTGGTTCAATAAAGTCCTGAGATGGGTTGGCGCCCCATCCTGGGTTATTCCCTGTCTTGCGCCCGTAACTTCTGGGTTAGGCTCCGGTCCTGCCGGATCCCTGGGCATCTTTCCGAAGAGATGTCCTAGATAAAATTGCCCACTTTGCCCCTTTAAAATCAGGCCTCCTAATCATCCCCTATGTCTAATTGGTGAATTCTCTCCTGCCCCTTCACCACCTTAGCTACTGTGTGGTGAGCGTACTGGCACAGAATGGCTGCTGTTGTGTCATCCGGGTGTGTGCTACACAGTGGTGGTGGTTGAAGTGGCTCTCTGTTGGTTCTATAAAGTACTTTAGGTATCTTGAAAAGTGCTATATAAATGTAACATTCATTCATTAAAGATGTGTCAACCGATGGCCCATCATCACATCCTGATTAACCACAGTAGTAGCTGTTAAATATCTTAAGAAAAACAGATATTCATTCATAAATTTTTTTAACTTGAGATAGTAGGCAACCACAGATGTTTTCAGTGGCCACTTCTCCATTGAATACTCAGGTCAATTTTTCTCCCTGCTTCACTACTTGGTGTCTTCTGGGTTGCTACATGTGTGTGAGGAAGTTCTACTCCTAGTGGGGGCTGCTGGAAAATGGATTAGGCTATCATTTGCAGCGTGTAGCTGGGGTTCAATAGAGGCAGTTATAGGATTAGCATGTCCTGCAGAGAAGTAAGCTTCTCATATCTTAGGCTACTATTCATTCACAGCTTCCTGTTAGATTAAGGCCCAATAGATTTGAGGAGTCAGGGATCCTGTAACCATCTGGATTCGTGGAGTCGTAGAGGTTAACATCTAGTAGATACATGGAGTTATGTCAACTGTCATGCAAGGCAGTTTTGGGAGTTTATCAGAACAAAACATTCAGTGAAGTAGGTTTAAACAGCCCATCATTTTCTGTATGCTCAGGTGTTTGGTAAGGTAGGGGGTGGTGTGTGGTTCAGCAGGCTATACCTCTGTCGCTGTAATCAGGAGGTTGCTAGGTCACATGTCATACATATCAAATGGATGAATTTTGTAAATTTTTGTTGATATCTATTGTAGTTTTGTAGGGTTTAGATATATGGCCAGTGTGGTGAGGAATTGCATTTTCTTGGTTGCCTGATTGTGTTGAGCTGTTATGATTCTGGTACCTGTTGGTGCTTGCAGCCACTTTATTTTTATTGGGGTTAATTATTATGTTTGTTGTGTCATTTAATTGATATTTAATAAATTACATTCTAAGAGACTGCATAATCATCTTCATAGGTGTGGTTCAAAATATTTTTATCGCAGTCCTGAGAAACTGAGCATAGTTCCAGGGCCCTGTTTCAAAGAAACTATGAAGTCCTAAACCTGACAGTGCTGGTACTGTAATTAAAGCAATACCCGTGTCCCACAGGTAATCTAACAAATGGAGAAGTTTTTAACTGCAGTCTTTTAATTAAAGAGCAGCCTCTTGCATTTTCATCAGACTGTAATCAGGCTCAGCTGGTAAATGAGGGTAGCACAGTCTAATAAATATAGGTGATGTTCTCATTGAAAAATGCTGGTCATGGCAATGAATGTCTTCGGTTGTTGGTAAAAACAGGTGCATCTTGGTAAATAAAATAGTGAGCTTGGGTTATGTTCCCAAGAAGGGAGGGCACGAGGAAAGTGACAGCCTAGACAGGTATCCAGATCACAGGGTACGCACTCATGCACAAAAGCACAGTTCAGACATATCAGCCCCCGTAACTGAAACTGACATGCCTGGAAGAACCTCATACAACATTTTGAAAACATGGAAACCACACACACACACAGATTAAGTATCTATATCTTTGTGGGGACTTTCATTCCTTTCTATGGGCATAACCCTAATTCCAGCTAGGACAACTCCTCTCCAGCCCTAACCCTAATCATAAGTAACCAAACAAAACACAAGACTGTTGGCATTTTTATTTATTAGTATATAAAAATAATAGGTTTGCATTACACTGTGGAGGCGCACACTGCACAGGATGTCATAAGCTGTTAGCACACTAAACCAGCGCGTCACCTTCAAAACCAGTGTCGTTCTAAAAAGCACCATTTTCTTTTGATAAAATCCATTTTCTGTCCTTGGAGACACACTGATCTACAATCAAGTTACTAGCAACAGGAAGGTAATCAGTACCCATACTTAAGTAGTACCCATACTTACCCATGGTTATTAATAATGGGTATGTAAGTAGTACTCATACTTACCCATGGTTATTAATAATGGGTATGTAAGTAGTACTCATACTTACCCATAGTTATTAATAACAAACAGGTAATCAGTACCTCTGTATTCTTGCCCATATATAAGAAATAAATGTTTTGTTGTTTTTTTTTTATTTGTTTAGACACAATCTTTGAAGTTATCCACTGTTTAGCTTTGAAATTCTGGTATTTGCTTATATTACCTGCTGCACAGCTAAAACATTAAGCAGACATGTTTGTCAGCTATTCACCTAATCAGCATTGGGGTGATGATTGGTGCAGCACTTCACAGGCTGAGCACAGCAGTGTTAGTTGTAAGGAAGTGATAAACTACTCAGCAATTAATTAAGCCAAAATACTTTTGCAGTGGTGGGAGGGGCAAACCCCATGTCCATTTGTTTACCTCGTAATCGGAAGCAGTTGTTTATGTGGCTTTGAACTTGGCACGTGCAAGTTAATGACAGGCTGCCTTTAAACAATGGGCTGCACCAACCGCTGGCTGGGTTGGGCGAACATGTTTGCGCTAAGCGTTTAAGGGTTCTCAGTGGCCAAGAAGGGGGGGAGTTTAACTCCCATTAACAGAACAAAAGCATGGCCCCAGGGCCTTCATTTCACGCTACCCCCCCCCCCCCCCAAGCCTGGCCGGGTGTGTCGCCCTCTGCCCACAACTCACATTCAGTCATTGTTTATGCTGGGCCTCCTGCCGCTGTAATGGGGATAATGGGTGGGAGGGTGAGGGAGATTCCTGAGATGTATGTGTGTTTGTAGCCGATCACAATAGGCCAGCGATATGTCTTTGAGGAGAAAGAAAGAAAAGTAAGTTTCAATTGGCCTTTTGCATCTTTTGTCCTGTTCCCTTGGTCCCTGAAATTTGAATTATAATGAATACTCGTCACCCATAAAAATAATAACACAGCAAACCAGCTTGGGAATCAGAACCCAATACTTTTGGAAAATGAGATTTGAAATATTAAATACAAATGTGCAAATGCAACTGTTTATAATTGCCAGATCTAATGTGATGCCCATCTTACCAACAATTCCTTTAGGGTGCTATAAATTATCCTAGCTATGGCAATGGGTGATGCCGGGACCTTCTGAGCTCCCATTAACCAATTCATTTACCTCAGGAGTAGAGAACGGTGGACGTCATTGTCCATCTGTCCCCCACACACAGGTGCTCCCTGTCAGGTGGTGCATATGTTGAGCCTGCTGTCTTGTCATGAGGGCTTTTTTCAGTTTCAAATTCTAGTCAAGTTTGCTGGCTTCCCCTTTCACACCCAGTAGGCCATGGGGATGGGGGAGGTGCTCAAATAGGGTCCAATCAATGAAGGGATTTGCTCATGTTTGCTTTCTCCTGGTTTCTCTGGACCCCCTTTCACTTTCGTGGACGGCTTAGTGCTGTGGCCACAATGGGCTGCAGGGTTCATGGGCACCCAGGGGGACAATGGGAGCGGGGGCCATGGCGGGGGCTTTGGTGGCCGGACACAAGCTGTCCGCCACCCCCTCTTCCTCACCAACTCTCTCATGACCCCTGAAGGGTCGGGGTCACAGCCTAGTGGGGGTGGGGTGATCCTGGGTCCTTCTGTTCTGATCACCTCTGTTCAGGCACAGATGGAGGGGGAGGGGTCAATGCAAATTCATCCCCAGATTTGGACACTCAGTCAAAGCCACACCCAGGCCCCCAGAGGTCCTTAATCAGGTTACTGGCTAAGCAGAGACGTGTCTGCACAAGCAGTGAGCATGGGAGCGGCACACAGCTTTAAAGGGAGCCAGCCTTTGCAGGTGTTGCAGGTCGGGCTATATCAGCCATGCAAATGATGGGCAGGGCTACTGGCACCATCACAGCTGTAAGGGAACTCAGGTGGATGGCCGGAATCACACGGAATGGGGCTGATGAAGGCTGAGAACTTTGAAATGAATGTTTCATATGCAAGAAAGGGTAGTATTAAAGTATGTTTCAGGTCTGTTATGATGCCTTTTTTATCAGAGCAGTAATGCTACCAGGGGCTTATAAACTCACAGGCCAACTCAACCTGCTGAAAATGATGCCTGTGAAATCACAGATCACCACAGAAGAAGGCATTCACTTCCAACAGAAATACTTCATTAAACATTATATGTAAATACATACGGTTGCACTTTCAGTAACCTGTCGGTGCTAGTAATAATTAATGTTAGGAGGAGTCTCTAAATTAGTGCATTCACCAGTGGTTATTCAGTTTTACTTCTGACAGTTCAAAATGACTCCTCACATTTGATTGGCTGATGTGGTGCTGTAGGCTCATGAAGCATTTATTGACAGTTTGCCTGTAATAGTTGTAATTTTATACTTGAAAAGGAGAGCAAATGAACCGATACTGTGATGAAATTCATTTTGGTCTGCATCTTGCATCACAAAGCATCCGGGTCTGGCTAGGCTTCATGGTTTCTGGTGGATGGACGCTTGTCGATGCAGAAGCAGAGGGAGGGAGGTGAGGAGCTGTTGAGGAGAGAAGGCAGTCAGGAGAAGCTGGAATCTGTTGAGAGTATGAAGGAGGTGCACCCTGGTGAATGGTGCCGTGATGGAGAAAGCCTCACAACTTCACTTATCTCAATGGTCAAGTTTAAGAGCAAACATCACTCAGCTGAGTTTTTTCTCTTGTTTCTCCTAACCCTGCCCCCTACAACAGCTGTGAGAGAGGAGTTGGACATTGTGGAGGTCAGGATGGACCAAAATGAGGGAAAGGAGGGGGCTGGTTTTGCGATGGGACGAAGGGCAAAGTTTGAGTGATCTAATAGCATGGGAAAGTGACCTCCAAGCTGGACTGAAAAGAAAAGCTGGAATGGGGAGCGCAGGGGGGCAGATGGCTGCTTCAGAGTAGTGTAATGGCTAACGGGAGCTTTGGGGAGGGGAGGCCGTCATTGAACCATTGTCCCTCTCCTACCAAACTCAATAGGAGTCAACCTAACCTGACCCCTCTCCCAGCCCTTCATTGTGCTGGCCGCCAAGGCTCAGTGGCTCTCAACAAATTGTTTGAGCATGTGTGGGTGTGTGTGTTTGAGAGAGTGTGTGTGTGTGTGTGTGTGGTTCGGAGGTGTCCCAGATCTGAGGCTAAGAAAGCTATCAATCAGACGGGGAGAATACCAGCTGCAAATCTGCCCTGATGATTCTGCACATCCCCCCCGCCCCCCACACACATTCCACATATTCAGCCTTATCCTCCACTGCACTGCCATCAAACACAAACACGACAATTGTACATCTGACCCCATGTCAAGCCATTCTGTGAAATTAGCATAGCATGAAAACTCAGCATAGACCAGTCAAGCAGCTCATTGCAACTGGGTATATGAGTGGAATAAGGTTGCAGATTCGATTTAACAACTATAGGTTGAGAAACATGTCATTGTTGGGGGGGGTCAATTACAGAAGTCATCTGGATGAACTACAGAGGTTTTGTTGGCTGCCAAGCTGGAAACCCAGTGTGGGATTTTCAATAGCCTGGGGAGGTTTATTCTTCTAGGGTAATGTATCCCAAACCGGTCCTCAGGGATCCCCAGACAGTCTACCGGGAGCTGGGGGGGAACAAAAACGTAGTCTATCTGGGGGGGTCACCCGAGGACCGAGATGTGAAACACTGTTCTTGGGGTACCATTCTTATTTAGGATCCAAGAAGTCCTGGTGCGGATCACAGGCAAGCCCATGTGCATTTGGTTAGTAGAGTGTTTCTTCTTGTGATATCACCATTGGGCCCCTGAGCAAGGCAGAGCATCCGGCCTGTAGCCGACCCCAGCCGCTGCAGGGACTGGCTGCCCCTGTCTCTCAGTCGCATGTAGTTTGAAAAGCATGAAGATGAAAGCATCTGCTAAATAAAATGTAAATATATAAGTTATTCTAAAGCAGAATTATAATAGAAAACAGTAGGCAAAAGATATTGAATAAAAAGTGAGAATTTTAGGGTGATTAAACATTAAAGCTTTTCTGAAAATGTGGACTTTTATCCTTGACATATGCATTTTTGTTTTTCATACTTTATGACTTTGTGTATTTTTGGGTCTTATCCTTCTAATGACATTTTCTGTGTGTTCCGCATCATCATCATCATCACCTTCTTCACCTTGCCATCTCTTTTTGCGCTGATCCGTGTCTCCTCTCCTGACAGATACAAGCAGAGCTTCAGAGTTGGCCTTCCTGGTGGAGCCCAGTGACATCATCGCAGTGAGGGACCGCCCCCTTATGCTCGGCTGTCAGGTGGAGGGGGAGGGGCCCATCACTATCACGTGGCGGCGCAATGGCACACCAGTGCCCACGGGGCAGCGGGCAAGCGTGCTTGCCAACGGGACGCTGCTCATCAGAAACTTCCAGAAACGCGGCGAAAGCAATGAAGCAGACGCCGGCGAGTATGACTGTGCTGCGCAGAACCGCTTCGGCATGCTGGTCAGCCGTAAAGCCCGGGTCCAGATCGCATGTGAGTGTGCAGCATTTTTTGCAGGGATGGGGTGGGGGGGGGCTTCAGGTTATCAGGTCTGTACAACATTGTTTCCCAACCTGGTCTTCGAGGACCCCCAGATGGTCCATGTTTTTGCTCCTGCCCAGCTCCTGGTAGGACTGTCTAGGGGTCCTGGAGGACGGGATTGTGAACACTGCTGTGTAACTTGAGCGTCTTTATGGCCGTGTTACAGTCTGCTGATTTACATTCTTTACAAGGCCCGTGTGCCCATCTACCTTTCCAGCCATCCATGCCATTCCACTTTTCCTGGTTAGGGGCACGGTGCAGAGGGGACAACAAAACAACAAAAACAAAACAAAAGCTACCAGGTTTAATTCACATTTATTAGCATATCGTCTTATATTTGGTAAATAAACTAAATTAATATGGCATGAATCTGGATACAGAAAATAAGCGGTTACACAGTCCGCTTAGGAATAAATGGAGGCCTTCGTAAAATGAGCAAAAATGATTGCATAAAATAATCAATATACATAATGAATCAAATGTTCAGCATGTTTTGATGAAAAGAATACCATCATTTGTATTGTAATGAATTATTTGTGTTGTGCAAATTATTGTATTGAAAATAAAAGCATACGGCTTTCCCAAACGCTTGAGCAGAACATTTAAATCGTGATGCATTTTGTTTTTTGGATGCAATCATTAATGCTCGTTTTTTTGTGGGGTGAGTTGGCTGTTAGACAAAATACCAATTTATGGGATAGCACTCTGCTTGTGGTCATTGAGGGCTTTTGTCCCACTTGTCTGCTTTTCCATAAACTCCCATCATCCCCCCTGAAAGCCCTTCCGGGGGGGGCACCATCTCCCTTCAAGCCTATAAACCAACTGGGAGAGCCATGATTAATCCAGCAAAATTATGACCATCCAAAAGCCATGCTCCCTCCAGGCCAGAGGTTACCATGGCAATGTTCTTTCATTTAAAGCCCCCCCCCCCCATTATTGATTATGAGAGTGACAAAGTTATTAGGATCCCTCCATTTGTTCTTCTGAATAACATTTCAGCCTCTTTTTTCATCCGGGAAGAAAAAATTGTGGAACCAAAATCTGAAGCAAATTGAATGTACTGTATGTATTTATACTCTTTGTATATTTCTTATGGGATTATACTGTGAGATAAGTAGTCTGGGTAACTTTGTGTCTTCATGAAAATATTCGTCAAATGAGTCATGCAAATATGTCCGGCCACCTGCCCAATAAAGTACTATTTACAGCTACAGCTGTTCTGTAGATGGAAGGACACATAACTGGCACATGATCTGAAAGTAGTTAAAATACAATTTACTCTTTACAATATATTATAGCAGGAATCCCCAATTCCAGTCTTGGAGGGCCAGAATCCAGCACAGTTTGCAGATTTCCTTGGTCAAAGACACATACTAAACGTGGTAATTAGCTGATTAAGGTGTGTTTCAGTAGGGATATCGGCAAACTGTGTTGGATTCTGGAACTGCGGATGTGTGTATTATAGCCTTTAAAAATTTCTTAGCTCTGTGACTGTTGTCTGTGACCCCCCACCACCTTTTAAATTTCTATCAGCCTTGCCCAAGTTTCACACCCATCCTGAGTCAATGTCAGTGGAAGTGGGGGGTGTGGCCCGATTCCAGTGCCAAGTAAATGGGGTCCCAGAGGCCACCATCACCTGGGAGAGGAACCGCACAGCGCTGGGCATTGAGGACACAAGGTATTGTGATCTCACACACGCAGAGCATCAGCACACAAGGTATTGTGATCACACACACACACGCTGAGCATCAGGACACAAGGTACTGTGATCTCACACACACACACGCTGAGCATCAGGACACAATATACTGTGATCTCACACACGCAGAGCATCAGGACACAAGGTATTGTGATCTCACACACACACACGCACGCAGAGCATCAGGACACAAGGTACTGTGATCTCACACACGCAGAGCATCAGGATACAAGGTATTGTGATCACACACACACACACGCACGCAGAGCATCAGGACACAAGGTACTGTGATCTCACACACGCAGAGCATCAGGACACAAGGTACTGTGATCTCACACACATGCACACGCAAAGCATCAGGACACGAGGAACTGTGATCACACACACGCTGAGCATCAGGACACAAGATGCTGTGATCTCACACATGCAGAGCATCAGGACACAAGGTATTGTGATCTCACACACGCTGAGCATCAGGGCACAAGATGCTGTGATCTCACACACACACACGCAGAGCATCAGGACACGAGGTATTGTGATCTCACACATGCAGAGCATCAGGACACAAGGTATTGTGATCACACACACACACGCTGAGCATCAGGACACGAGGTATTGTGATCTCACACACACACGCTGAGCATCAGGACACGAGGTATTATGATCACACACACGCTGAGCATCAGGACACAAGGTACTGTGATCTCACACACACACACACTGATTTACACATATACAGTTAAATACAAAATATTTAAAATTTCACCTTGATGTGTAAAGATACAGACTCCAAAAACCAAAAAACACAGAGACCATGCACCTAATGACAGCAAGTATACTGCAGCCTTCTGAGATTTACTGTATTATATTGACAGCTGCTTTGCCTAACTTATGACCTCACTTCCTGTACAGGTATACTCTCCTTCCTGCGGGTATCCTCCAGATCACTGGAGTGCAGCGGGGAGATGCTGGGATGTATCGCTGTGTGGCGTCCAACATCGCCAACACGCGCTACAGTCATGAAGCCCACCTCAATGTCACCAGTGAGTTGTCTTAATCCAGACTGTATTAGTGTTTCCAGTTAATTAATGATATGTGTGATATACATTTCAACAGTTTAGTGCTACAAGTGGCTCGGACCTGAACTAACTCCAACTAAAATTGCTTTTTACCAGAATTACATATACTGGCAGGTTAACAACATCTGAATTACAGACAACTTGTACTTATGAATGGACTAAAGCCTATTATATTAAAAATTTGAGTTAAACACACACGTGAAAGCATTGTGCGGCTTCAGAGGTTTGTCGGCAGTACAGTACCGCATGTAGTTTTATTATTAGCGATGTTATTTACCGACAGATTCGACAGATTTTCGACAGATTCGACAGATTCGACAGATTTTCGACAGAGGGAACGGAGCTCATTTGTAACCTAGGGACTGCCTGTATAACAAACGGGAAACTAGGGAACTCTTTCTATCCAAAAGATCCTTTTTTTACGTTATATATGCATCATTTCACAATGTTCAACAATGTACCTATACACACATTCTCTATAAACCCTTATCCTAAGCAGGGTCATGTGATTCTTCAGAGCCGGCTTTCCTGGTGGAGTCCAGCGAAAGAGCTCAGTGTTATGGAAGTTACTGAAAGTATAATATTCATTCAAACTGTCAGTCAACTTAGTTTTATACTACAGGATGTAGATAAAGGTAGTTAAGAGTAATTCAGCATTTCTGGTATTACAGCTGTGCAGTACAGCTTGTACAAGTTTCTATCATAAGCTGACGGAGCTCTTGTGAGCCTCATGAATGCTTTCCTCTCTGCAGCTACAGCCTCACGGATCTATAAGGAGCCCGTGATCCTCTCAGGGCCCCAGAACCTCACCCTCACCGTGCACCAGACAGCCATCCTGGAATGCATCGCTACTGGGAATCCACGGCCCATTGTGTCCTGGAGTCGACTGGGTACGGTATCCTGCACCAGATCCCAAGCTGAAGGACAGTTGGGACCCACAGACCAAACTACAGACCGTCTCGAGATAAAGACCAGTCTGTATTAGCACAGAAGTACTTGCCATCTATAGCTAAAGGCTAGTTTGCACCTACACACGCAACTACAGACCATCTAATATACTAAAGACCATTTTGGACCCATAGGGCCTTATAGACCTTTTCAGATCACCTACCTCTAATCTAGACCCACACTCAGATCTACAGAATCTGACCAGTCAGGATCTATGCATGTCAATACAAACAGCATCACGTATATGCCTTGCATATATAACTTGGCACTGAAAAGCTCCCTCTTACTTCCCAGTAATTAGTCGTAGATGATACTTAATGCTATATTTTCATTCTGTCATTTTGTGCAATTGTATATTATTTCTAAATCATCTGCAAAGCGGTTTAAGTATATAGAAACTGACCTTGAGTGCCATTGAAGTTTTACAGAGTCTCCTGAACTTGGGCAGTAGGGCATACTCTGGTCTCTACCCTTTGTAATGGTACCTCCCTCTGGTCCACAGATGGACGCTCCATTGGTGTGGAAGGTATCCAGGTGCTGGGCACGGGCAACCTCATGATCTCCGACGTGTCGCTGCAGCACTCGGGTGTCTATGTGTGCGCTGCCAATCGCCCCGGGACCAGGATGAGGCGTACCGCCCTGGGCAGGCTTGTGGTGCAAGGTGAGCGTGCGCGACAAGGCAAGAGTGAGGCATAGGGGCTGGCTGGTTTCTAGACCATTCTCTATTGCTCTCCATCGACTTGTATGAAGAGTGTATTGTCATTTTACAGTTTGCCTGCTTAAATGGTTTTTATATACAGCTGTAGAAAAAAATTAAGACCACTCTATAATTCAAAACAAATCTGCATTTTTAAATCCTGGTTTAATCATGGTTCTGCTGGCAGAAGGCTACGCTGAACAGCAGGCTGCTTCCAGGCTCAAAATTTCTAAGACAGCAGTACACAAGAATAAGGTGAAACAGGAGACACTGGGAACGACCAGAAACTAGCCAGGTAGAAGGCGGAAGCGACTTTCTCATGCCAGAGATGACCGTTAACTTATCTGACAGTGCCTCATGAATTGTAGGACGACATCAAGTGACCTTCAAAAGGAATGGGAAACATTAAGTGCAGGTGTGAAGTGCACTGCTAGGCCAGTTTGTATGAGGCTTCTAAAAGCAGGACTGAAGTCCCATAAAGCATGTATGAAGCCCTTCATTGATGAGAAACAGAGAAGAATCAGACTACAGTTTGCAAAATAAATATATATTTATTATTCACATATTACTCACATACGCACACCCATAAATTGAGAAATGAGTGAAACAAAAAATTGTGTTGTGGGCTCTTACTTTTTTCCACGGCTGTATGTACCTTTCTCCCTGTATCCAAACATCTAGAGTTTAGCATTGCTTTTAAATGGAAGAAATTTGTCTAACCATACAAAGCAGTGCTTTGTGTGTGACTTGAGCTTTTAGATTGGTTCAGTGTGCTACCTGCTACTCATACGGTTATTTGGTTCACACACCTTGCCTGTTAGCAGAAAGGTGCTGCAGAGGTGAGGTCAGATTGGTCTGCTTCTGGATGGTTAATACTGGTAATAGGTACTCCCATTGCACAGCTAAGCTCCTCCCTTTCCTATCAGTTTCATGATGGGGGGGTGCTGCCATCAGCAGGACAGAGCACCTAACAGAGCGTGAAATGGACAGATGCATGGGGCCCGTGGCTGTGTTTGTGTATGCATGTATGTGGCCGGAGGGTTGTAATGAGCACAGAGGTGAAGTTGGGGGGATGGGGGCGGAGCCTGAACCAGCAGACTGTGTTATAATCTGTGTTGTAACTGGACATGTCACCAATCCCCCTCATAATATAGGAGGACCTTACGGCATCTCAGACCTAAGGCTCCGCCTTCCATTGCATAATTAACCATATACAGATAGGGGGCTCCAGCTGGGCCCAGCTAATAGACCTCATAGGTTGCAGTAACACTGCCAAGACTCCAGAAAGTCCATCTATCACCTCACGCTGTCTGTTAATTTAGCCTTTTCATATTAGACTGTCTGATAATGGCCCTAAATATGAATGTGACTTATATATATATATAAGTTTTACTAATTGTGTCAAAGCTCTAAATCTGCTTGATGGAGTAATTGCATGGTATTTTTTTATACATTACAGTAGAAACTGGAGCTCTTTAAAATGGAGGTTAAAGCTAATGTCTCAGGCAGTCAAAGAAAATGTTTAAGGCTATTTATCTTGGTAGTACATATATATTTGCTCAGAAAAAAAATACAATTTAACATTAGAACATATGCACATTAACAGAATAAAAAACAAGACCTACTTCTGTTCTGTATAAGGTCACTGATGTCTTGTTGGCTGGCCAGATGAACACTGCTTCAGTTCCCCAACTTCTCCTCAGGGGCACCTCAGCAATTCCATATATTTTTTAATTTCACCACCAGCTCACTTAATTAATTAAAAAAACTTAATTAGTTAAATAACTCAATGAGGTATTAATTAGCCAAATAGGATGTGCTTGTGGTCGAGTGAAAAAAATACTTTGCCGTATTATACGGTTGTTGAAAATACCAGTGTGACTTGAGGAGAGGTTTTGAAATGGCTAAGCTGACACACTTTGGCAGACACAATATCGTAGTTCCATACCAACATGAAGGGCATTTAGACATCATTTCCTTTGACTGCCTGTGACTTTTGCACAGTACTGTATGCCTGACCAGAAAGCAGCACTAAATGTGTGAAATGTATTGCAGAATGTATATGTGTGTTAGTTTTATGTGGGTTTTTCAGCATGTCTGCTAACTCCTCTGTCAGCTGTCCTGACCTCACCAATCGATAGTCATTGGGTAGGATGGGCTGTTCCGCTGAGGTGCTGCTAAACATATTCATTAATTTATTGATTGATTTCTGGAGGTGGACAAAGAGTCTGGGTGCTGCCGTTTTCTGGAACGTGTCTTTCCTGTCTTGGGGCTTTTTGTGCCTCTTCCAATTGTCACTGATTACCCATAGAGCCATCTGGTTATACCCTCCCCCCCCTAGGGTTGGCATAACGGTGGAGCTCACGCTGGAGCTCCTCTCCATGTTGCGGCTTACCTTCGGGCTGGCTGCTGTCCCGTCATTATGCACGGGGGTACATTTATAAGCATCATTCCAGCCACACATACTGTACAGTCAGATGCTCATTCAGCACATATATATTTGCGCCGTAGTCAGTATGACTGCATTCATCCCTGCCTATGATTCTCGAATGTTGACATTATCATCACTGGAAGTGTAGCCTGGTCAGTGTTGATGTACATAGTGTCCATATGATGTCTCCATGTCCATTTTCAGCTACTTCTCTCTGTATGGAGTGAGGTATGTTTGGTTGGCCATGCTGGCTTTCAGATGGACAAAGCTGGGAATACCTGTTTCTGTACTTTGTTATGTATTCAGATGTCCAGATGCGTGTCAGTCTGGCTCAGGTTTTGTTCATTTGCCCTGAGATCTGGGGGGGGCGGTGTTGGGAGGGAGCAAGGTCGGCTGTTTCACACACTCCACACCCTGCTCCCTGCGCCTCGGGACTGGCCCAGCCTGCTGCCTTGGTCTTGAACCTGTACGGTGGTGTTGTGGGGTTTAAAAGGCGTGTCTCAGGCCAGCTTGCGTGTGTAGCGTCCAGACCAGATGCAAGGAAGACAATGGGCAGTCTAATGACTGGGAGCACAGGAGCGAGAGGCGGTGGGTCGGCGTGTCGTGCAGTGGGGCACCTCTCACCTTTAACCCCTGACCTTCCCTCAGTGGGACAAGGGAGGTGGGCGGGGCCAGCTGGGCCCGGGAAGGCACCCACAGCCCTCATTCCGGTTGGGTCTGCTGAGAAGATTGATGGACCTTGACAGATGAGGGTGGACATCCCCCACTCCCCTTTGACACCCTGGCCCATGGGGACAGTTTTTTTTTCACAGCTGGTGGTCACGCTGGGGGGGAGGACCTGAGAACCAATAAGGGACGGACACAAAGGAAGAGGGATCATTGTCTGTGACAGCAGACACTGTTAAAAAAAGCAGCCCAATCAGTTTTAAATAATCTTATCAGAGGAAGTAAATAAAATAAATAAAAATGATATTTACTGTATTAGGTATGTTAGTAAAACTTAGGATAACTGCATATTGATTGCATGATATATCAGAATTTAGGATCAGCACTAATTATTTCAGTGGGGTCCCTGGTCTATAAAAAGAGGCAAGAAACATGTATATTATATACTTTTAATCGCAGCTGTACTATTAAGGAATGGAGGACAAAGATTGCCAAGAACATGAAGCCTCTCCTGACTTTCTTATGTTCAGCAAGGACAGAAATGCAGTGAATGTATTTCACTGCAGTGACCAGAGTCTGAAGGAGCCACCCTTTGATCTGAGACCAAGATAGCATGGGCATCTGCTGAAAAGCTCTACTGTCTACTTTTCGCAGTTGGAGATTAGGGTGTCCTTTGGCACAGACTGTCTAGAACCCTTAAGATGAACATTACAATGTGTGCATGTATAGCTGTAATATATATGGGGTTCTACAGCGTTTTGTATAGCTTTTGTTCCATAACTATCACAGACTTTTCTATTCTCTCACTGAAAACATATCCTGGCAGTGCAAATAACTATTTAACTAAAAGTGGCTCCTTCACAGCTGTATGCCTGTGTATTATCTGCCCCACTTGTAAATGTGGCGCCCCCTATCTGTGACGCGCACCAGTTGTGCACTTTACTTATTTATACTGCCTGTTCTCTGTGAAGCACAGTGAGCTTCCTGCCCGTTTCTCTCTCAGCCCTCCTGCCCCAGTTGATGGCTGAGCTGCTATCTACAGATTTACAGCTACACCCATTGACACTGGTCTTCTGGTGACCGAGCTCATTGATTAGGCTATGATATTATTATACACTCTGAAGATAAGGCTCTCTCAGGGAAGGTGTTACAGTGTTAAGTACTGAGGCATAATAGGCAATGATATTGAAGGTGGCTCTGCATTAATAGTAATTGCAGGCCTCCAAATCAGGACAACTGGAAAGTAATGCACTGTAACACACAATATGACCAGCAAGATAACAGCCTCAGTTTCCAAATGATCCATATGGCCTTCAGGCTGAGAGAGCGTCTGAGGTATCATTGAACATAAACAGGGATTATCTGTTATGGCTATGTTATGGATGGCATCACCACGGGATGAGTGGGGGGGGGGGAACTGAGGTGAGGGTAAAGACAGACAGAAAGGGTCACGTACAGCAGCAGAATATTTAGTGTTATTATTTATGATAAAGTTCATTAATTATGATTAAATGAAAATGAATACTAGAATATTACTAGGTAAGACATCCCTTGAACTTGAGAATGATATGATGGATGGATGGATGGATGGATGGATGGATGGATGGATCGATCATACTAAGACATATATTTAACTCCATTGAGGAATATCTACATAGAGCATTTGGTCTTTAGTGCAGTTTGCACAGCAGAGAAGCTGCTTATCTGAATAGCAAGGTTAGGTGAATACTGTCCAGATTACACCTGATTGTGATACATGATGATATGTAAAAACCTACAGTTATTTTAAACTGAAATCAGTAGTTAAAAGAAGTTGAATTTTGTTTAGCTATAAAACAGAAACTGGTGTCTGATATTACACAAATAAATGTGCAGGGTTAAAATGTACAGAAAATGTGCAGTTAAAAACACCCCTTTGAACTTTTTGTCTAAGACATCTGCTTCTCATTTGCAAGCCTATATTTTCAGAAATGCTGCAATTAGCATTAAGATAGCAGCAGCCGTCCCTGTATGCAAATACCATGTTATATTGCCAATACCTTGAAGTCCAAAATCCACTATAATTTTAAACTTAAGGCCAAAAGATAGAAGTGTTTAGTAAAAATTTACCCACTTTCTGGATCATGCATGCCTCAAAAATCAATTTTTCCCATAATAACTGAAATTGGAACCCAGCTGATGAGAGTTTTTATTGCAAGACTGATTAATGATTCCCTATTGAAATGGGCCTCTAGGTGGCCTTTGACCCTGTCCCCCTAGAAACACCAAGCCGCCCCTCCCCCGTACCCTCTTCCCACAGCCCTTTCAGTGCACCATAAGTAGGGGGGCTGTGTCCAGGTTCACCCATGTTCATGGCTGTTGTGCTAGGCTCTGACACTCATGTCATTACGTGCCCACATCTGTGTTCTGTGGGCGCACTGATTGCACAGCGGCCTGAGTGTGGCTTGATTGGACAGCAGCCTTAGTGTGGCCTGGCCTGATAGGATCGATCTCTCTGAGGGATTGAGAGACCTGCCAATACACCTGACTGTCCATTTGTTTAGCTATGCATCTGTCTCTGCTTTTTCCTTTCTTTTTTGATTAAATATTTCTTCAAAGGATTGTTTCTTTCTACAGGTAAATCCTGTACTGTGCTGGGGAGATGCATTTCTTTATGTTGACTGGCCTGACACACTGGTCTATAAGCCAATTCCTCCTACGCATTTTTGGACCAGTGAACATGAGCCAGTGTCTAATCTGCTTGGTTCACAATAAAATGGATGTAGCAGTTAACTTTCTGCTTTAGCTGCTATCCTGCCTCACACAGATATAATTAGATATAAAAATGCCACACCATTGACAAGAGCTTTCTGTGCTTATCCCTCTGGGCTGTTCATCTCGCTTTTATCAGAGGTGCCAGTGGCTCTAAAACACTGGTGCAGATGCTGAGGCTGGAAATTAATTTGAAAACTGACCGTTGCTAAATGGTTTGTAGTGAATAAACTGCAATGTGCACTTTTTGGTTAATTATCAGGCATCTATACTGATTATTCCTATCATGTCTCATCCAAATACCTCTCTTGGCTCTCCAATGCCCTGTAAAGACATTGTTTTTCTACATTTCTGACTTTCAGCTCCTCCTGAGTTCCTGCAATGGCCACAGTCTGTCTCCAAGCCAGCAGGGGGCAGTGCAGTGTTTACCTGTGTTGCTCAGGGTGTCCCAGAGCCTCACCTGATCTGGCTGAAGAATGGAAAGATCCTGACAGCTGGAGATAATGTCAAGATCACCAACAATAACAGGTACAACATGACTATCAATCTTGAGTCTAAGCTGATTTCTTCCTCATATTTTACTGAAAGCCTTTTCCTGTTCTTTTTTGCACAAGAGCCCCGATGTTTCCTCATAACTTTTAGTTTATTAGGAGTTTTGTGAATGAACGCAATAATAGTGCATATGTCACCTGACAGGCAAAGCGGCGACTGACTGTTCTTTTGTAAAACAAGCTGTGTCAGAATTTTTATGCTTGCAACTAATATCTCTTAGCAAGCAGCCAACTTAACCTGGGTGCCATTTATTGCAAATATCGGAAATTTAGTGTGAGGGACTGACGCTATTTTAATGTCATCATAGTCTCTGTCTTCATAGTGCAGTTTGTCTACTTGGCCACGCGATGTCAATGTTGTTCGCTGTACAGATTTTCACTGGGGGTCCTTAAAATCTGTTACTGCATAAAATACAAAATACTATATCAGCAATAGTGTATGCTTCAGCTATCGATGGAGATGCATAGTAGTATTAAATAATTTAATTTCAGTTTAATTTATATTCTTATGATGCGCCTGCTTGTAATTTCGCACCCCAGCACCCTTGCCGTGACGCGTATCACATCTGAAGATGAGGCCATATACCAGTGCATCGCAGAGAACAGCGCGGGCACCAACCAGGCCAGCGCCCGCCTGGCGGTCTCGCTAGCCAAGGAGCTGCCGGACTCCCCGCAGGAGCTGACGGCCGCGGTGTTGTCCACCACAGCCGTGCAGCTCCGCTGGGCACAGCCCCCGCCCGAGATCACGGACGGCATCATCGGATACGTGTTGCACATCCGCAAGATCGGCGGTGAGACTCCCTACACCCTGGCCCGCGGTTATTAATGCATTACATATACGAACTGTGAAGGGGCGCAGGGACTATATCTGAGAAAACGAAATAACTGCTGTAAGTAATGACAGTGAGCAAACTTGGTGTATGAGCTAAATGCGGAGTTTTTTGGAACAGCTGAAGTCTCCATAGTAATAAAACATAGATAGATAGATAGATAGATAAATGTACAAGATTAAACAAAGAATTAAAGGCAGACAAAGAAAAAGAAAGAATCTTCTTGACCCCAGGGGAAAGTGAATGAAATCAGTTAAGCTAAGTATTCTGCTCAAGGATACAGCAGCATCTGACAGCCTTTTCATCAGACAAGGGCACTCCTGCCATCGCACTCCTAGCTGACATGCGTATCTCTCTGTCACTGTGTCATACCGCAGAGCCAGATACTAAAGAGCTGCAGGAGGCCGTAAGCAAAACCACCTTCCACCATGACTTCAACAACCTGGAGCCCGCAACCACTTACTCCATCTACCTCAAAGCCTACTCGCCGCTGGGAGCTAGCCAGAAGTCCAGCACTGTCATCACTACGACACTAGGGGGTGGTAAGTCAAAAGCTAGTATTTGTGAGAGTCTGCTTTTCTTGAGACAATTGATTATTGTGTTTAGTGGGTGGAGGCAGTCATTCTGCCCTCAGCAAAATCTCTGCACTGATTTGCACTGAGGGTTTGAATTGTGATTTGTGTCTCTGTGGTGAATATGTATACTTATGTAAGCTCTTCCTTTTTTGTCTGTCTTTCTTCTGCCCTTGCATCCTCTTCCATGTGCTTCACACCTTCTACTCTGAAACTGCCTTAGTGCCCAGCGCACCCACCTTCTTTACCAAAGTACTCAATTCTACGGCTGTGCAGATCTTCTGGGAGCTGCCCAGCAAGCCGGGCAAGGTAGAGGGCTTCAAGCTCTCCTACCGCAAGGTCCCGCAGCCAGACTTCCAGGCACCACTTCTGCTGCCCTGCTATGTCAACACCCACACCCTGTCACACCTCGGTCAGTACAACAATAGCTACACCATCCCAACTATGTTAGTACTACAGTAACTATGTTCTGTCTCACCTCATTCAGTACTACAATAATTGTACCCTGTCCTGCCACAGTCATTACTATAACAGCTACACTCTGTCCCAACTCAATCAGTGCTAAAATAGCTACACCTTAGCCCACCTCAGTCAGGACTACAATAGTTACACCCTGTCCCATCTCAGTCTATACTGCAATAGCTACACTCTGTCCCACCTTGGTCAGTACTGTGATAGCTACACTCTGCCCCACCTTGGTCAATACTGCGATAGCTACACTCTGCCCCACCTTGGTCAGTACTGTGATAGCTACACTCTGTCCCACCTTGGTCAGTACTGTGATAGCTACACTCTGTCCCACCTTGGTCAGTACTACGATAGCTACACTCTGTCTCAACTTGGTCAATAATACAGTAATTACACCCAGTCCGTAATTGGTCAGTACTACAATAGCTACACCCTGTCCCAACTCGATCAGTACTACATTAGCTACACCCTCTCCCAACTCGGTCAGTACTACAATAGCTACACCCTCTCCCAACTTGGTCAGTACTACAATAGCTACATCCTCTCCCAACTCGGTCAGTACTACAATAGCTACACCCTCACCCACCTCACAATAGTATGTAGTATTGCCGGCTTCCATGATCCATCCAGATTTAAAAACGGTACTTCCCAAACAATCCCATTGCAAGAAGCTGTGCAGGCAAACGTTGCCAGGTTGGGGTGAGTTCTGAATGGTCACATAAGGATCTCTGATGGGGGACTTTGTTCCTGTAGACTCTGGAGCCATCTATGAGGTCAAGCTGTTGGCCTACAATGGCAACGGGGAAGGGAACTGTTCCAAACGCCTGGTCTCCCTGACGGAGGATGGGACCAGCACCAAGGCCAATGGTAAGAGTAACTTCTGAAATACATTCCCGAGCAACTCCGAACCTAACCCAGACATGGCATTTAAATGTAGCATGCTGATACTATCACTCCCAGACCACAATCAAGGAGCTTTCACCAGCTGTAGGAGGTGGAGCATGCAGTCAGAGACCAAAAGTCCAGTTTCTGTATTTATGAGAGTCTTGTGCCTAATCCGAAGTCTGCCGGATGAAAAAGGGCTAAACAGACCCAGCAGGGCACAGTGTGGAAGAGGGGTTGTATTACAAGCCTGGGGCCCCTTGGGCCCACGCAGTAGGGCACTGTGCCAAGGTAAATGTCGTAGAGCAGTGCTGATGTCACTGGGGGATGGATGGTAGGATGCATGCCGGGAGAATGGTGAGAATCAACTCACCCACTTTGGTCAGTGTGTGAATTTGGGGGAGGTATCTGTGTGTGTGCAGCGCTGTCGCAGTGCCACATCTCCTTCCACACCGATGTGTGTTTATATCCCAGAATTCACAGTATCTTCGCAAGGCAGCCGTGCGCTTTTTGTTGTCAGGGAGTTCCATTGTTGTTTTACACTTGTCACTGTTTCCTGTATGCAGGTCATTATCGATCTTGGCTTGTCAGGGGAGGAGCAGGCAGGTCCTCAGTGACACCCAGCATGTCAGTGTGTCAAACAAAGGAAATAACGCTTATCTTTCACAGTGACTCTGTGCATGCTGGTTTGCAGGAAGGTTCCGCTTTTGAAAACTCCACTCACAATTCCCACTTCAGAAATTCAGAATCATTGATGGGGGCTGCCTATCCAGTTAACTCCATACTGATCCTGAAAAGAAACAGTTTTAAAAGAATACGGCCATTGTGTACAAAATGCTTTAGGATGTACAATTGACTTCATGCAGCCTTTGTCATATGTCTGCATGACCAACAGAGGGAGTCTGGGAGTAACATCACCATCAGAAATTAAATTTATGTTTACAGAAGATCAAGCCTGATCATTTTTGGACATTTTCAGTTTAGCTACTGATATCGCCCTTTTTATTTTGATATGCTGTGTAAAATGTGACAAAGAATCAGCAGTAAAGTTGTGTCTCCAGTTTAATTGTTTGCAACACTCCTGATTTTTTTTTTCAACTGACCTATTATATCTAAAGGGCAGTGTGTGGCTCTGTGGGTTAGGACTATGTGCCTGTGGTCAGAAGGTTTCTGGTTCAAATGCCACGGTCGGCAGAGTGATTTTATCATTGGGCCCTTGAGCAAGGCCCTTATTTCTAGCTGCTTCAGGGACTAGCTGACCCTGATTTCTCAATTTTACAGTACTTTGGATAAAATTGTCGGCTTATTAAATGTAATGTAATGTCTTGTAGATCTAGCTGCACTTCTCCACAATTGAGACATTTCCAGCCCAGAGGAAGCCAGCACAGCACTGCTCTGGGTTGGCATGCCAGAGCTCTAACATGTCTTTGTCCCTGCTTGGGTTCGCACAGGTGGAGAGGGACCCTGCAACTGCCGGCAGGAGGGTGAGGGCTCGGTGGCGGGCATCGTGGTGGGCATCCACATTGGCATGGCCTGCATCATCTTCTGCGTGCTTTTCCTCATGCTGGGGTACCGCCGCAGGTAATTACAGCGCCCGCATCACCGTAGGGAGCCTCCTCATCCGGCCCGGGGGGATACTTTGAACCACTTGCCAGCTGGCCAACATCTCGTATCACATGACCAGCCTGGCGTTCACTGGAACCCAAAAATCTGTGACTGTGATGCGAGGGTCCATGTGGCCCGCTGGGGGTGACTCAGACACATTTTAAGCAAATGAGTAGTTGGAGCGTACAGTATTCCCACTGAGGTGGACCACATGAGACAGTGGCACTGTTTGAAAAGCTGCAGCGTGCGGCATTGGGGCAAAGCTAGTCACACACTCCGATTTTCTGACAATTTTTGGACGGTACTATTTGATATGTGTCTGTTTGCATTCTGTCAGTTAGGCACAAAACATAAAGACATTCATAAGGATGGTTGTGTATATATGTCAGAAGGAACCATATTGCAGATCGACTGGAGGAAATTCTTAACCATCATTAAGTGCTTTGTTATGTGTTCTATATTGTTCTGCAGTCTCTTCTTTTGTATTGCACTGTATGTCCTGTCACATACGGTCCCCTATCCTGGCAAAAGAAGAACTTGAAACGTTAATACACTTAGCTACATGAATATGTACAAAGTAGGCTGCATAGTAACCAACTGGAAATGCATCATGCGGCCGTGTAGTCCATGCGGTATGCTGTGATGGTCCCACTGGTAGAAATGATGACATGAGCATTCAATACCTAACCCATCTCCACAGAGAGTAGCTGTAGTCTTTCTCTCTGGGCTGTTCCTATCCCATGTGTAGCATATGCCTCCTTGTGTTTAACTATGTTAGAATTTTAATCTTGATGCAGGAGGTGAAGGCATTTTCCTGCTTCCTGGCATCCTGCTTGGGATCACTTATGCGTCACTAATCCTCACATCCTGGCATTAAACCAGAGTTCTGTTCTCTCTGCCTCTGGGGTTTCACCAGACACTTGCCAATATTGCAGAGTCTGGTGCCAAAGAGTTCATTTTGTACCCTTTCCACAGTCGATTCTGCAGGAAAGGGACCCAGGATAGCTGGTCTGTTCCCCGGGGCGATGAAGCAGGCCACCACCAGCACAGCAACGGGGGTCCCAAAGAAGCAGTGCCACGCCCGGCTGGCACCCTGGAGTTAGTGCCCCAGGTTGGAAGAGTCTAAATTTATGTCCACATTGCTGCGTTTTTACTTTAAAACACAGACGTTAGTCTCCGTTTTCACCTTTCGTCCACACTATCCTAGAGTTTTCAGCCCCAAAAACAGAGACTTTTGTAAACGTTCTCAGAGCTGTATACTTTTGGAAATTCCATTTTAGTGCTGCAGTGTGGATGAGTGTAAGCGGAGACTTTCAAAAACACAGATTCTAAAAGCACCCTAATTGGTCCCTACTCACCACATGGCCTATTCCTGATTTGATCCTATTAGTTACACCCTGTCTTTGTCTGATTGGTCAACTGGTCATCCTACACAGAAGTAAACAATATTCCAACATGGTGGATATGGAGGAGCTGCATTCATGTGTTCTGTGGCTGACCTGTATGCAGCGAAACAGTGTGATATACAGTATGATTGCTGCATATTTGTGCAAAAAGAAACAAATTTAATGATCGCCGTGTATATCCACAAATGCCCTATGTAGGCTATTAGCTAGATCATATATACATTTTCACTAGTTTCAGGGTGGATGGAAATGCTTTCGGTTTGAAAACGCCTGTGTGGTTGGAGATCATTTTTGTTTAAAAATATAGTAGTGTGAGTGTGGCCTAAGCAGGTTCTTGTGATTGTACTTTGGGCTGCTGAGTGCCTGCGCTTACTTTGCATTAGTAAGCAGTCAGTCTTCATGTGATATTGCATTGTCTGTGGTGTCTGCCAGTCCAGGAGTAGTAAGTGCATGTACTTTATGCTTATTATGTCTTTTTTTTTTTTTTTAGAAATCGAAGTACTACAGTTTTGGCAACTTTTGAAACTATTAGGTCCCGGTTGTATGAACAATGACTGTTACAGATCTTTGGCATAAATCTGCCTCTCTTCTCTTCCGCAGAGCTGCGCCTTCTCCGCACACCATGACGGGCGTCAGGGCGTAACCCAACCCGCTCAGTGCCAGGTCCTCGTCGAGCAGCACCCTACCAGCCTGCCAGGGACAGGCGTCAGTTAACGGGACCCATTTACCCCCCAGCCCCTCACCCCTCACCCATCACCCATCACCCCACCGACCCAGGTCACCATCGCCGGATCCTCCATTCTCACCTGCCCAGCCTTAGTGCCCTCACTAGTAGGGGGGGAAACTTTTGCTTTGAGGTCATCTCAATAAGCTGCTAAAAGACAGGCACTGACGCAGCCCGCAGGCAGAAGCTGACGGCTGGTGCCGTGTCCCTCAGTCTGGCTTCTGGAATGTATGCGTGTTGCTGAGGTCATCTGTGTCCTCACGGCACCATGTCTTCCTCCCCCTCCCTGGAACCAAATCAAGGCTGCTGTCGCTTCCTGTTTCCATGGATGCCAGCATATACACATGGATAGTGAACAGAAATTGTATTTCTGATAAAGCAGGCCAAGCATGGTACTGTGTTTTATACTGCATGTCAACTCTATATTACCACATGAGTCTCCCTATAACCAAAATATTTATTTCAATGACTCCATGTGGTAATATTACAATGTTTGTGTTGTGCTGTTCAATGAGAACCCTTCAAATATAGGACAGAGGCCTTAGAGGTTGTACAGGCTTATGCAAGTCCAAACCTAGTCCCTGGATGAGAGCTGGCACCATCATAGAGTTAGTCTGACAGGCTGCAACGCCACGTGATTAAACTGCTGTACCAAAAATGGCGGACTTAGTAGACTGGACTGACTTCTGAGGTGGTGATGCTACTTCTTAGGGGGTGACCACACTCACTCAACTCCTGAGTGCAGGTTTTGCAGCACAAAGCATGGTACCACACAGCTTGACAGGGATGTGAAACCCATTGATTTCGTTGTTTTTCACCATTTTCACCTCATGGCAGGCTTTTATGGAGGAACGGTGGATATAAAGCCTTCCCTTGGTACAGCCAGGACTTGCCCCCCACCCAACCCAAAAAGTTCTATACTTCCAAAGATAGCTACCTCAGCCTGACGAGAGCTTTGAAGCCATTGAAGTGCTTGCCTGTGATTCTGCTGCTTAAGCAGGCCTACCTCTCCCCAAGCCATTGACCCTCCTGGTCCGTTTACTACCCCTTTGCCTAGCCCTGTCACCAGCATGCTCAGTCTGGATGGAGCCACCTGCAACATAGCCCTGATCCATGGTCATACCTCATCCCCACCTCCCACCTGCTCTTCTCACTTGGTTCCATAAGATTCTTCCCACTGAGCACAGCGCACAGTCCTTCCATTGCTCCAGTATTGGAGGTGTGCTGGGTTGCCAGGTTGTGTAGTGTTTTTTTTTCTGGTCCCTGGAATGTCTTTCACCAACAGCAAAGAACAAACCAAATTCAAGTATGAGTATAAAATGGGTGACTGATTTGTTTATGCATCTAATTACAGCTAACGAGTACCTCAAAAAAGTTTTATTGTTCTATAACTCACTGTGATGTCATAGGTTACATGTTAGGATCAGTTCATCTGTTTACCTTGTCCCCAAAGTGCTTTAATTACAAGTGTCTCATGGAAAGAATGGACCATAAGAAAGCATTACTTCCCTACAAACATCCACCAGAGAAGGAGTTTTCTGATTCTGTACATGGGAATTCAAAAATTTAAGTCCTGGAGAAAATCGCAGCTGGACATGGTCTCCACCCTGAAGCTGTGCGCTGAGTGGGTGGAGTTTGTAGGTGAAACAGGTGGACCACATATTTCCCAGGAGACGTCTTGCAGGCACTGGGTCCTCCAAGTGCAAAGGCCCATCTCATCAGCTTATCCAAAAAAATGACCTATAAGTAACAAGCTGAGTGATATCCAAAGATGTAAAATTTTTTTAAAGGTTTTTTCTTTGTTTCCTTCAAGATTTTCTTAAAAAAAAAAAAAACGATAAACTGCATTATGACTTGCATGCTTTTCCATTTTCACATTTTAATAGTCCAGTTTTAAGGGTTACTAACAAATGGGAAAACAACTAATACAAGGGCAAATTCTTCCAAATAACCAAAGTTTAAAAATACTGTCAAATGCCCTTTGACCAATGATTTGGCCTTTTATGTTTGTGTCCTTTAAAACCTCTTAAAACTGTGAGCTGCGGGCCTTTTATATTTGTAGAACTTTAACCTTTGAAAGAATTAAATGAAAATGGGATATATTTTCAAGATTTTCTATGTTGATACAGAAAAAGTTTCTCTTTCTAACTTTAGTGTTCAAATTTGCCAAATAGCTTTTATGAATGATAAAAATGTGACCAAAAACTTTTAAACATATTTTAACATTCATAGTCTTTATCTCGCGTGACACTAATTCGTGACCAAAGCACGGGAATCTGCCTGTATGTGCAATTGTGTGCATATACATGGCATGTTCTGAATTGCTAACAGTTGTGTTTGAACCTTAAGTACAGCAGGGGTTGAATAAATTGTTTTTGGGAGGAGGTCACAGCTGCAGTGTTACATTGGCTGAATGAAAGTTATAGGCATGTGTGACAGGGAATAGGTCCCCTGGTCTTTTGCCTGTTTACAAATTCCTGTGACTGCGTCATCCCACTTCGTGCTGTGCCCTTTCTGCCGGCCTTATGCCAATGTGAAGCTTTGCCCATGCGTTCAGCAGAAGCACACAGCTGTCCCAATCTCCCATTCTCCTTTCGACCCTCCTGTCCTCAAGGTTTAACTGATACCCTGATGAATGTTAAAGGTTTACTCACTGTACTGCAGCTGAGAGAATTTCGCTCGCCTTGTCTTTTTATATTCAGAAATGAGTGAGATAAGAATGATACCAAAAGAAAAGCTTGTATGATATGGGAGGTGATTTTTTTTCTTCGTAGCCTGAGGTGTGTAGTGGTAATTGTAGATTTCTCACTCAGATATCATTTGGCTGTTCTTTTCTATGGAACTTACAGATTCTTCCTGTTGTGTATGGGAAACGTAACCAAAACCATGTTGTGCTATTGTTAATTTTTAAATGTTATTGTTATTATTAATTATTAATTATTTTGTTGTTTTTTTATTTTCCATGCCCCGTTTTACATTTTTTATCTTCTCTTTAGAAGTAAATGGATGATGTGCAGATGTCTGTTAGAACTTGAAGGAAAATGAAAAAAAAGGTGTAGTTTTGGGCAAAAAACAGGGCAAACTTCTGAGCCATTCAAATGTTCCAATAAGCAAGTTTGAATAACAATTATTATTAGAGAAAAATCTGTCCGTCCACCTTGCAGTCCCTGATCGTGGGCGGGGTAAGAGCAGGGCCGGAGCCCTGTTCCAGAAAGCACAGGGCACAAAGCCAGGGAGCACCATGAATGGAATGGCAGTGAAAGTACACAAACAAGTAAATACATAATCGAAAACTAATCAAAAGTTGCCAAGCAATTGCCCTTGGAGACTCACCTATTATTAAAAAAATGAGGAATAAGTAGAAAACTATAGTTGAATGCTAGCACCAATGAGAATGTCCAGTGCTTTAAAAATGTGATTGTTTTGATTTGAAGCATACTTTTTGTGTGTTTCAAAATTGGTATCTCTTCTCAGAAACCTAAAGCTTTAAACCGTTTTCAGATATTTCTGCAAATCTGACCAAAAGAGAAGGAAAAAGGAATGAATTATTTTATTGAATAGGAACCACCACAAACTAACCAAAGATCCAGAGCTGTCCTTGATACTACCTGACTAAAAGACCCTCATATTGCTGATAAATGTTTTCACATGTTACTGTCCTTTGTAAGGTAAATGCTAACAATTTATTCAAAACCTTCTCATTTAAAGATTTATGGTGAGGAGGAGAGAGACTTCGCCTTTTTCAAGCAGCTAGTTACTGATCGCCATGGAAGCTGTTTTGTCTGTCTCAGAGGAGCATTAACCATGTGATGCCCATCGCTATACCAATTTCAGTGATAATTGTTCAACAGATAATCACTGCTTCCCACATAATTATGAAGTTACTTTTTTATTTTGGTTGCCATTAGCTGTACATTACCTCACAAAATCAAACGGGAATATAATGTAGCTTTAATGTGTTCTGTCCAGATTAGTGCGTAAGTTGATATTGCTATGGTAGCAATGATTCACCAATGCAAAAAAGCCCATTCTGAGCCATCTGCAGTTTCCTGTCTTGTTTGCTTATGGCTGCTAAAACAGTCCAGGTCCTTGGAGAGTAATGTATATCTGCCAGAAGTGTAGCTTATGCGTATTTCTGTGGTTTGGTTTGGTCCAGCAGATAATATAAGCAGATAATGCTCACTGCTAATTGAAAAACATGTCTGTTAATGCTAAGTACCATGTAATGGTCCTGACTGTGATTTTGTGGGATTTACTCTTATAATGTGGTTTTGAGAAATGGCAGCTTTCTGGTGGTTATTTCAGTGAACCAATTAGACTGAAAACATGCCTAGACATTTTTTCTGTCTCTTCATTCAGTTTTCCACAGCGTCTGAAACCAAATAAAACAAAAAGCATTAATTGGAAAATCTGTCATGTGTTTCCCTACAACCTGTCGAAGTAAAAACTGCTAAATAAATATTTACTGAGTAGCAAAGGAAAAACAACAGGCACTTTGATTTAGAATCAGAAGCATCTCTGTTCCCTGCAGAATACCATCTAAAAACCTGCAAAAAACATTTTAAAACAATCAGTCTTGAATTTTTCCACCTTACAGATGGGGACAGTTAGAGACTGAACTGTACATGATGTTTTTGTTTCAGGGCCTACAGCCAGAATGTATCAAACAGATATGTGGCCAAAACACTGCTCGTACTTATGCCAGAACCCAAGGTGCACTGGCTCTGCATAGATGAAATTTAAAATTGCAAGCTATTAAAATGACTGTAGACAAAAAGCTGTGCCAAATGTTACATTTAAGCATCTTTCTCAACCAGTGTCGACCGATGAAATTAAAGAGTACATATTTTTTTTACTATGAACAAATGATTGAAAAATTAACCATATAAACATGAAGGCTAACGATTATCAATAATCACTATTAACACACATCAAATGCCAGGCAAAAACATGCAGCCAAATGCCAAGGTCCCTGCTGTAAGGCTAGTGGTATTAAATGAGTCTTGAAGAAGGTGCTAGCACTGTCTTCTCTCCTATAATATGAAACCATAATAATAATACATTATACTTCCTGTTAAAT
This sequence comes from Mormyrus iriodes, assembly GCA_011763525.2. NCBI lineage: Eukaryota > Metazoa > Chordata > Actinopteri > Osteoglossiformes > Mormyridae > Mormyrus > Mormyrus iriodes. The sequence goes on from JAAGVU020000045.1 coordinate 18,443,792, forward strand.
GAATCTATTCTCAGCCCAGGAAAGTACCTTTGGCCACATAAGCACCACTACCCCTGGTTCTGTCCCTGCTCTGACCCAGCTCTGTTTGGATAATCAGGACAGGCACATCATGTCCATATTTTCCTGAAGACGTCAGATTGTTCAAAATGTTTGTCATGAATATGCAGGCCGCCTCAATGAGAATCAGATGACTCCACCCACCAGAATCCCTGGAATGGCACCACCCCTTTTGACTCTGTACACGATGTTCACATGTTGCCTCACAATGCATTGCAGCAGCATACACAGGAACCAGCTAATGAACCATTATAATTCTTATCCGCTGTCTGTCTTGAGTCCCCGCAGTCAAACAACTGCAGTCTCAGCCTGGGAGTTAGGGAGATGTGCAGACAGAATGGGACAATTACCTGAATGTCTGTGTCAAAACATTTAATCTACTGAACATGATGAGGCAAATCCCATGAGCGATGGCAGATGAGATAATCAGTAATCACGCGATAATCATGAAACACCACTCAGATTTATTACGGCCAGTTTCCTCTGTCACCGTATTCCCATTTGTAATGGTACTTAACTTAACTTAAATTATGAATTACTATCAACAATACAGCTGATACCTCACGCTACATCAGTAATTGGTTTCAAAAGGCACGACTTAAGACCCCTTATAAACACCTAATAAGCATTTCCTTTAAATGTATGTTCCCTTAAATGTAAATCATTTTTGGTTGCATTGCTTGTGCAAAAGATCATTTTTATTTTGTTCTGTGTTGCTGTTCAGATCTCCAGACTTAGTTTTAATCGTATCAAAAACATGGGCACTTCCAAGTCCAAAGTAGAACATTCTGATTATAAGCATGTCAATTAACTGTGGGAGCAGATTTAAGCTGAAGATGCCTTTGGAGTTATCAGCACCAAACACCAGGTAAATAAGACAATAATTTTTATTTTATAAGCTTTTATTCGATTTTATACATTACAATATAGTATTTCACATATTTTAACATCAGTTGACTGTGGTAAGGTTATGTAAACTGACTTAAGACGATTTGTATTTGGCTTATTACTAATATGACCATTTTAGTGTTCATGATCATCTCTCGACTGATTGAATAACACGCTGAACGGTAGCTGAGCCAAAGTGCGACAGGATGGACAGGGCCGCTCTCCAGGAGTGAGGTCCCATCTCGATGAACAGCACACTATCATGCTCACACACCCCTGTCTATTCCCACCTGCCATTAAGGGGGATTGATGTAATGAGCTCTGCAGCCAACATTAAACCAAAGGCTGATGGTCCCCAGCTGAACACAATGCAGTCTGGCCCCAAAGACCCTAAATTATTGCTTTTTTTGTTTACCTGGCCGGGGAGAGTGATGTCACACATTTGGTTGTGAGGGCGTTGCCATGGAAATGCAGGCGCCACAAAGCTCCAAATTAGTAGCAGCAGTCCTGCAGTGGATTCTGACATCCGCAGTGCCGTTAAAAACTGAGGTGGAGGGGGAGCCTGTTCTGTTTCGCAGTTTCATACAGCACACGTCTGCTGTCTTCCCATCACACCAAAGGGGAAAGAGACAATTAGCTGTAATTACACTTTTTTATGAGTTTTCATTGATGTTGTAATTGAGGTCATAGTTTATCAGTCGGTTCTGGCTTGGCTCAAGATTCTGAAACATTCAAAAAAGAAAAAATATTAGCCCCCCCCTACCTTGGGTCAGCAAATGAGAGTGGGCGGGGCTTGCCTGAATTTGAGAATTCATTGATTGATGATTGATGAGTTTGTAAAGATGACTCAAAAAAACAGCATGCATATAAACCTAACGGACTAAATCTGGGGATTTCTATTTGGGGTCCACTGAAGGAGGTGTGGAAAAACAAACAGAGGATGGCCAGTCTGCACGACGCCGGCCCACGAAATGCCACAGACGCTGCATGTTGACTTGTTCTTAGAAGGCTTATCCTATATTACATGCCACTCCAGAAAGGTATTAACTTCGATGGACAGAGCACACAAGCAGGGGTATGTTTCATCATTAAAATGACTTCAGCCTACACAAGCTTGCTATGCAGCATCAAAAGAAAAAAAATAAAAGACAGAGAAAAGCCTTTTTGTTGCCTGGGGACTATGAATCAAGCTCCATTGAGCTCTCAGATGTCAGGCTTGGAAAAGTGCAGACAGGTAAGGGTCTATAACCTCCAGGGTCCTGCTAAATGCATGTGAGGTATGTTGATTGGTTCCTGGGCATTCTGCTGCCTGGTGATAAACCAGCATCAGTAGATCTCAGTGGGGCTGCTTGAGTGAGCGCGGCTGCCTGGGTAAGCATGCCACTAGTTCAAAGGTTCCTCCCCTTCAAAAACCAAGCCCTGGATATAAATCCTGAAGGAATCGCCCCAGCAATTTGCACATAACTATGCAGACAATTGCCCACAGAGTCAGAAACACAGCAACTAGAGTGGGGAACTTGAAACTGGTAAACGGCTGTATGCTTAGCTGCTTTCTGAGTGCTGGGTATGATCTTCAGGGGAGATACAGCGAAGCAGAGCAGGAGCTCAACAGACAGAAATAGATCTGGGTTTCTTTCCATTTTCCAGAGGTCTATTAACATTTGGACATGGAAAAAAACCAATATACCATATTAATGAAGTTCTACACGTGCTGCTGTAATTCCAGTTATCTTACACTGGAAATACAGTCTATGTGACTGATAGGCGAGTGCTGTTGTATATTTAGCTTCTCGCATCCAGTCTCCTTCTTAAAACAATGCTATTTCAGCGCTGACTTTGTTTGTTTTTTTTTTTTTAACATTTCACCCCTTAGTTATTGTTTTTGTAATCCTGTTGCCTGCTGCTACAAGCCAGAACATGATAAGGCTCCAGATGGAAAGCTTTCCTTTTAAGTGAAGGTTAGTAATGCATACAGGGTTGGGGGATACATGCAGTCAGGTTCATTAGCGGCTCTGTGTTACCTGTAGTGTTGTGTACGCCTGTGATGGACTGGTGTCCTGTGTGGGATGTTCCCCTGCCGTGTGCTCTGTGCTTTCCCAGGACACGCCCCTCATGTGATCTTCCTAAGGACAAAAGCTTAAATGATGAATAGTGCCCCATCTATTGATGTGCTGATTATTTTATAGTAGCAGGACAATGCAAACTTATGAACAGCCTGCCTTAAAGCCTATTATATTAATTATTTGGGTTGAATACAATGGTTTGTGATTCTATAACAACAACAACAACAATAATAATAAGTATTATTATTATAATTATTATTATTATGTACTGTGTAATTATTGTTCCAATGTACCTTTGTTCAATTTTCACTTAAAGACAAACTTAGGACAGAGATCTTGTTCATAACCTGGGAACTGACTGTATATCAGTATATCATTGATATTAGCAAGACAAAATATATGTTTTGTATTCTAAATACACCACAATTACGTTATTCCCTATATAAGGTTTTGGAGGATAAACAAAGACAACACTGGCAGTGAAAATAATCAATCAAAGAATCATTTGGAGGCCAATAAAGGAGCATACAGCCGTTTATCAGACATTAATAGCTAGAATAAGAGGACAGGATGAAAGCGACAGTAGCCCACATGGTCTGTCACTTCTGATTGAGCTCCTCAAACAGGGCTAGTCACACGACACAGCAATCAACTGAGCAAGGCCAGCTCTGCTAATGCATCACCCCATCTCCCAAAATGGTCTGCGAGTATTGCCACTTATGTAGCTCTTCTATTCCCAGTAATGGCCTACTTGCTTTTACCTGCTCAATGGCTCTATGCTAGAGAGGTATGGCGATGCCATTGGATATGGAGTGAGAAATTACCCCATGGCCATGGAAATCCATATAGCATTATTTTACAGGCATATGTTCTGCTGTTCTACACATTAGGCCATAAAGTGATATGTTACCAATTACAGCAGATATTATTGCAGGATATTACAATAAGCTGTGGGCATTAAGCCAGGCAGAAGTTAGATGTTTTGAAGCAGGAGACTTTTACCCAAAGATATTTATACAAATTTATATTTTACCCTTTAACATTGGTGATTATTTTCCTGCTGAAGCCAACAGTGTACCAAGCAGTGTGCAGGCATGAAGGTGATGGTCATTCTTTGTAGTTGCTGAGTTTGCCCGCGTCACTTCGAGGCGACACCACACTTTCTGGATGCCCTCCAGTGATGAATTGTAAAATACTTAGCAACCTTGTCATCGCAATATGAGGAAGTTGTGAAAGGAGTTGCAGAACACAGAATGTAAACATTTAAAATCCCATGATTTCAGGGGCAGGACTGGATGGGGGAGGTGAGTAACTGCAAAACTTATAGCCAGGTGCCAACTGAGCATTTCATCAAAGACAAAAAATATATATATCTAATAATTAAAAGTAGGCTTTATCAGATCTGTCTCTAAAATGAATAGGAAGTTGTTTGGAGAACAGCCAGCTTACTCGTTATAAACACGTGATTATTACCAAAATGTCGTAAACTCAGATGCTGCGAAAGGACCTAAGAAGAAGTGCTTACAGATAAATACATCAAATCATTAGTCTGTGAAAACTTAGCTGCCTGAATAAGTCACATAAAACATGTTAGTAATACAAGTCCAGCTGATACCCAAACAACCTGTTAAATTTAACTATATCATTTAAAGCAGTTATGATGTGCTTTTATGTGGTAACTGCTCACTAAGTTTTGGATCAGTGTGTGGGTCTCTGAAATCATGTCTCACTGCAGTCCTGCTTTTTCAATCCACGCGACAGGTCTCCCTCCCCCCCAAGTGTTTAAAAAGTATTCAATGTTCTCTCTGTTTAACCATGCGATCTTTATCTCTGTCAGTTAACTCTAAGATTAAAAAGAATAACTTCTAACTGGGAATACAGACTGCAGTAAAAGCAGTAATATTAAATGGCCACTACCCAAAAAAATGAAATGTAAAATTACTGATCTGGAACAGTAACGTTAATTGGAAGGGAGGTCTAGAACAGGGCGGTGACCTGATCCAAGAAATTAACAAGATAGAAAGACACTGAACTTTCATAATCAAAACCAAGGCGCTCAATGAATTGTTTTCATAGCACTACACACCTAGTGGGTCGATATATCTCCTATATCATTGAAAAAGATTAATTATGGGCTTAATGATGAATTGTGCAGGAAGATGAATTATGCATTATTAGATCATGCTATAAGTAATTGTATCCCAGTTCCTGGAGTTTAATGCAATTAAGTTTTATAATGTCCAGGTTAAATGTATTTAAACGTACTGTGAAGAACGGCCAGCTGTTCTAGGAAAGGAGAGCCGCGGAGAGTGGTTAAGAGTTGAGTTTCTCTCCTCCCTGTGCCTTGTAGTTAATTTAGCTAAGTATATATTATCCGCGTATATGATCAGATATGATGACTCATAAGCTGTGTCACCATTTGTCTGAATGTTATGCACAATAGATTTGCATCAGGTGTTGCATTCGTCCTTCTGCAGCACATATACTGCAATGATGTAAGCATTGACAAGTTTTCATTAGTTGCATTAGGTTAGCAGAAATAATGTTGATTCTTATTGCGCAAAACCATGCACCAAATCCGCATGAAGTCCATCTGGTAGGGCCCTGATTGTCAGCATGTAGGGAAGTTCATATTTATTTATATGATACAATAACCTTTGCCTTAACAATTCTCAGGGGTATGGAGAAAAACTCTGAACCTGAACAATGACATAACAAGTGCTGTAAAGTCCATTATTGAGTGTGCCGTCACATAGAGGTTTACCGTCAGGTTTGTGGCGTTTCATGGATCTTGTTACTCTCCTGTATATGATTTTTCTCTAAAGAAAAGCATTTTAATAGGGTAGTTAAAGCCATTTAAATAGTTCTAAAAAAGTGCACTCACCCGCACAAACACAAAGCATAAACCCAGAACCTCTGCACACCTTCTCTTAGGGGAAATAATGCAGGAATGTGTATTTATAAAGCAGGTCATGATTATCTTCTCTATCTCAGTATAAATGGCATAATAGCAGCAGAATATATTCTTTGAGTTTTCTTATTAAAAGGCTATTTTACACAAAACCACTCCCTTTTTGCAATATCTTGCACCAATTCTAGCAGTCATTTATGAATCTCATTATTGGCAGATGTGCAAGAATCCAGTGAGTTCTAATATTTTGGTTGCCAAGGGCAACATGCACATAGTTCCCAACATCACGTAGGTCAGTTTGAGGAAACAGGACACTGGCATGGTATGCCACTGTGAGCCAGGCGTGTTACCTATGATGATCTCCCCGGTAGGCACCTGGTTGACACCTGCACCCCTTGCAAGTTCTGTCATCAAATTGATGGAAGTAAGTAGAGCCACCAAGGTCATGTTTCAACATTCCATCCTTGCAATAAATGGCATTGTAAAACCTTCTTTTGCCACAGATCAGTAATAACATACTGAGCCCTCTGACCAAAAGTCAGAGGTCATTTAATAAGTGATCAATCAGAAATCATACTGAGCTTTGATATCCTGTATAGACAAAATATAGACAACTTTATTCTTATGAGTCACAGGAGACAGCAGCTTGCACTATGCAGTTCAGCTTAATTTTATAAAGTGTGCTTTCCAACAGAGCTGATCTTTTTCACTTAACAAAGAGCTAACATTTTTTTTGCTTAACAAAGAAAAATATATAGATTGGCAGTAGAAGATGATCCCTCCAGTAGAGTCCAAGTCAGACAACATGAATGCACAGTAGGTGAATTTGGTCATCAGTTGAATGGGTGCTTGTTGGGAAAGAATTCTAGAAAGAATGGGAAGAAGGCAAACATTCCCATAAGGATAAGAAGGATCCAGTTCCTTACCCACAAGTAAACAATATATCAACTCTACCTAAAAACTATAAAAAATGATGTTAGACAGCCTTTTACAATTAGTATGACCTATGAGATGCCAAGATAAGTACCCAAGATCATCAATGCAAGGGGATAATCATAGGAAAAATAAAATACAATCTAGAAATTATATATTTATGCTGTAGGTCTTTTTGCACTACTTGTATTCAGAGCATTATGTAACATTTCCCTTTATAGAAGGCTTTATTTGGATGTTGGATACAAACTATTGGATGTGAAAGGATTCTTGAAACATTCGGACAGTAATCTAGCTATACTTCCCATGTGAATCCATCTCCACCTTCTGCAGCTTCCTACGGGTGTCTATGTACACTTTCATCTACATCTTCATCTGCAGCCTCTGCTTGCCATTTATTTTTGCTCTAGGTAATGAGTTGTGATTGACACAATAAGGATAGCTGCGTTTCCTGCAGTATTGTCTGTAGACCTACACTGAGACACAAGCCAGACTGGAACTTAATGCTAAAATCTCTCCCCCAGCCTCCTTCCTTTTCAAAGAAAAACTGCAAAAAAGAATGTGTCTTACAGATGCAGACGTGTTTCCTATAATTCCTAACACCTGAAGAACTTACTTTGCATTTCTAAGATGAGCTGGCTTACTTACTGTGCTATAGGTATGGAGAATCAGTACAGATTCAGGACAGGGACACATTTAAAAAGTATTAAAATTACTTATAAAAGTGCTGATGCAGCCAAGTGCATTATGAGAGCAGTCACCTAACATATCATGTCATTTTGACAGCATCCTTCTTGGGAATTTTAATGAAATCATTGCTTCGTCACCTGAATCAACCAGTTTAACATTTCCCTGTGGGACTTAGCATTCCCATTTTTAAAATGTATTTGAACTCACTGCTATTCTGTATCCATGACTGCACTGATCAAAATTGCAGTAAAATATGGACTAAATAATGCATTAATATGTATGGTTTGGTGCATAATTTCTCTCTGCTAATGCTAAGAAATTCAGTTGTTTGTGAGACAGCCCTAGGGGCTGTGGTTAAATTCTCCAATCCACCCCACTCCTCATGTACGTGTGAAGCATTTGCTTCCACTAAAGGCTTTGTCACCTACTCATCACGTTCTGGTGTGAGAGTCCGTCGCAGGCCTTGGTTTCAGGCTTCTGCATCTGCCTCAGCCAGCATGATACTGAAAAATGGCTGAAAAATGCACTGAGGCCGTCTTCAGTTTACAGAATGCCTGTTAGAGAGGTTGTGGTGAACAGGACTGGCCAAATCACGGTGGGCATCTAGCATACTAACCAGGAGGGGCCGCTGGTGCCACCTTATCTAATTCCAGTGCTCTGCTACTGCATTTCATTTTAATGCTACATGCTAGAGATACAAGCTTGTTAGCTAACTTTTGTTATTCTTTTTATTATTTGCATTATTACAGTTACTTTACTGCTATTTTTCAGTGTTCTACTGAGGCAAAAATAAGCATTATTATCCAAAGAGAGAAAGCTTCTTCTACTTTAATAATTCTATAATTCTGAATTTTTTTTTCTATATTCTTATTTATACCTAATTACAATAGTTAAAAAGACCATCCATCCATCCATCCATCCATCCATTCTCTACCGCTTATCCGGGGTCAGGTTGCAGGGGCAGCAATCTAAGCAGGCGATGCCCAAACCTCCCCATTTTGGCCAGTTGTATCTGCGATCTCATTCTTTTGGTCATTACCCAAAGCTCATGACCATAGGTGAGGATGGGAATGTAGATCAACTGATAAATTGAGAGCTTCGCCTTCTGGCTCAGCTCTCTCTTTACCAAAACAGAGTGGTGCAGCGTCCTCATTTCTGCCGACGCCGCCCCGATCCGCCTGTCGATCTCTCGCTCCCTCTTTCCATCACTCGTGAACAAGACCCTGAGATAC
>JAAGVU020000045.1:18452665-18477861 GCA_011763525.2 Mormyrus iriodes
ATGTGATTGGTTGATTAGATAATTGCATTAATGAGAAATTGAACAGGTGTTCCTAATAATCCTTTAGGTGAGTGTAATGTATTACAGTAAATGTACAATTCAACATTTTTGTATATATTTCCTGTTACTTGGTTCTATGCTTTCTCAGTTACAGTAATTATTGGTAAATTTACACGTTTCATACTACATTTTATTCAATTTTTGTCTTCATTTTAAAATGATTTGATTGGCGACACTAATGCATTGCGCGACCTGCGAGTGTGAGACCTGCAACTCTCAGTGATGAATGTATGAACTGTTTTGAAGAATTGTCAAAGTCAGATGAGAAATGTTACTTTGTGGGGGAGATTGTATTACTCTTGTGAGGACTGCATTAAGAGTGGTGAGAATGGTGTTTCTGATGAGGAAATTGCATGAAAGTGACTGAGAAAAACGGTAATAAAAAAAGAAAGAATATCTCGGCATCAACACTGAGGATGCATCTACAGTGTCATAAGGCCAATGTCACATTTATCTATGTACGGCAAAATCTGGTTTGCAGCAGACAAATCATCTTCCATTTTAACACAAATTTTTCAAACAACACAAGCAATTGACATACGTGATAAGAGCTGAAGGTTCCAGACCCCTTACAAGTAAAGGTTTTTAAAGGATAGATAGATAGATAGATAGATAGATAGATAGATGGATGGATGGATGGATGGATGTCCTTGACTGGTTTGTCTGATTAATGGCTGCTGGTTCAAAGCTATTTTTATTCAGCTTTATTCTTTGGGACTATAAACTCATCCAGAGGGAAGAAGCTGCAGTTCAATGTGCAAACAGTAGGAGTCACCTTATAAAATCAACAGGTCTCTGAACCATGATTTCATAATACAACGTCTGAGTATATGAACACATACATATATATAAACTACAGGTATAAATTATGCAGCAGGGGGTTTATATATGGGGGTAGCCTAGTGGCTCCACTCCCCAGGGTTAGGACCTGAAATCCTGAACAGTCCTGATCCAGAACATCCAAGTCACAATGTTGATTGTGCCAAATTAGTGTGATCACAAATGCAAGGAGCTGCTTAAATGTGAAATGAGGATGATGATGTGTTCCCACACAGAGACGAAAGATTTACTCTGAATACAGCATTAGTATATGTGCAACAGGGATTAAAACGGAAGGCTGCTTTGCGTGGACATCATTAGGTCCGATCAGAGCTATAGCCCTGAGTACTTGGCCCCAGATCTCTTCGATAGCTATAAACCCCCCCGCCCCCCTGGCTGCTTTGTGTACTCATTACCTGCTGCAGTGTTATTTTGATCAACAATTTAATGCCTAAATTAAAAGTGCTCTATGGGGCATGGAAATGGTTTGTGGTGGGGGGGTGTGCCAAAATGTCTATGAATGGGACAAGCTAACACCACCCTGAGATAAATCCCCAATGTGACCAATGCAGTGACAGGAAGCCTGAATAAACCTGGTATAAATTCTATTAATTCGACATAACAGAGATTTGTTGACATGAAGTGTTTATTGATGAGTCCATTGAGATATCAGAAATATGTAAATTAACTTGCAGCCCAGTGATAATATAGACCCAACAGAAGCTTCTAATAGGGCCATGCGCAGACCTGGGGGAAATGTGCTGTCTGATGCCCATTTAGCCTTTTTATAATGGGAAATAAAATGATTTAGAGTGAGAGAGGAGAATTAATAAAGGGCTTGGCTTTAACATGACAACACGTCGACGGATCTGTACACACCTAGCATCTCAATCGCATCTCAGTCAGCACCTTGCTGAACTGTTATATTCCCATGATAATGTATCATGACTGATGGATGACCTGCATTGTATTAATCATGCCGGCTAGAGGCATTTTATTGCATAATTTCTGTATTTAATGAAGAAGGATACTTTCGGTCAAAGATGGTGAAAATTCTTAGGGATAATTCACAGCAGGTCCCAGTAGTTATGTATAAATATTTATAGTGTTGTCTGGATGGCAATTCCTCATGAATAACAAGGTAAAAATCAATTAATTATCTTCTCCCTTTGGTATTCTGGCTAATCTGATTTAAGGGGTTTATGCAAATTAGACCAAGTGTAGTTTGCTTAAAATATATGGGAACAAGGTGTTTGAATGTGATGTATAACAACATTTAGGATGAATATGATTTAGTCAAGTTGGACAATTAAAATCCCTCCCCTGAGGAAAAAAAACAATAGTTCAGTCACATTTCATTGTGCTATTTAATGAATTCTCTTGATTTTCATATAAATACATATTTGATGTTCTATGCAAACAGGATTGTTTGAGGGTAATTCTGAATTGCTTTACTGCTGATTCTGTAAGCTTACCTTCATATACACTTTCTTATTAAAATTATGTAAAGTATGTGTGCCATGATAAAAAGGCATATGAAATGCTGGGGGATTGTTACCTCACGTAGGTGCTGGCAAAGAAGTTCAAATAACTATGTGGGGTATAAAGGTGCTGGAATCTGGCCACAGCACTGCCAGATAGTTGAATGTTACTCTTGAGAACACTGAGTTGTAAAGATATTTCTTGCTTTTACTTTAGTCCTTGTATGCAGATACATTAATGATAATTGTATTATTTTAAGTCAGATATTATATAAAACAGATCACCATGTACAAAACTGAACAAGCTTAAAGAATATAAGTGTGTATGATAAAGCGTGCCATTCCATACGCATGCACAGTGTGTAATGCTTTTGTTGTTTATACTGATATTTTCTAATCATGCTTGTTACTTGAATGTCAGATGGAGTTCATTTTATACTGTGAGGGGGCATGGTGTTTCAGTGTGGGGGTGTAGTAGTACGTGGGCATGGTGTCTCAGCATGAGGGCGTGGTATCTCATTTTAGGGACACGGTGTCTAAGTGTGGGGGTGTGGTGTCTCAGTGTATCTGTGGCTCCCAAACCTTGGGGACCCCATGCAAATGCATGGTTTAAGTGGTGGTGAACACCGCCGCTGGAAATGGCAGAAATGTCAGGTTTGAAATGTGTCGTAAAAGACTGGATAAGTATATGAACTCAACAGAAATTCAGGTTTTGCCTGCTTTCCTCTCAGATAAAGTACCTTCGTGCTACTGCTTTCAACATTGGCTGCAATACCACAAAGAAATAAATTAAAAGAGCAAAACATCCTAGAATTTGTAAATGTTTTTAAAAATGGATTCAGAAGGACTTAATTTTGAATCACTACCATGTGCAGGAGTCTGTCTGCTGTTAACAAGGTTTGGCTGGAAGCCCAATCCGATGGTGTCTTTCAAAGGCATCTAAGATGGCTCTAAGGGAGAAAATAAAGAATCAATAGTTTCAAGGTTTTTGTAAATCATTCACTCGTTGAAAACTCAGCAGAAACAAAGAGTATTTTTTTCCACTAATTTTAACTCTTGTACATACTTTCAAGGAGGCTGGAACACAGTTTCCAGACACATGCAACCATGCAAATTGCAGTCATGTCCCCTGGACATGTGCATCTTCTTTTGTGTTCTCTGATGTTCAATTTTAGCTTTACAATAACTACTAGTGACTCTGTGGATAGGTAAAGTTTCTGCAAACACAAAATATAGAATTTACCTGAAAACACCTGCAGAGGGGCTGTAATCTGGAAGTCACTAGTACTAAGTAAACCTCAAAAGCAGTGGGGGCCTAATGGTTAGAGAAGCACACCTATGATTGAAAGGTTGCTGGTTCAACTCCCTAAGCAGGAAAGTACCGCTGAGGTACCCTGAGCAAGGTACTGCCCCCAAGCACTGCTCCCCCGGGTGATGAATTAGTGGCCCACTGGTATGTCACATGGGTTAAATGTAAAGGACACATTTCATTGTTATGTACTGTGGTGTGTTAACAATGACAATCACTTTCACTGACTTAATTGCTTAAGACAGTGGTACAACCCACAAAAGAGCCCATAAGGGGTGCTCTAACTGGTAAGCGCAGGTGAGAACACTTCTTCTTAGGAGCTTGAATGCATCAACAGTGCATGAATGCCCCACGTTAACTAATATTGCAAGCTAGTCTGTAACTGGCAGACGATACAGGTTCCGATAATGATGGACTAACATGATGCCGATACAAATCTGACCTCTGTGTGACTTGTACAGCTCACAAGCAAACTTTAGCCTGGCTGATACTGAAAATCACATTGTTCATTTCTCAGAAAAAAAAAAACATGCTCTAGTTTGGCCACCATGGTGCAGCTCTGCCTTGTAACCTCTGAACGCTCCATCACATCTCTGACAGCGTTGAGCCGGATGTGACTTCCAGGGGGAGCCGGCGGCCTGACCTACAAGCAGATGAACTCTCCTCTTCACAGACTGCCTTCGCAAAATAACTGCAAGAAGAAGAGAACATGAAATTAATTAGTGGAAAAAGACACCTGCGTTACCAAGTATGCGATGATTTTATTTCTATTGGTTTGTTATTTTAGCAGCTTGCATTCAGTGGTTATGGACTTTAAAAGTGATAGAATGTAAAGGATTATTCCTCTGTCAAGGCTTTGACAATGACGGAATTTTGCTTAGTACCAGAAAAAAATAAGATTTTCACCAGTGTACTTTTAAATGATTATTATGGATATGCAGCGTAATGGAAATGTACAGCTGTGTAATGAGACAGGTTAACAGTATTAGATGCTTACTGGCTATTTGGTATGGTCAAACTTTCTATCTAAAAATCACACACTTTAAATGATTTGGCATTTTCCTATTTTACAAACAATGTGGCCTGTTGAATTTAGGAAGTAATTTTCTACCTATTTCAGATGATAGAAACATAATATACATACTGAATGTGACATATTTGTATCACATATTTGAGCAGGATAGAATACATTAGTACACTAATAGAGCAGATTCTAGTTGTACCCAATCACCTGCTTGCATTTCGGCCGAAGCGAGATGCATCCATCTGCAGAGCCGCAGGACCATGATGTCATCACAGTTTTAGGCCAACAGTTTTATGCCCGCAGGTTCAGGGCGGAACTTACGTGTTTTCAAGCAAACTTGAAGTTTGTTCGCGAATTTTCCTTTCTCGTTAATATGAGTCTTCTCCACCACTCATTTTCAAAACTCATTTTAGGAGTACAACCATCACACATTCCACACTTCTTCGTCCCATAGCCGTGACTAATGGGTGTACTTTTATTAAAAGATGTTAAAAAATGTAAAGATGGCGGATGACACTTGCATATTTGCTGTTGTTTAAAGTGTCGCGTCACGGCAATTAACAGCTAAATGATCCTAGTGTTTACTAGTCTAACTAACAGAATGTCTACAAACACTGTGCATGCGTTTATGGGTTTATAAGCAGAACACATCAGTACAGAAACATATAAACATTAGGTTTCGCGATTGACTGCCACGAGAATAAAAGAAAAGAAAGTCCTTTTCTGAGGAAAACATACACATTAACGTTACTACTTAAATTATGACTAAGTATTTAAAACGTTATAACTGCCAGGCATATAATAATTTTGACAAAAATATATTTCGAAACAGTCTAAACAACAACTAATACTCACCCCAACCACCCTGATAACGTAAGTTCCGTCCTGAGACTGCGGGTGTAAAACTGTTGGCCTTAAAATTGTGGTGACGTCACGGTTCTACGGCTTTGCAGATGGAGATATTGGCTGTAGTTCGCTGTCAGGGAATTCCCCTCTCAATGTGTTGTAAATTGTCTAATATAGGTTCCCGGAGCTGGAATTAGGAGACCAGTTCTAAACACATTTCCGCGTAAATATTCAGTACAGGTAGGTGGAACCACTGGCTTGGCATCTCTGCCTGACGCACCTCCGAAAATGCCCTTCTGCCAGCTGCAGGGTCATCACCTGGGAGCCACCCTTCACCAATGTTTCGCTCCTTTGACCCCGGAACATCTCTGGGTGGTGGAGCAGCGATAGGGACGTCTCCCTACTGCCCCCTGCAGCTGGCCCTAAGATCCCTGCTTCCCCCATTGTTTGTCCTTCCTGCGGAGCCAGAGCCAGAAGCTCCCCTGCTCTGCCTCCTCGGCAAAACCTCTGGTGGTTCTCTTCACCTTGGTACCTCTGATGCCCAAAGTCTTGAAGAGACGCTGAGCAGATGTTCCTACATAGCCTCTGCATGTGAATGCCCTCCACCCGGCCTGTGAACAGGTCGCTGCCAACTCTGCATACTTGTCCTTCTTCTTCTCGAAGGCCTCCTCCATTCCTTCCTCCCATGGAATGGGCAGCTCGATCATGATAACAACCTTGGTGAGGGAGGGCCAGAGCACTATATCGGGTTGTATAGAGGTTGGGGTGATCTCCTGAGGGAACCTGAGCAGCTGATTGAGGTCAGCCGTTAAGTTCCACTCAGCTCCAGGTGTCAGGAGAGACCACACCCTATGAGTGTAGGACAGGTCCTGGTCTCCTTGTCTAACAAAGTGAATCAATGTCTGAGATGGTACAGGACTGGTCCTGTTTGCTTCAAGCCTACGTGCCTCCAGAATTTCAGCCTGTTTGCGCAGGACCCGGTCGTGACGCCACCTGTACCGGCCCTGTGCTAACGCTGCCTTGCACCCGGAGAGGATGTGCTTCAGGCCTGGGTTCTGGGAGCAGCAGACTTGGCAGTTCTCCTCTGTGACATACCAGATATTAATATTCTGGGGTTTTGGAAGGATGTCATATGTTGCCCTGATCAAAAAGCTGAGTTGGGCTTGAGGTGTCCTCCACATGTCAGTCCAGATAACTGTCCTGTTTACCACTGCCTCCCAGGTTGTCCACCTCCCTTGATGGTGCTGGCCGACTGCTTTGATCTTATACAACTCCTCTTTGATCTTATACAACATGCACACTGGAGACTGTTGAGAGAGGGCATTGCGCCGTCTAGGGCTTTCTACATATCTTTATATGACAGAAAAGTTGTACGCATTGACTCATTTTGCATAAGTACAACCAACAATTATAATTTTGGTTAATACTACTAAAAAATAAAAGATTGTCACCAGTGTATTTTTAAATGATTATCGTCAATATGCACGGTAATTAACATACAACACTGCATAATGAGACAGTTTAACAATATTAAAAACGTATTGGTCATTTCTGTACATGTTGTGTTTCACTGTCATAGCTCCTAAATGGCATATGTATTTTGAGTTCTTGTTATGACTCAGTCATGACAGAAGCCTTGATAAAGGATCAATCCTTTACATTTTGTCGTTTTTAATATATGAAGTCCTTTTTACCTCACAATTTGTATAAATGCACCTAAAGAATCATCAGCATTTTCCTGGTGTTTTGTGCCGATAAGTTACACTGCGTGCTTATTAGGTGTTTATACGGGGTCTAAATAGTTTTTGGGGGGTTTTGACGTCGTTTTTCGACTTTAGTCGTACCTTCTGGAACCATTTACTGACGTAGTGCGTGGTATTCCTGTATTACAAAGTATATACAGAAAAGAATTGTAAAGTATTATTAAAGTAGTTACATTTAAATTCACCATTACCAATATCCAGCTGTTTCGATTTTGACTTCAGTGAGTGAACACTGTTGCTTGGCAACCAGATTAAGGCACTGGAGGGTGGCTTGTGGATCGGCACTGTTCGTATGTGACAAGGCATATAGTGTCCTGAAGGGGGAAAAATAAATACAAAGAAGACAGTTCTGTATAAGAAGGTCAGATTAGCTCCCACTGTTTAGTAGTTATTTTGAATCCTCAGTCTGTAAGTTCACCTTTGCTCAGATGTTTCTTATATGGTAATTTGGTTCATCGTTGTTATAATCATTGTTATATTATTGTTGTTATATTATCAGTTCAAGCTGGATGATGGTTAATTAGGTATTGTTTCATTTCTCATATGCATTTATCTGAAGCTTTTATTAAAATTGACTTACAGCTGACAGAAGGGTTTTAATTTTTGTGTGCTCCTTGAGATCTGAAACTATGTTGCATTGGTAGCGTAATGTTCTAGTTATTGAGTTACTGGCACTGCAGAGCCTCATATAGCATTAATAGTGCCTCCTGCAATGAGAAACACCTTGCTAGCCATTTACTGGGTTCCCTTCTTCCACATTCAGTCATTAAAAAGCCAAAAACAGTGTATAGCATCTTTGGGATGCATCTTATATTACTATTTGTTTGACGAAGGTCTGGTAAGTGCTTTATCTTTCTTCCCTATGTTTCATAAATCAAAAAACATACATTTTAATGAAGGTTGAATTATACAACCCCATTTGCTAAAACTTTATATGCGGTTCAGTATGTTCGGTCTGAAAGGACTGTAGGACCTTTAGTGAAAAACCTCCTTAGCATAATGGGATGCATTCATCCTGCAGATCACTGATCAAAGCCATACATGCACCCGTATATCCACAGAGCCGCAACGTCCTCTTATACCTCACCAATGACTTCTGGACCAGAACTACAAAGTGGCCCTAAATCATCTATGTAAAAGAGATGATTTTCATTTCCCAAATAATAAATGAATGCATCACTGATATCATTATGTCTATTTTCTTTAATTCTTGCCCTTTGGCAATAATATTTTTGTTATTGTCCATTTTTCTAATGTATTTATTTTGTAAACCTATTTTTGTAGTAAACATTTTTCGCAGATCTATTGCTTTGTTTTTTTTTATAAGGTTGTAACTCTGGTGTAATGCTCAATTAATAACTCTGGGTATTCAATGAATAGCCATTTTGAAGTGTGTGTGTTTGGGGGGGACAGACTGATTTGGTCCCTACCAGTGTTGAAATCAAACCTACACCCTTGAGACTGATCCATCTCATTTCACTTATAGATCCTTGTACATTACACTGACTGAAAGATCATAACTTTGGTTAACTCCAGTATCTTTTTTCATATCAATTTGCTCGTGAAAATAAATCAGTTTAAATTGCCCATACTAATAAAATAATGAATGAATGAATGAACGCTAAAGAAAATTAAGTCATAACATTCAAGACCTTTGAAACCCCAATAGTGGTCCATCAAGCAGTTGCATAGCACAGGCAAAATACAATGTAGTATATTTAAATATGAACTGTGTACTCTTAAATGAAAGCATATTCTTTATGAAGCCTGAGCCTCTTCAGCCTTCTGAGCTGAGAGCTGCATTATACTCATTGATAACACAGCTCTGCAATTCTGCAAAGCATCCATTCTCGTGAGCAGCAGTAGTCTCTTAACACAGAAGCTGTGTCTGTCTTTAGGGGCTGGTGCCGAAAAATACCACCCCATCCCACAGAAACAGCATGTGGAAGGACCATGAAAAAAGGCTCCCAACCCACTTAGTAGTGATAGGCTTCGCTGCTGTGATCTGTAGATTGATCAGTGTCAATCTACCTGTATCAGCACCGAGTAGCTCACATTAATTATTTCCTTCTTCTCCACCTACTCTATGTCCTCACCTCCTCTTCAGTATCTCCAAAGCATTACATTTGCGTTGGTTCTGCATTTTATCATGAGATTTCTTTCAACTGAGAGTTTCAAAGTCTGTGCCAAGTCACTGACAGGGGAATATAACAGAACCAGTGCTGTAGGTATAATGTTCATGTGGAGGTCATGATAAGGTGTGCAGATAGCAGAAACTGGATTAAGGAATGTAGCAATGAGTAGTAAGAGTGAGGTCCTTTTTCACATTCTTCCCCTGTTATTCTCTGATGCTAGCCACATGCTGTCAGAGTGCTGTCAGACAGGTCTCCCCTTGCTGACCTGTAAACATGGCTGATGTGACCTCTAGCAGAACTACATGGACTGACACATCAGTGACAGAGAGGAGGAAATCCCGGAATTTCCAATATCCCACCTCTACCTTTTATCTTAACATGGCTGGTGAATTAATTATTGAAACTTTTGAATATAGTACTTAATCTCAACTATCCCTTGTGTATTTTACTTCTTCCATTCGAAATTCTAGATTCTATAGAATTTATCCTCATTTTGAAAATGGACTGGGGTAACTTCCATCCATCCATTTTCTGTAATCGCTTATCCCATATGGGGTCACGGGGGGTCCGGAGCCTATCCCGGAGGCTGCAGGTGCAAGGCAGGGAACAACCCAGGATGGGGTGCCAACCCATCGCTGGACACACTCACACACCATTCACACACACACGCACACCTACGGGCAATTTGGCAACTCCAGTCGCTTCAGCATGTTCTTGGACTGTGGGGGGAAACCGGAGTACCCGGAGGAAACCGACTGGGGTAACTTCAACCCCAAAAATAACACAGGGGCTATACAAGCAGTTATTGAAAACATGTGATTTAAACTGAAACCACAATGACAAATCTATCAACAATAACAATATTTTATTGTCTAAATCAATATTTCATGTACAATCATGATAGCAGACACAATTATACTTTATATATATAAATCTTTTTTAAGTATTATTTTTTAAAAAAATTCTGAACCTCTAGGAGTTCCACACCGAAAATTTTGAATGTTTCTTTCACATATATGGCAGCCAACAGGCACAAAAAGACAACTTCACCAAAGCACCAAAACCCAGCATTCTATAAAACCCATGTCAGTACTCAGAGAGGAAAAGGCCAGACTAAATATATCTAGACCAGTTTAACTACAAATAGACAGCAGTGTCGTGTCTGTCATTGTGTTTTTCTAGCCAATCAGGAAATAAGGGTAACAGGACAAGTAGCAAATCAGATGAGACCTTTTAATTATAGTGCCTATGTCTGTTCCATGGGATGCTGTTAGACAATAACAGAAAACAGAGGTAGCTACAGACCCTCAAACAAGGCAGGAAATTTAAAGTGTGACAACACTTTCATATAGAACTTATCCATCTTTAAAATGGCCACCTTCAATACATCTTATTGCCAGAAGACTACATACTGTATAGTGAAATGTTAATATTAACTGAACTTAAGCATCAAATTTTGACTGGAAAACATTTGTTAATCAAATAAAGTCCAATAAATCTAACCTATTATATGGCATAGCTAGTTCACTCACCAATGAAGCAGAGTAATAAGTAATAAATTACATAGAACAAAGACACAAATCTGTGGCAAACCCTGAAATAAATTTAAAAGGTGAGAAAGTAAATAAAAGCAATAACCTGTTTTGAACTGTAGGAAGTAAAACATCCGCAGGTATTGGATTGAGGATTGTCTTTGCTTTAAGTTATGCATTTGAATATTTATACATCCAGTAACTGTTAGCGAGCACTGTTACTAATTTTAAAGGATTATAAAAGTTTTTCTTCAGCTTCCTTAGAGTTTTTCATTAATTTTTCTGTTACGGATTATCATGCTTAGTCTGTTTCTGCTCTGCTCCACACCCCAGAATCCACCTGCACCCCCTCATTTGCTGTGCGATCATTCCCGTGTGCATACAGAATCTCAAAGCAATTGACATTGTCATTGCATGTTATACTACATTCTACAGATGATCTCTTTAACGGGCCGCTGTTGGTATAAATAAGTTGATACATCACAGGTACATTTCCCAAATCACGTGAAAAGTTAAATATTGAATTCACTGACTGAACCATGACTGTTTTAGTTTCCTGCTGTCTAACAAATTGCTAGTGAATGTGAGAAATAAAACAGTTATAATAAATAATAGCTAAGCAGTCATATTTGGTTACATTTTAATTTGTTTTAAAAAGGTTCTATTTGTATGCATCTACTTTTTAAGGGTAAGGCAGTTAAATTATAACACAACAAACAGCATTATAACAACAAATATTAGGCACATTTGTTCGCACAATAATTGCTAATAATATGACTTGTCATGTATGAAAAGGGACACACTGCTCTCTTAGCACAATGGAAAGTTTGATGAACACTGTATTCTCTGAATATTTGATGCTTTTTAGTCTTTATCATGCATCATGATTTGTTCATTTATTTTGTGTTGTAATTTATGGAACCTAATATTCATTCATTTACAAGTGCACTTCTGTCGTTAGGGTCACTTTGAGCAAATACCCAACTTTTGAATAACTGCTTAAGATATATTACTTTATATTGATGATAATGGAAGAAGACGTGAAGCACAAATGACAAAGTTAAGAGATCTGTATGGAGCTTCCAGTGAAGGAAATATTATATTCACCAACACGTAATAAGCAGCCCGCAAACCACAATTTCAGAATGCTTAATGACAGAAGTGAGGTAAAATTTCATTCCAGAATTATGAGTGATGTTGAAATTGAGTCTCCATTCAAGACGTTTTTATATCATAATTTTTTTGTGGCACAAGAAGTGTATCATAATCCTATGATACTGAGTAATAGATGTTTCTATGAATAGACACTCAGAATCTGCATCCACAGGGAGGGCATGACACGACAGTGAAGGATCGCTCTTCAATCTCTACTGCTGAATGCTACTCTGCTGGTCACCACTGGGGATATCAGACTCCGCTTCACCACTGGCAGCTCCCCTTCGGGCTGAAAGGTGCTCCAGCGATCTTGCGTTCCGGGACCGGCGACACCAGCATGCAGCCAGGTCAGCACGGAATGAAGGGGTGTACAGACCATAGATGATGGGGTCGCAGCAGGTGTTGAAGTTTCCAAACACGAACAGGATGTGGTGGACGTACTCGGGTGTCACTCGCAGCATCTCTGGCTGGAACCAGTACCAGATGCCCAACAGGTAATAGGGAGTCCAGCAGACCACAAAGGACACCACGATGACAATGGTCATTTTAAGAGTCTTCATTCGTGCCTTGGGGATCATGTCTGTGCCACTACGCCTCAAGCACGGCTCCGTCCCTAAGGAGATAATGACCTTTGCATGAAGCTTTACACAGTGAAGCCTCTTCGGTTTCTTTACCTACATTTCACTTACAACCCTCTTATCACAGTTAGCCATGCTAATAACTAATTCATTCTCATAACAGAAAGTCGATACTGTAAATGCCCTGGCTACTACGTAACTAGTCTATACGGTATATTTTCCTACATATACTTTCCAGAATACCTCAGCAGTACTGCCAAGGGCTGCCTGTGAGAAGGATCAAGCCCTGGTTCTCCACTCCAGCAACCACAGCCACTAAGGCTAAGATCCTTTAGCTATTAAGATCACTAAAGTCAATTGGTAGCTGGTGTTTCCACACAGCAGTTGATTTCTTAATCTGGCAATTATCAAATTAAACCTATACAAATATAAACCTATATAAAACCTTTGCATGAAGATGTTTGCAGATCCATGTCTCTTTGTCAAGTGGTGAAAGGTTCTGGCAACTGTTATGGTGTAAGATGTATTTCCTGGCATGGCATAGGCAAACTGAAGCGTGTACCCTGTCAGAAAATAGAGGACCAATTCATACCTTGGCTTATCACTACACACAAGGGGCCAATTATGGTACCCTATACTCTATAGCTGTAGGAAATTGTACTTTTTAAGGTACAAATATGGATTATGAGGAACATTTTTGTACCATTGGGGGTACATTAATGTTGTTCGTACCTTGGGGATGTTCCTCAGAGTCCATTCTGTACCTTAAAAGGTATAGATACCTACAGCTATAGGGTACCGTTGGCAGACCCTTTACGGTACAGCCCAAGTGACAAGCAAAGGTACAAATTGGAACTCTTTTTTTCTGACCATGTAGGCTTAGTAAATATTGATGAATACAAAGCCATTGATGGTGATCACAATCATCCTGTGTAGAATTTATAAGGAGTGATATATTCTTGGGTGACAGTGCTATTTTACACACGACAGTTGATTTCTGAATTGTATTATTGTATAAAAAATATGTAAACCATACGTCACGGCTCTCCCAGTTAATAGAGCTGAACCAAATTAGGAGTGTTTATGGGAGATACTGGAATGATGCGTAGAGAGCCTTTTTAATCACTGTCAATAACATACCAAATGATAGAATTCTTAGTTTGGTTTCACACCACTTGTACAGTGTGAGCAAATTACATCTCCTCGTGGCAGCTGATAGTAGCCTGTCTCATAAGAAACTTTAGATTGCTACTTCCTCCATTTGGAAGTTACTTGTACACTTTTTAATCAGTTGAGAGACAGTACATTTCACACTGTTAACACATGTAACCGTGTAAATGTGATGGGTCTGTTTGTTTCTCAAGTTACTAGAGCAAGGTGCTGCATACCTCTGCTTTTGAGCATCTGCCGGTTGATCTCAATGAGGATGCGGGTGTAACATCCGCTCATGACCAGCAGGGGGACAACATAGAGTGTGACAAAGTGGAACATGTTGTAGGCCGTCTCCTGCCAGCGGTGCCGGAAGCTCCCATGGGTCACACACTGCGTGAAGTCCACACCTTCGGCCTTGATCGCCCGGAAGATAAAAAACTGTAGTGTTCGCAAGACAAAAGGGAGCATGTGATTGGCTCAAAATCATCTGCAATGCACAGAGGAGAGATCACATGCACAATATGAACACTGGTGCTGCTCTGTGGATGATCTAACTCGTCATAGAATGGCACAAAATCACACTTTCTTCACAACATAAATACACGTTTCGATTACTAGTGGTATTATCTCATTTTTACCATCCATCTTCCATAAGTACAGTTCAGGGTGACAGTGGGCCTGAAGTCTGGCCCAGACAGCAGGGAGCACAACACAGAGGACACTCTAGACGGGAGACCCTCTTTATCAGGATCATCATGTTTTTATAAGCTTACCAGTAATGAACTTCATATAAGGTTTACATACTTGCAAAGCCTACAGTGATAGCCAAAAGTTTGGATACGCCAAGCTGCCCACAAAGAAGAGTGATAGTGTCGCATCACATGACCTAGCCACCTGACCTAAACAGTAGAAATGGTTTTGGAGGAGATTGACAGGACAGTAAAGGAAAAGCAGCCAATGAGTGCTCAGCATGTATGTGGGACCTCCTTCAGGACAGTTGAAAAAGCATCCCAGGAGGCCACCTTATGAAAATGAGTTAGTGGAGAATGTATGGTCAGCCAGTCCCTGGAGCATTTGCGGTTAAGGGCCTTGCTCAAGGGCCCAATGGTGGGATCACTGCTGACCCAGAGATTTAAACCAGCAACTTTCTGTGTCCCAACCCGCAGAACTGACCCCACCCAAACAAATAATTCTTTTTTGTTTTTAATACTTTTTTGTAGTTTTGATGTGTTTATAATAATTCTAAAATTCAGAGAATAATACAAGGCACATTTCCCAAATCATGTGAAAAGTTAAATGCACTTTTCACGTGATTTAGGTAATGTACCTGTGACTATTCTCTGAATTTAATTAGTACATGATTAACAGTACATTTAAATATATATATGCTTATGGGTAGGTGTCTCCAGATTTTTGACTAGTACTGTATGTGCACAAATACAGCCACAGAGATGCTACTTTCTCACAATATAAATATTAATTTTCTTCAAAAAGACACAATGACATCAATGGTTATAAATTAAAATAATTTCCCATTGATGTAGAGGGTCAGTTTAGACAACCATTTAAATATCATGGGTTCCTTTGTCCGTGACTTAGTGGATCATTAACGCACAAACCGTCTACCCCGGCAAATCAATAATAGCAGATAAAGAAAAAAGGCTGTTTGTCTTTGGAGTCAGGACATCACGGTGTGCACTGCGGGGATCTGTACATATCGAATGTCATGTGGCGTGTGGAAATTCACCATTTAATGCTCCCTGTCACTTTTTAGTTTAATACCAAATTGCCAATGGATTGCAAATTAAACATGATTAAACAAAGAAAAAAGTAACAGCGACACCCAGACTGTGACGGCCGGGGTGTGGCCAAGCGTGAATGAAACACTTATTTGGTTCCTACCTTAATTAGCCCGGGGAATACCTGTGATGGCTGTGGGATAATGGAGATAGTCTTGGCCAGACTTTTTCTGCATTACTATCCCTTTGTATGTTTGTAGAGAGAATAGTTATTTAATTATCTATTTGATCGATTGTTTATATATTTAGGAATATTGTATATTTGTTTCAGGGTCTGTTTATGTATGTGTTAACTGATTTTGGAGTTCCTCCTTTTTGCTGTGAATGGTGCTGGCCACGAGTCTATATATTTGTCTGTTCTGTTAAAGGGTTTTTCTTTTCTTCCCCCTTCTAGGCCTGGCGTATGTGAGTGGGGCTGGACCTTGAGGCCTTAGTCCTGCTGCCCATTGTCCTCTCTCTGCTTTGTATAGAGGCTTAGCAGGTTTTAATTATTTTTACATTTTTGTTTGATTTGTTGGTAATTTTTTGCTTTTTCTGGTTTTGTTTTCCCTACTGATATAATTTTGCACAGGGTTTGCTTGGATCTTTATTCTCTTTTTTGTATCGGAATGGTGGTTTGCTTGATCTGTTTCAAGCCTTAATAAATTCCCAGTTCTTTGAACCCTCACTCTGACTCTGAGCTTTGGGCCATACCCTCCTACAGAAGGTAGCCCTTGTGTGGGTCCGTCACACAGACACACAGCTCTAAATTTAACCAAACACATGCCCACCCCCCCACCTCCCAGAACAGTTATCACCTGGTAACTGATAATCAGTCTCTGATCCATGTATCATGCATGTTTTTTTCAGTATCTGTATTATTAGTTGGCTGACTCTGCTGCTGTGGAAGTCACCTTGGATGCTCACACCAGGCTTCCTGGGGAAGTGATGAATATTATTAACTTATACATACCCTACAAAAGAACTAGGAGTTACTATTTGCATTTGGCTGTTAAACGAATGTCTTGTTTGTTAAAATTGATTTCATCTTAAACAAAGCCACGGATGGGCAATTCCCATCTCCCTCTGTGCTCTGTGGGTCTCCGTTGCAGGCAGAGTTTCTTTTAATGAGCTAGTCTCCTGTTTCCTGCATATGCTGCATTGCCCCAGAGGACCCTGAGGTCTTCTCCACTGACAGGCAGAGCTTGTGTGTGTGTGAGCAGGCATAGCTGCGTGGAGCGAGGTCCCGTCTCCGAGACAGCCTGACAGCATGGAGACAGTCTGAGCATGTCTGCAGAGGAAAAAGCAAGCACTCACAAAATGTCAAGGTGCAGGAGATGCGGGCCTGGAGAAAAGGGGACGAAATTTGCTTTTGGAAGGTCACAGCGGGCAGGAGTTGACCTTCTCACGATGGATTTAACACCTGCCATTCGGTAGGATAACCTCTCCCACTGATTTCTGTATCACTTGATTTGGTCCTGTTAGTGCTAATCCAGTTGTTTGCCTTTTAAGAACATAAAATAAGCCAATCAGCAGCCACCACACTGTCAATGTCCCACCCACCTGTGGGGAGGCCAAAAGCAGACTGAGGGACCAGGCCAGGAGCAACATCTTTTTGTTTCTGTGGCTGGCGTTGAAGGAGTCAAGGGGGTGGAGGATGGCGTGGCGCCGGTCGAGGCTGATGACCACCAGGATGAAGGCTGACGAGTGCATGGCGAATAGCTTGAGGAAGCAGAGCATCTTGCAGAGAGCATCGCCTGCGTACCATTGCACCGTCACGTTCCACACGGCATCCAGCGGCATCACCACAAAAGTCATCATGAGGTCGGCCACCGCCAGGCTCATGATGAGGGGTCGCAGATGGGAGGCCAGCCTCCGGCCACGCCCCCACGCTACACTGCCCAGCACCGATAGGTTGCTGACAGCAGCAAAGATGAAGAGTACCAGGGTGGCCACCACTCGGAACTGGGCCGCCCTGGTGAAAGTGGGGGCTGCCCAGTCTGGGGACCACGGGACCAGGGAGGAGTTGGAGGATGTGTTTTCTGGCAGGTCTGGGGGTGTCGCCAAAAACAGAGACAGATTCCCAGACATTCTGTGGAGAAAAAAAAACAGCCTTTGTTTTTTAATCACTGCATTTCCTCTGGCGTGACAGTAAAAGTACCCTTATTGCCACTTCAGCTATTTAATGTATTATTTATGTTTATCGACAGTAGCATGCCAAGAAGTTTAGTAACTTACTAAGAAAACGGTATCATACCAAGAATTTAAAAAATGTTCTTTACATGATTATATTTATAATTACAGCAGAAAAATATTTTCCCTACTAAAAATAATCAGTAATGCTATACATTAGCTGCACCTTCATAATGCATTATAATGTATTCATAGAACATTCATAAGCAACATGCAAGTATACCTTAACATCCTAACATACCTTAACAGTCTTACTATATATAAATAACAAGCATTATATGATTATGATGTTTATCTGTTATGTATATTATGTGATGAATATTATAGTTGTCATGTCTATTCATAGAATGTATTACGAATGCAAAGCTTAAAGACATGTTAAGGTATACTTACGTGCTACTTATGAATGTTCTACGAATGCATTATGAAGGTGCAGTTAATGTAACACATTACCAAATAATCACTGAAAATACCACAGCTAATTTTAACTTATAAAATCTGTGGCCACTGCTGCTATGACTGTCAGTGTCACCGTGACACTTTTTGTGTGGCCCTGCCTCTCCAGGTGGATTTGCTTTCCATAATGCGGGTCTGAAATGCTGTCCAGTCAGCCCCTAATTGTGCATCAGGCAGGGAAGTCGATGAGACATCGGCTTCCCAGAAGGTGTGGGCAGGGCTGGCGGTACCAAAGCTCATCGGTACCTGCTTTCGGCCCACTCGGAAAGCCAAAGGCTTCTGCTCCTGGATGCTTCCAAAGATGCGATCAGTCATCTTGACATTACCTTACTAAATGAGGCCACCTCAGTCAGCATCTGTGCATATCTACATTAGTTCAATGGCTAATGGAATTAACAAACACAGATGCAAATCTGTACAAGTAGCTTAGCTGAATTTGATGCACTAATGGCTAATTGGAAAAAGCAATGTAGCATCCTGGTCTGGGAGAATGGTACATTTCTACTGTAAATAATTCCTTGTTATTGTTCTTGGGGATCTCCCTATGTGGCAGAGTATGACTGGGGGGGCTGTACCTGAACCTGACCTCCTGGGGCCACCTGGGGGGGGCTGTTTAAGGGAGAATTTGGCAGCTGTTTTGCTGTTGGTCTGTTGTTTGGTTGGATTAGGAGTGTATAGGTGTGTAAGGCATGCCTGTGGTCTGGCTTATTTTGTAGCGAAACACTAAATTAATACCCACAATAATATAATTTAACTATTTAATACAGGAACTCACTTCCGCTTTTAAATTTACAAATTCCAAGCCAACACAAACTGTGGTATCGTTTGTAATCTTCTGGTCTGAAGTCTCATAAATAATTTCAGTAGCTGAATGTGCCAGTGTGGAAGCAATGAAATTTCAATGAGAGGCTGCAGTTCTTCTGAACTGTACGCATGTAATAAAGCCACAGGGAAGAACGATATGCAGATAGGGTGGATATTATCTAACAGACTCCACTGACAAATAGGAAAATATGTGATGCCATAAAAAGAACTGTCAAAATAATTAATATGCTCAAAATACACTGGAATGCTACAAATGATTACTCACATCTTGCTGCCAAATATTTTATAGTTATATTGGGACCACAAATTCATAGGCCTTCTGTATTTTTAAAACCAAACTGTAACGTGTAGTATCCGTGTTGTTTACAACGGCCACCTTGGCTGCTGGTTTTAGCAAAATGCTAATCTCTTGTAGGACAATAGCACATTTGTCTCCATAATTAAGTGCTGTTGTTAAGGGGGGTGTCTGTGCCTTTAATGTTACTCCTTGTATCTGTTCACTAAACCCCGTCTATTCACACCTGCATCCATGTCTCCCTCCACCTGTGCCTGGCAGTTTCTGACACAGGTGCTGACTGAGATGATCCCTTCCAGAGACCCTAAGCAAGATAAGTGGATGGAAGGATTACAATATGCATCATTACATACAGACAGGCATGTCGGAACCAGGAGAGATGGGGGGATGTGTATCACCCAAATTTTGTTTCATTTGTTCCCCAAAAAATATACCTCTGCTTTTAACTTAAGTTGTGCCCTTCCCCCCTCCCCTGCCCAATATCAAACTCTCTCCTTTGCCCTTGCATGCAGGCACTTAAATGTTTCTTTACCGGTCCATCTAGCAAAACCAAAAGTCTGACGTTCAGTGTACATGCATTTTACCGCTTATGGAAAGAGACAAAAATGCGGAGGAGTTGTGTTGAGGACTGCCGTATATGGCTGTCCACTCGCTCCCCAGTGAACTGCATTCTTTCCACACAACGAGCCGCAATTACATTATATGCTATTGTGAACATCATATTACTTGTCATTAAATGGACAACGTTTTCTCCTTCGACGTGTAAAAGATTGTAGCCTACAGGTGGCATGGAAAACCTTTCCTGGTAACTGCCATTGTCTTATTACATATCAGACTTTGCCAGAATGCCAGCACTTTTCTGGGAATGTAATCTAATTTTCATAATTCAATTACACCAGCGGCAATCTGTGCCAGTGAAGAAGGTGCAATACTTGACCCCCTTTGCTCGAATTTCATAAGAGACTTACTGTTTTTCCAGTTATGGCTTGTGTCCAAACAATACCCTGCATCTTCTGGCGAAAATGAGAGCCGTTGTCAGAATAACAATAAAGGTGTTGCAGACAGGGCATGGTGCAGGCATAAGGAAGGCGACAATGAACAGAAAGGGGTTTATTAAACAAACTCAACACAAATGGTGAACGTACAAAATAACACTACAAGGGAGCAGGACTAGGAACAGGGCAAAGTAACAAACACACAGCAGCATGGGCACAACACAGGTGACCCATCCACCCTGAAGGGGCAGGTGTGACTATGTAGAACTAGGGGCAATGAGAAGCATGTGAGGACAATGTAATCAATTATGGCACAGGATGATAGGTGGAATGAATTACAAACACAGGAACTAGGGATCATTGACAAAAACTGGGGGACAACACCGGGAAGGACTGGGAACACAAGTAGAACAGAATTAAACCAGACATAGGTAAGATAAAGCAAAACAGGGAAGCAAAGATAACTGATAAACACTATGGAAAAAACAGAAAACCAAATAAACAAGACAGGTGAGGCAGGTCTCTGGCCAGCCTCAAAGCCACAACCAGAGGAATACAGTGTCTGAACCACACACTCAACCCAGTGAGCTATGCGGCAGGAGCAGGAAAAACACCCTGGGGCTAAAGGCTTACAAGATGGAGGAAGGAACAGGATGGCCAGCAACACCTACTGGCCGAACGGGAACTGAACACAAGAGGCAGGGATGGACGAGCGCTGACCCTGACATAAAGGTCCTTTTAGAAATAACTCTGTGTCGATTCGGGCTTGTTCACTCCACAGGTTGGTTATTTCCGTGCACTAGCACCCACAAATGCATTTATAATGTTTTGTTTGCACTGATTTTAATCATAATGTTTCAGCAATTAAGCTGCCTGTCCCCTGTGTGTCAGCAGTTCATTCATGATTTAGTAATATAAATGTAATTATACAGAACAGGAGTTTACAGAAAGCCAAAGATGAACAGACACACTCACACACAGACACAAACACTGGAACACATACACGCATACCTGTTAAATTAGAAACATATGTCAGACATTGGTTTATTATGTTTTCTTTTTGCCAACAAACAGCTGGGTGAGGTAAAGTAGAAATCCAGAAAATTGGCGTTATAGGAATATGGAATAAGGAATATCATACAACCTCTATTCTTTTAACACCAAATATTTCTGGATATTTGACATACAACTTGTACGTATAGCAGCATGTCAGCACCGTTGCAACTCTGTCTAGGATAGCCGCCTAAAAGGCTTATAAATGGATCTATCTCATTGTCAGGCTAAATTAACATTATCTGTGAAAGAACAGAGCTCTCCAAAGGTCAGTGCGGCAGCTGTAAACTAATTATCCATGACTCGTTATCTATTTTGTACAGCCAGTTTTGCTTAGAAATTCTTATCTTCCGCCAACTGTACTCCAGGAACACTGCAGTTATTCTGGTTTACATTGTTTTAAGTTGAAATTGTTATTGGAAGTTCAAAGAGGCTACCCTTCTCTCACACAGTAAGGCAGCTAAAAATGTCGTTGTGGAAGTTAAGGTCCAATCCACCTGAAATGGAAGCTAGCAATTTCATTGAGAAAAAAACACTTCCACCACGCTAAATGAATTATTAACTGACATTGATGCGCAATATTAGGATTTTACTAAATCCTCATTACTATTAATTTGGTCGATACGTTGGTCGTAGCTTGTCACGCAGAGCTATGAAAGAGAAGTGGTTGCGATTCTAGCGTAATCTGCATCTTTTCATATTTACACCCAGTGTGTTATTACATTATGTGCCTTCATCCCAATTATAGGTGAGTTCCTGCCCTGAAGCGACCACATAAATCTGTGAGCTTACTTTAGGTCCTTCACGTTTAATTAAGTTTTGATGTGTGGTTGGTTTTTGCCGGTTAACATTCACCTATAATCGCATTCATCCACCCATTTATCCACCCATTCACACATGTATTTATTAATCCGTTTGTTATATGCGTGTTGAATGCGAAGCATTTTTCGAAAAAATCAATAAAGGAGATGCTTTGCTTTTACAGCCGGTCCTCTGAAAGCGTTGATACTTGTTAAGTCGTCACAACTTAAGAAGGATCACGTGTTTAGAATGTCTAGTTGTAGAATCTATCTTAAATGCCCATATGCAACCAAATGTATTTGTCAGTGTGTTGAATGTATTTGATCTGGCTTAGATTCCAGTACAAGCAACTTGAAATCCCCGCATTAACGGAAAAAACAGGGGCGACACTTTACATCTGAAGTTATAGTTTATGTCAGTAAACACTTTTTAAGTATAGTACAGACAAATTAACTCTTACCTTTAATATTCCTCAAGTCTTGAAGAAATCCGTTCGCTCCAG
Source organism: Mormyrus iriodes (assembly GCA_011763525.2). Lineage (NCBI taxonomy): Eukaryota > Metazoa > Chordata > Actinopteri > Osteoglossiformes > Mormyridae > Mormyrus > Mormyrus iriodes. The sequence goes on from JAAGVU020000045.1 coordinate 18,475,418, forward strand.
GGATTTGATGTCTGTTATTAATTTTGTCAACAGTTGTCCATTCCTGCGTATGTATTTGCCTTTCCAAATAAAAAAAAAAAATAGTTTTGTTTGATAATCACAAGCGGTTTACCCAATCACAATAACCTAAAGCAACACCATTAGCAATCAAGTCTCTGTGGGCTCTTCATGAGATATTTTTATACATTTTTTTCCCTTTTTCTGCCAAATTCTTCACTGACATTTGTTTCTCGAGGGTTAAACTATCAGAATGGGTGCCAGTTCGCCTGCGTTTTAGTGCAGCGAAAGCTCCGGTAGATGAGTCGGCTGGTGACGCTGATATGCCGCAGTCAGCACTGACTCTCAGCACTGAGCGGAGTCGCCCCGGCTGCCAGCGACAGAATCGCGAATAACGCGTTTTTCTTAGAGCCGCAACGCGTGGAGAGCAGTGGAAAGCCGAGCCGCAGCGGCCGAGGAGCTGTCCGTGTGCTGGTGCTGAAGCCGTGCATCTGCACTCTTCATAATTCTTAGCTTCAGTAATATAGCAGCAGGGAATAATTACATGCAATAAGGATTGATAATATGTAAAAACGGAATCACGAATAATTTTTTATTGGAATGCAACTGTTGTCCCCCATCGGGTCTTTTACTTTCAGGGACAGTTTGATGTCTTATTTTACGCTACTAAGTAAACTGCAAGGGTCCGAAGATTTCCAATTTCTAATGTAAAGCGGATACAAAATGATAAGTGCGGTGCCATATGCAAGTACGTAGCCTATACATTCTGGTGGGCTGGGGGGGGGGGGGGCAATAAATACGATTCCCTTTTCTCATACGCATGTCACCTGTCAGTCTTTCGCAGATATGTTCGTCTTGGGGAAAAGCCTGCGACTGGATCGCTTTTTGCCATTCATTCTTATTCTTTATAGCATGAGACGGAAATTTCTGAAAAGTAATTCTTTAATTTTGCGGTTCGCGTGCCGCTGAGTATTGTGTTTTACATTCATAATTTGCATTAAACTTGCAAGTCTTGAGCTGTGTGTGAGATGTAGTCCGTTTGCAGAAGTAAAGAATTATATGTAAATGAAGTTCTGTGAAAAAGGTTCTGCGTATATTTTATCAACACACATGCATTATCACAGTTTAAGTTAAGTTCAAGGTGACTTTTGAGAAAAAAATTAGAACTAACACAGAAGTATATGATATTACCTTATTTTTCTTACAGTAAAAACCTTAAGGGATTTTACCTTGTACCATTGAAAATATGAACTATACGTGTCACTGCTTCTTTTCATCCCATAGCTTAATTTGAATTTATTTTGTGAATTAAATGTTTTGGATATAAATTATTCATAATGTCCATTTTGCACTGATTTATTCTGTGCTAATTAGAGATGTTGACAAATTAGTCACAATGTCTGACGTGGTGTAGGCTACACTTCAGGGCTTTTAGAACTGATTTTAAATGAAAGTTAGATGCTGTCATTAACGTCAGACGCTATGCTTGGTATTTTATATTGCTCTTTGGGAGTAAGGATATATTTCTTCACCAATGGACCATCTATGGTACAGTGCCTGTTCTTTAATTGGTTATGATTAGTGTGCCGGGTCCTGAGTGGTGGAACAGTTTCATTACAAAGGCAGGCAGGCGTAATGCTCTGAGAAATGGCATGAGAGTGCGCCAAGGGATTGCTTCCAATTCCAGGGCTGAAAGAGTCAGAGAAGAAGGGGAACTGACCTCTGGTTCTGAGTAATATGCCTGTCAGAATACTTGCCATTTAATAGTGGACTATAGTTCTTCATGAAACTTATTTAAGGGATTATATCTAGATAAATTGCACAGGAAGGCCTGGCAAACTTACAGAATTGCCCATTAGAGAGAGGAAGTTGTAGAATATGCAGAGGTTAGGAAAAACTCAATGCATGTGAAAGTGTTTATTTTTTTGTAATTTATAAATATCCATCCATTTCTGTAACTGCTTATCCCATTCATGGTTGAGGGGGGGTCTGGAGCATATGGGTGCAAGGCAGGGAACAGCCCTGGATGGGGTGCCAACCCATCACAGGGCACATTCACACACCATGCACTCACACATGCACAACTATGGCCAATTTGGTAACTCCAGTTAACCTCAGCATGTTTTTGGACTGGGGGGGTGGGGTGGGACTGGAGTACCTAGAGAAAACCCCATGATGACTTGGAGAGAAGATGCAAGCTCCACACACATGGAATGCTGGTGGAGACTCATACCCAGCTCCTAGAGGTGTGAGGCAACAGTGCTAACCACTGCACCTATTTATAAGAATAGTTTATTTATTTATATTTTAAAGATATTTTTCAGGCCAGTGATTTCCTATATTGCAAGCATTGCATGTACATCCAAAATCCCCACAATAAATTCAGTTAAACATTCTGAAGCTGTGACTGTTTGTGTATGGGGGTGGGGGGGCGGGGGAGTGGGGGG
>JAAGVU020000045.1:18477879-18491151 GCA_011763525.2 Mormyrus iriodes
GTGTGTGTGTGTGTGTGTGTGTGTGTGTGTGTGTGTGTGTGTGTGTGTGTGTGTGTGTGTGTGTGTGTTTGTGTGTGGCTGGGTTGTTCTTTTTTTCAAAACATTGCAGGGACATATTTGGGAAGACAAAAGCCTCCATAAGGTTAGAAAACTATAATACATCAATAAAATGAATCTGCTTTTCACAATAAACTTTTGGTTTGTTTTTAATTTTCTTGAATTTTCAAGATTTGTGTGTGTGTTAATTTGTATTCTGTTGGCCTCTAAAAGCCAAGGTGGTGGGCAGAGCCTCCCTCTGTCCTGAGAGGGTTTGTCAGATGACCACAAGGACATGCATCCGTTTTCTCTCACTTGATCAGTGTTTTCTGTTTGATTTATATGAGTGTTGGTTTTCCAGGTCCAAGCTGAAGCTCATTGTTCACCTGCCCTACCCTCTTTGACTCTCCCTTCATCCTGAGCAGACAGCGCCCATATTCCTCATCTGCTGAAGTGAGCCAGCTGTTCCACAGTATTGAGTAAATTACCCATAAATTATAAATTCATAAATATATATGAATCCAGTTGAAATGTTACTAGCTTCCTTTTCTCACTGCTTTCTTTCACCCTGGGGCCAAGAAAATGATGGCCATGTTTGTATTCTCTATGGATATGTTCTGCGGTACTTTGATACATTTATCATTTTACTTAAAATCTCAGGTGATCTTCAAAACATAGATTTCCCTGCTTGCTTGAGATCCAAACATCTGTAGAGGTACCTGAAAGTAATTGAAATTTTGTCTCTGGAGACAACCAGATGGAAATATTAATTACCCGATTTCTGCAAAGCAATGTATGAAACTATGCCAAACTATGGTGAGAGGGCCTGGTGAGAGTGTGGAATTATGGGTACCTGCCATTCATGGTCCCTGGTGCCTGTGAGCTCCAGTGGGGCTACAGTGAGCAAAAAAGTGTCTCCATGGGCTCTCCCTGGAATTCCTAGAAACTATTTTCCAAGTAATACATTACTTACTTTACTATAAATTTGTTTTTATGTCCTGAAATCAACCATTTTTGCTTACAAACAACAATGATAAGACATTAATCTTTGGATTAAGTGAAGTAAGTGCTGAAATGCCTTTGCTAATGTCATTGTCTTTTTCCTTAAAATCTGTGACAGCCTTTCATATCTTTACAGCATTTTCTGTATAGCTCAGCTTGGCACATGATGATCAATATTAGCTCCCATCTGTCATAAAGTTCATTTAATCCAGTTTGGTTTCTGGCATAGAAACTGAAGGCACCTGTATGAAGGGACTTGATAGCATGGGTTGGGAAGAGTGACAGCTGCAGAATCTGCACTGCATTCTGGTTGAGCCTCCCTGTTGTTCAGGAATCATTCAGGAGATGATAATCCTGCTCAGATGGCTTTTGCGAGGTCCTGGCCTTGTTGGAGTCAGGCAGGTTGATCCAGCACCTGGGGCTTCTGGCTGGTTTACTAGGTGGTCCTGGCTGGCCACAGCGCTTCACTAAGCCAGCAACCTGAGAGAGGAGTGGGTGCATAAGGGGGGGGTGGGGTGGGGCTAAGGACTACAGAGGGCAGGGAGACAGAACCGTGTCATTGTAAATATAACAAACTAAGCTGATGGTTGTATGTGTTTTTTGTCTTTGAACATCTTGTGTGTTTCTGTTCTGTCTAATGAGTGTCTTAATGACAAGGAAGCATACCGGACAGGCTGACCTAGGAAGACAGATACAGACACTACAGGCTACCCTGTGTGAGACACGAGGGGCCATGGAGGGGCATATGGTGCAGAAAACATATGGAAGTCAGTGGATTTTATTCCTCGGCTTTGGTTGTGACTGAAAAGGACGAAGACCCTTCAGGACAGAGAGGAAAGCTCTGTATGCCCGAAACACAGTGACCAGTGGTACAGTATGCATGACTACAAACAGGGACAATACTGCATTTATGCTACCCTGTCCTGATACAGTTTAGCCTATTGTGGGGAAATGATGGGCTTATTGATGGGCTTTAAAAAAGCAACAGCAGTGAGAAACAGGAAGCTCAGGTGAAGTGCTCTTTACACAGCAGTGTGCAGTGTCTCCCACTGCACTGCTCTCCATCTTTCTGACCAGCTGTCTGCTTTATACTCTGTCAGCTCAGACTGAGCAGAGTCAGCCAGCTGTCATTAATGGCTGTCTGCTTTCGGCCGTCTCTCTGCAGTTTCACGATACCATTGCGCAAATATATGTCATTATTACTGAATAGTTTGTTTTATTTTCTATGATGCCTTGGATGTTCTGCGTAAATATTGCACATATAAATATGTTATGTACATACACACACATAGATATGTACTCCATAATGTACATTTCTTAGTTGTGTCAGTAGATAGTCAGTTTTCTTAAGTAACTGTTATCTTTGGTTGACCAGTTTTAGCATATCTTAGGGAAAAAATGGTTTTATTGGCAGCCCATGGAAATATCTCAAATGATTTCTGTGACGTTAAATGCTAAATCCCAACTACAAAAACAAATAGAAATACAGTATCAGTGCAGTAGCCTTTAAGACGGAATGATGGCCAATAGGTGGCGCTGTTGCCTCACCCCTGCATGGTAGGGAGTTTGAATCCCACCCCCACTCTGTGTGAGTGAAGTTTGAATGTTCTCCTTGTTTTTCCCAGGTTTCCTCCCACAGTCCAAAGACAGGCTGTTATTTTAGCGTATGACCATGTGTGCCCTGTGACGGACAGCCGCCCTGTCCATGCTGTACCTATGCCTTGTGTTATATACTGCCTATCCCTGTTACCCTTTCCAGGATGAGAGGTTGGAAGATGGATGCATGGAGCTGTTTTTAAGAGAGAGCGCAATGTAGCTGCATCCCCTCTAGAGGGAGCTCAGCTGTAACTTTTAAGTTCTATTACATCTGGCTGTTGTGGAACAGAGTGACAGTGGAGCTGGAGATGCTGTGACGACACGTGCTGCACTAGATGCATGAATTTCCCTATCACAGCAAACACTCCTGTTCAGTGTCATCATAGCCCCGTGCCTTGTATTGCAGTCTTATGGTCATTCTAAATGAACAGGTCAGCATTTAATGCAACATACGTCTGTTATCTGTTTGTCTGCAGGGTTTCAAACAGTAACAATGTTGGGAAATCTTCCTCATGTGGATGATAAGATAAGATAAGATAAGATAAGATAAGATGAGATGAGATAAGATGTGACAAGGCTGATTGGCTCCAGCAGGAAACTCAATTTGCATACAGCAGCAAATTGCACATATAGAAATTCAAAAACTCTAGATAAATTGCAAAGACAATACACATAAACTGTTAACAATGCAATGTTAAAGTGCAAAAAATATTGTGCAAAGAGGAATAAACAGAGATATAAATAACCTGACAGGGGTGTATGTGTGATTTACATAGTAAAAGTCGAGTGCTGACTGTTCTTTTTCTTAAAAAAGAACTCCCTGACGTATTTTGGCTGGGGGTGATGCATCAGGAGGATATATTGTAGTGCATGGTAGCAACAGCAAGAAAAAATGGAAACACTTTACTTGAGCGGGCACAAATTGTATAATGTTGTTACTTATGTATTAATTAACCACAAACTAAATCTTAATTACAAATTTATCTCATGTCAAATCATCATCAGTGAATCGTGGGGCATCTTTTATCTCAAGCAATTAGTATATTTGTTACTATATCTGTTAATTCTGCAAACGTTTATGAACTACTGAAGGAACTATTGAAGGAACTACTGAAGGAACTATTGAAGGAACTACTGAAGGAACATGTAAAGAATAATATGTGAAATGCTGATCTCATGTTTGTTAATCATTGACATCTTTTATTTCAAGTAGCTACTATATTTGTTCATGATTTGTTCCTCAGTAGTAATTGAGCTACTGCTAAGTATTTGTGCCCCCTCAAGTAAAATGTTACTGAAAAAATTCCTAATAGTCCTTAGCAATCTTAGCACACCATGGTGGAATGATCTGGTGACTAAAGGTGCTCCAGGATAGCGCCCCCTGGAACAGATGAGCAGAATTATTCATAGTATTGTTTAGTTTGCCACCAGCCTCTTCTCTGCCGCTCCCTCCAGTAGGTCCTGGCTTGGTCCAGTGATGGAATTAGCTTTCCTGAACCATCCAGGTTTCTGCAAGCCTCTGCTGGTCTCACTGAGGTTACTGTTTCTGAAAACAATCAGAAGAACACAGGGAAGAATGGATAGTTATTCCTAGTTTGCTACTACTGGTATGATTGTAAAAGAATGTTCTATGGAAAACAGAGCTTGGTTGTCATGGGACCCATTATGTCTTGCAAAACAAAACACCACATTCCACAGTAATAACCTCTCACCAAACATCGGGGTACTGTCTGGGATGCATTGCTGCATCAAGAGCATGAAAATGTTAAGGAGCATATGAATCCTCTATAGGAGAGCATCAGAGTCTGAAACACATGCAGAAAGACAATGATCCAAAACAACATACTGTAACACTTCCTATGAGTGCCATGTCTATAAGAATCTATGACCATATTCATAACACATTATAATGCATTCATAAAACATATTAAACATGGATAGTGATAGTTTTTAAAAGGCGTGACACATTATAACCATGTTTATTATGCATTATGGATGCTTTATTAAGCTTTCATTTATAACGCATTAACCTTCATAATGCGATACAAAGCATCCTTAAATCTTATACCTACAAATATAATGCATTAATGAAAGTATGTAATGCTTTATTAGTTCTCATACCGACCAATATAATGCATTATAAATGAGAGCTTCATTGGTGCTTATGAAGTATAATAATTAACACTATAATGCCTTATAGAAGATGCTGCAATGCTTTATTATTTCTTATACCATGCATTATATTGCATTATGAGGGTATCTGTTGTACATTATAGATGACAGTGTCAAATAAAGTGTTACTCAACATACCTGCAAGTTTATATCAAAGTAGGTGAAGAAGAAGAAAATCACACTTTTGGACCAGCATCCAAAATCCAAACCTAAAACCCACTTCAGTCTTGTGGCAAGACCTGAAATAAACAGTTCATACAAGAACTCACCGAAACCTGTAAGGCAGTGTTTGGCTGCAGTCGCTGCTGATAAAGGTAGAATAATGTGTTATTGTGTACTAGAAGATGATTACTTTCTCACAAAGGGATATTGAGTACTGCATAACATTTAATGCTAAATAAATGGCATGATGATTGAAATGCCATATTTCATATTCACTCAGATTCTTTTAACATTTATCTATTCAGTTTTAGTGAAATATAACATTCAAACACCCAGAAAATTGGACAAAGGGGCGAAAATGTTTGTCCCAGTTGTGGTAGGGTGAGCTGCTGTCAATTGCACAAGCTGCAGGGACGGACTGTGCTGCAACAGCCTGAGCAAGCGAAGGAGCTTGTTATTTCCTGTTTAACTGTACTGACATCACTGAAAAGCACTTATGTAACGTCTTAAAAGAGAGATTTCACTTTTTTATTTACATAGATTCATAAAGTCTGTTAGAACTCGTTATTAAGCTAGAAAATGTTTTCCTATATATAGTACAGCTATCTTTCTATATATATCTTCAACCCATAGATTTCATCCTAAATAACCTTCATAATGATTCCCTAGCCTAATTTCTGAAGATTTATCAATGTACTGTTACAAAAGTGCAGGTGCTTGTACCTCTGAAACTGAGCAGAAGTTAAGTGGGCCTGTTTTATTTTTTAATCCCCTCACTATACTAGGATCCAGAAGTAAATGTGACATCAGAATAAAATGTTCATTGAACAGCGCTGCAGTCTTTATCATGTATCCTGTTTAAACAGGTGCTCAGAATGGGAACACCACATAGTGGTACACTGTCTGAGGTTAGTTGTTAGCTTAGCATCAGCTAGCTTTCTTCTGAGGCTGTGCTTGAAGGCTGTACTTGGTCAGTTAGTGTTCATGGGGTTTCTTGGTTGTCCTGCAGTCCAGGCTTAGTCTCTTGACACGGGCTTCTATAACCTACAAGCAGGGCCGGCTCTAGGGTCAGAGGAGAGCTAGGGCTTAGCCCAGAACCCTGTCAACGAGTAGTGTTCAAGTTTTTAAAGTATTAAATTCTGTCAGGTCTATTCCGTCTGATATACATTAATCCTGTGCCCATCACAGCTCTTAATTTGGTGCAACATTGGCTCTAAAATAAATGGTAAACCTGCGCTCCAGAAAATCTTTTTCCATTAATATTTTAATAAGTGCGGCTACCAACCAAAATTGCTTAAATTCCTACCAGTGTCGGAACATGCACTCAAAGAAAAAAACTATTTAGAGGATTATCCTTCTATTAATAAGAAACAGATAATCAAGGGTCAGACTGAAATATTTTTCTTTTAATTATTAAAAAGGGGTTTTACAAGATATTACAAAGAGTTGGCTCTAATATTAGCCCGCCAACATAGTTAGCTATTAACATTAGCCAGCTAACATAGTTAGCTATCTGTCAGTAGGCTGATGCTCCTGATAGCAAATGATGATGATGATCTTAAACTTTATCTGGATTAACTAAAACATAGTTAAAGAATTCGGTACTTAGATTATCTAGGTTAGCTATAATGTCAACAAAGGTTTTACCTCTCATGTCCTAATATGTATTTGAAATCCTGGAGCGATCAGGGAACATAGTTGTGATGAGCGTGTGTGTGTGTGTGTATGTGTGTGTATTCCATGAGAATCAGAATAGGAAAGATGAACAGTAGCCCTGCAGAGGTAAGGAGAATGGGGGGGGGGGGCAGCAAACTACCGAGGATCGGATTCAAGCAACCAAACCTACCCCATGGCCAATTCAAAGGGATTGGGGCTATAGAAAAAAGGTCTGGGGCTTCAGCTGAATGGCCCGGTCCCAGGCACGCCCCTGCCTACAGGTCTAGGTCTGGTTGACTGATGTAGGCTGGTTACTTTCTGTAAGTTCCAGTCTGGGACAGTTTGGTTAACAGGCAAGGTTGCTTGATACTGGCTAGCCTCTTGATGTAGGCTGGGTGTCTTCTGCAGCTGATGGATGGATGGCTGGCTTATTGCTTCCCCTTTCTATTGCAGTTCCTGATAAATCAGACACACGTGGAACATGTGCTAGGTCAACCCATACGGTATGGTGGAAATATTCTACACCTCCACCTCTTTCAATTGCTACTTCTCTCTCCTGTGGTGTGCCTCTTACAGGAAACGATAGAGGTGACGTGCGACTTCCTGCGATTTTTATCCCCAGGGCCCTCAATCACTGACAGGAGGGGCCAAGCAGAGCATGGGAGGGGGGAAACCCACATGTGCTATGAAATCTACCAAAAGAAATACCTCAGGTGGCATCCTCTTAGCTGCTTACAGCATCCTTCCTCAGAATTTAGATCAGGGCTGAGAAGAGGGACAGGGTGCCAGATCCATATTGGTATTTATTAACAAATGGTCCTGCAATTAGCTAGTAATACAGCAAAGCATTCATCTTCAGCCATTCAGTCAGAAACAGGCATAAAACTATGCCATTTAATACTCCTGCTGCAAATTAAAATAGGGCATCACTGAAGATCAAAGCGTCAACACTACAGTCACTTTCCTGTGAGAATATATCAGCGTCTATGCCAAATGAAAACAAAAAAGCTTTCAGCTAGTCCACACCTGTCCTAAGTATTGCAGATGGTGAATACATTACACTTGCAATTCAAAGGTTTCAATTTATTTCCTGTGAGAGGCACTGATGCAGCACCAGGCAGTTTCTCCCAAATACAGCAGCTGTGTGAATATTCAAGCTTTGTATATCAGCCAGCATTTAGGGGCCCACAAAGAGTAAATATACTAAAATATTGCAGTATGGTGATTTTGGTGAAATAGTAAATTAGTACATATTGCATCTCAAGTAGATATGGAGTTCCATACTAAAACCAGTGTATCCTAGGTCATTGTTTCCCAATCCAGTCCTCAGGGACCTGCAGACAGCCCACGGGGAGCTGGGAGGGAGCAAAAATGTTGACTTTCTGTGGGCCCCTAAGGCCTGGTTTGGGAAACACTGTCCTAGGCAATATGCTGGTTCAGTGGCTAGCACTGTTACCTCACACCTCCAGCATTGGGGGCCCCAGATTTCCTCCAGGTGTATATATAATCCTGTATAATCCTCTAATTAAATTGGTATCCATCATAATTGGGTGTGTACATATGTGAGTTCTGCAATGTACTGGCTTCCTGTCTTAGGCGTTTTGCTGACTTGTGCCCTTTGTTGCCTGTTACAAGCTCCAGGCCACCTCCTCCCTGTGATGGTAGCTGTAATATGGATGGAGACCCATTTGCAGTCGCTAAAACACCATGTATCTCCGCTTTGGCCACATGTCAATTGTATTAGCAGTACATGACCACTAGAGAGCGAAAGTCACTTTATTGAATGAAACCAAAAACAGGAATTTGGCTTTGAATAGTAACCCATTGATGTCAGATGAAATTTTATAGCTTGCAACGACAAACGTATGTGCATGGTCTGTGTTTCAATGCACAAACACGATAAACATGGCCAGCAATTAATCGTTGCTTGATTTCAACCATATGTGTCCTTAAACTTAAAAGTAAAAATGGACCATTGTGATTACATGCCTGCACGTGGGATAAATATTGCTGGAAAAGAGGAGTGAAATTTGTGTAAAGCATAATATCGTTAAAATGATTTTTTTTTTTTTTACATTTATAATATTTCATTAATGTGCGCGTCGAAGCTGGCTTGCTCATTTTACGCTTGCACGCTTAGTAACCGTGCTTTCGCTTCATTTTGAATTTCATTCATAGAATGTGTTTCCACGATTTTAATGTCGATGAGCTCCTGTCTCATTTTCACTGCAGTAGATGCACACAACAATCTGATACAGCAGCAGTAATCCTTCAGTCTCAGAGATAAACAGTTATGTGCAGGTGCTGCTTTGGGTCGTATGTAGTAGTCAATTCTATATTTATTTGCTGCGCATCTACCAAGAAACATCTGGATCCGAAAAACACTCTCGTCTGGTGTCTAATCGTTACTAAAATCCATCTTTTCCTTTCCGTAGCTACTCCTTATTCATACTGCCCATGACTCACATGTGCACAATCGCCAGTAAGACATAATAGGAGATAATGGAAGATGTGCTCTGCATTTTTTGCGTAATAACATATAATAAAGCATGAATGAACACATTGATAGCCCACTGCCATCATGGCTGTAGGTGTTTTAATGCAAAACTCTAGTTTTGGCTAATGAACAGAATTAGATATAATCAACAACGGTAATTGGTCATTATATATTGTTATTGTGTTGCTATGTAATTATGTTCCATACCAGGCATAAATGAATTGAATGAATGTTGCGTGCTAACTACCGGCACCCAAAACATGAATGGGATTACAAAATTAATCCTTCCAGTGTTGATGCAATCTAGGAGCTTCGTTTAGTAGTAATACCTCAGTCATTCCGGCGGACTGACAAAATAACGTGTTAAATAAGGCGCTCTGAATGCTAGGTTGGCGCTAGAAAAATAATCTATAAAGCAATATTTAGGTGCTTTTTTTTGCTAAAAACAAAAACTTCTTCGTTCAAACTTTCTTTCCATTTTAAAATCCGATATGACAGACGGGAATATGACATTCTTGTTGAAATCCGTTCACGTCCCAGGCGCATAGACGAGGGCGTTAATATGGCCGGTCGCAGTTTATCTGTCATTGTAGCTCGGCTTTCGCCGTCGACACGGCGAGCATAACAAGCCATTTAGTTCCCATCATTTCCCTGCTTCTTGTCCCCTCCCCCTCCAGACACAGACAACGGCGCACACCTTAATAGGGGCGCGTCTCCGACACAGCCGCCGACCAATAACCCGCCTGTCTGGGCAGAGACCAGGGGGGGATGTGCGCTCGCCGGGGCCCAATCAGCGCTTTTGTGTTGCCTGCCGGTGCCGGGGACTGGTCGTGAGGAGCTTCTGCGGCGCTTCAGGATCGGAAAGTGAACCCGGAGCAAGTGAGACCTGAGGGGCCAAGACGAGTCAGGTGAGTCCGAGGATGTGGCTGCGGCCTTACCGAGGTTTTCGGGGCGTATAAAAATATGACGGCGGGCTGTGATGTTCTTTGACATCGGTATACTGCCGGTATAATATGTATGTTATTTTTAGCGCAACTGGGGAATCGAGCACGGATGGGGAAATCGTGCCGCAAATCCAGACGGTCGCCGCTCCAGCATCGCGGCTTTGTCGCTGGCGATTAGCGCGACCCTTCTGCGCGGGTAGTATCTGGGCGACAGCGTGCCCGTCCAACCACCCGGCAGAGCCGCTCCGGTGTGCCGGAAAAACCGTTTCGGAGGGCAGCTCGTCCGAGATCGGGGTAAATGAGAAGCTCGCCCGAAGCGAAGTCCGCTTCATTGTCTCATCCCGCCTCTCCAGGGGTTAACCCAGATCGGGTGCAGGAACCCTGCGTCTTGCAGGCTGCCGGAGTACAGTATCCGTGCAGCACTCGGGGGCAGATCCTCGAATGCCCCCCCTTCTTATTGTCCTCCTAAAAAAAAGCGTTCAGAGAAATATGCAAGTAAGGTTATAGCCTGGCACATCGCAGCGATCCGATGCTGCGTGAAACGACATGTAAAGGAGTCAAAGTGAAGTGCGGTGCCACTGATGGATGTACAGTGTATGTATATTCAAAAAAACAGCATCAGCCATTTACGTAAGTGAAGACGCTCTCAACTTGTTTCATATGCACGCAAATGGCTACCCTCCTTAGCATGCGTCAGCCTGCAATTAACTGCAACCGAGGAGTGCAAATAAACCGGGCTCTGCGGCTCTCAGACATACCGTTATCCCGATCGATCGTGTGCTGTATATAGCAGTTATATATTAAATAATGTATGTGAACACCAATAGTGCATATTGGAGGAATGGGAGACGGGCCCCGCGGTGCACTGGTGCATCCCGTCTGAGGACGGCTGTCCCACAGCTCCGTGACCGCCACTGCTTTCCGCTTTGACTTTTTACGTTTTGTTTCAAAAATAGTACTTTCGATTCTTGCGAATTTTCGTTACACTTGGCAGCATCCACTTAAACGCGTTAGGCTTTCACTAATTTACAACAAAGTGACACAATAATTATACTTTCGACGGGCTTCCTGCGTGTGTTTTTATCGGTGAAGGATGTAAATGGGGAAAGTCCAGACTCCTTAGATGTTGCTCCGGGTTTGTGCACTGCATTAACAATCATGAGTTACATTTTGGCTGAATAACCGTTCACATTCAGTTTTACTCTCATTGTAATCGGTGGCGTGATGTGCTGGATACTGAATGTTGCAATACCTCTTGTGGATTTCGGTCATTTTCAGACTTCCTGCCCCATAGTATTGTGTTAAATCTCTAGATGGTCCCCAGACACCTTCTCTGCCCCCCCCACCCCGCTCTTACACAATTCTGCCTTAAGCTTTGAGAAGCCATTAGTCCTCTCAGCCGTCTAAAGCTGCTGCCATGAATTCATTTATTGAAACGAACTGACTTGTTTGCCCCCTCCTCCACTCTCTTTATTTTACCTTTCTTTTGACGAAAAGTTTCTCCTCAGTGGCTCACCCGCCACTCTGCTCCTTCCGGATGCCACGAATTAGGAGCTGGTCCTTTTGTGGTGCTTTTGGCTGTTGTTTCTTGCTGGCAGTGTGCAGTCAGTCTGCTCCATTGGCCATCTATGATGACTGCGCAGGAATGCAGAGGGACCTGGGGGGTCCGCGTTAGCGTGCGACAGCATTGCATGGTTTGTTTATAGTTGATTGGTTAAAGAAGTCTTAAATTAAATAGATATGGATCAGTAATAAGATACTTAGGGTGGGATGATGGGGTGAATCATATTTACTTGCATTTAGTGTCCTTCATTGTATTTGCATGCTTATTGAGCAGTGATTTGAAGAGGTGGACTTGAAACCCAAATGTTACAGGTTCAAGTACCAGGTGGGGCCCTGTAGGACCCCTGAGGAAAGTGCCTGATCTGAACTTGAACATTACTGTGAAATATCCCGCATGATCAAAGCTGTAAAACTGCATCTTTCTGGCCTAGCGACTAGCTGTCAAGAAACTTGTCTTTTGCAGTTTGTTGGTGCAGCAGATATTACTGCGTGCACCTGCACGGGCACATGCGACGGGTCACGTGCTGCCTGTGTGTCGCAGTACGCAGCTGTGTCTGGAGGACCCTGCCTGCCTGACTGCCTGCGTGTGTGTGTGTGTGTGTGTGTGTGAGAAACCCACGCCGGTTTCTGTGATGATTGCAGCCCGAAGTTATACCGAGAGCGGCATCCACTGTCTTGTACCCTGATTGATGTGGATCTCTGTGGACAGGCAGAAAATGGTTAAAACTCAGTTCCTGTGGCTTGTTGGCCGCTTCCGTGGATTGTTCTAGAAATACCACGCTGGTGGTGTCCTTTCATGCAAGAAGTGCTGCAGTTGTGTTCATATAACAAAAATGGTTTGATCTAATTGATGGACGAGCCACCGGGCCCCTTTGTCGCATTTAATGCGGCAGGCAGGGTGGCCATAACACAGTGTGCTTGTGGTACCTTCTCAAACTGGTGGTGTTTGCATGTGTCACTTGTGGTGAAATCTCTGGATATATGCAGAGCCCGAGCCAGGACGTTCCACATCTGATGCTCTTGCCCTGGTTGGGATGTCCTCGAGCTGAACATTAGGATGTAGTCTCATACCTCTTGGCACACCCCTGCCATCCCAAAATCCTGTTCAGTGATGCTCCCGGTAACCACACCTGCTTGCCATTTGAAACGCTGACTGGTTGAGTATGGTGGACGTCTGTCACTACCAGGCAATCGTAGTTAGTGTTTTCAAATCAAATGGAAACATTAAAGCAAAATACTTTTATTAATCCGTTTATTTTGGCTGTTACTTAATTAAGAGATCAGTGTGCTCTATTTAAGGGAGAAAGTGTTTAATTAGCAATTAATCAAGTACATTACGTTTTATTTAAAAAAAAAAATGCCTCCAAAAAAGTCCCTTTAGGCCAAAAATAATGTTGGTGGTAATTGGCATTTGGGTTTAATTGATACGTGGTGGTAATTGGCATGTTTGAAGTGGTAGCGATAAGGAAGAGATTAATCTCATTCTACAATGGCTATGAAGCCAAAGAACATTAGATTCCATTTTCCACGGATATGAAGTGAAAGGATGTATAATCCCTCTGTAGTCTGATCTTGCACAGTGTGTATATATATATATATATATATATATATATATATATATATATATATATATATATATATACA
>JAAGVU020000045.1:18581852-18592698 GCA_011763525.2 Mormyrus iriodes
GACTCTGCTACAGACTGATCCCAGCCCAGTGCTCTCCCTCCTCTATAGGCACATGGACTCTGCTGCAGACTGATCCCAGCCCAGTGCTCTCTCTCCTCTATAGGCACATGGACTCTGCTAGAGACTGATCCCAGCCCAGTGCTCTCTCTCCTCTACATGCACATGGACTCTGCTACAGACTGATCCCAGCCCAGTGCTCTCTCTCCTCTATAGGCACATGGACTCTGCTGCAGACTGATCCCAGCCCAGTGCTCTCTCTCCTCTACACGCACATGGACTCTGCTACAGACTGATCCCAGTCCAATGCTTTCTCTCCTCTACAGGCACATGGACTTTGCCGGCACATTGCTGTCCTGTGCTGAGAGCTCCCAGGTGTAAAACCGCCCCAACTCCACCCCTCCCTGGGTCAGGCAGGTGCGGGACGTAGTGCAAAGTTGTACCATCTCCCCCAAATATTGCACTCGTCCCGGCCTCCCGGACCTCATGGACACCCAGCCCGGGATCAGGGGCCATCACAGACAGCTATGGCACATTTCCTGAGACCATTTTGGTGCCTGAATCGCTGTGATTTCAGGAAACATGGTTAGCATTTGGCAGTGTAGGATGGTTTTTTTTGCCGCTGTCTTGCCTTGGTGAAACCTGCGTTTCTGGCAGAGGCTTGTGTTGTGCTGTCATTCTGCTCCAGTACTGAGCAGTCCAGTTATTTGATTAAAACTTGCCTCTACAACAAGCTGTCTCATGTACCAATTTGCCAGGTTTCAGGACCAGAATCTAGACTTAAGTTGATCAGGATCCTCACAGTAGATCAAATCTAACTTTGGCAAAAGACTGATATTTCAGAACAAATCCCTTGTATTGGAGAGCCTTAAACCAGGCACCAAAGCTTCAGCACCAGGGTCATTCTGGATCTTGGGGTGTCCCTCAAAAGAAGAGTGGGGCTCACCCCTCAAATATTTTTGACGACTGTACTTCTGGCAGTGTCCTCCGTGCCTGACCAGGGTCCTGCTGGAGACATGTCAGTCACCACAAATGCTTTTCTGAGGATCTTGCTGTTGGAATCAGTGCCTTAGCAGCACCCTAAGCAATCCCAGTAGCAAACGGTGAAACTTTCAATGTAAAACTCTGTCTCACTTAAACATGTAAGAAATCTCTGCCACGCTTGGAGCTTTAGGTCCACCACTGTGGTATTTAAGGCTAATTGGCATTTCTCTGTTGTGAGTAATGTGTGAATACAGTGGTCACACGTTAAATTGAGAACCCAACAGGCATCTTTGGATGAAACGGTACAGCCTTTGTGAGTTCTGGTGGCAAAAGACCGTAAGTTTAAGTTAGAGGCAGAGAGCTGTGTGGTACCAAAGCAGTTAAAACAAGCAGCCCATTCAATTAAGAGCCTCTGCATCAACGGGAAAGTGTAGACTCATGCACAATATTCAGCCCGCCTCCTTACAGACCATACAACCAGAATATGATAATTACTCAATGGCTTTCAATATCTGTTTCTGTTCAAAAATTAATAATCAAAGTCACTAGTAATAAGTTAAACTAGTTGTTATACTTTCTTATTAGACAGATTAGAATATTTTACCAGTTAAAATTTTAATCACAGGTTATTTTTTACTGAACCACTCCTTCCCAGCTGGCTCAGCAGAGGCCCCCTTAAGAGGCGTGACACTAAAACTGGTTGTTTCTTTGCTACCTATTTCTGCCCAGTTACTCCACAAATGTATTTGCTTCCTTTAACTGGAATAAAAAGAAGATGGCAGAAACTGAGCAGTTGGGTCTTTATTATATGACTTGTAGGCATCATGGTGTCTTCTGTAGAATGCAGGTTCATCCACACTTCAGACAACCTAAAGATATGGATCCTGCTCCTAGAGCCCCAGCTTACAAAAAGAGCTTAAAAAACATCATAATCCTTTTTTGGAATAAAATGTCAAATCATGATTGTCTTAAATCGTTGTACATTCATATCTTGAGTCTCTTTCAGCCAAATGGATTAAGACTACTTTAGCTGTGTTGGTTTACACTGAATTAAATATTTTTCTTTAAAGGAATTTTGTAATGGATGTTCTAGTGAAATCATGTTCACAGGGGATAAAGAGGGTAACACGGGGCAGGCCAGCTTGTGGATGTGCCTCTTGGGGCAGCTTTATGGGGGGTGGTTAGTGTGATTCTTCCCTGAAGTAGACACATTAACATACAGGTATATCACTTTTCTAATCTGTGGCACACTGGCACACAAACACCACCTTCATACAGACACAATACAGCATAACGTAGACAAAACAGGTATACACATGCCCACACACAGGTACATATTATCCCCTTAAACACTTATTTCTTACAGACACAAATAAACGACTCCATTTACAGATAAACACCCAAACCACGCAAACGCAAACACTTCTCCTACACAGATCTACACACAGACATTCTGCCAGCCGGTGGTTGTGCTGGAATTGCCTCCAGGGCGGCACCAGAGAGCTGCTGCCCCCTTTGTCATACTCCTCATGCAAGGAGGCCCATCTAGGCCTGTGTGCGGTATAAGCCAGAGCTGTCCGGCATGGTGTCTGAGCAGAGAGAAAATAAACAGGAATGAGCTCCATGATAGAAGGATTTTACACGTGTTTTACAGGCCAGCTGTAGTTTTGATTTTTAACTTGGGTGCTGAACCCATGGCATTATGGGTGCTGGATTTACCATTGCAGCGGTAGCGTAGATTGGACCAGATGATGTTCTCCTGGGAGAAGCAGAAGACCCCCAGCCGGCCACCCCTCATCGTCGTGTCAATCACCGTACCCGAATCGGCGACCACTGCCATCCCTTCGTACAGCTGCACCCTGCACGTTGACAGACAGGCCATCCAATCAGAAACAAGGGGGAGGGTCTATCAAGACGAAGGAGTGAATCCCCGCAAAGAACAGGCATTGACTGAATGAATGAATACATCAATAAATCCACTGGTGCCCTGTCTGTCACAGACAGACTTGTGCTTTTTGGGGGGGGGGGGGTTGCCTTAATAACCACTATGGAGAATCAGGTAGCTGCCAGGTCTTGCCACGGCATTGCGGGAATGCTAGGATCTGAGATCTGAGCTAAGTACCAAGTGGAGCCACTCAGTGAGGCCAAATAGGGCTCCCCCATCTGCTGGCTTTGTGTGTGTGTGCATGTGCGGCACGGGAGTTCAGGCTTTTTACCGTTTCTTTCTGTCAGTCTTTTCCTCCCTCCCTGTCTTGATACTCCCTCATTCCTTACCCTGGTTTTTACATCATATGTCAGTCAGATGAGGGTACTCATCCATGCCCCCCAGCCTGGCTCCCTACGCCACCCCCCCGTACCTCCTCTCTGTGCCAAAGCGCCCTGGATCTGCATATGAACAGACGGCTCGCAAATTCCCGCCGAAGATCCTGTCGGCATGGCAACAGGGACAATAACCTGCTGGGAATTGGGGCCGTCTTTTGTCGATTTTTAGAGGTTTGGGAAGAAAACTATGGGGAAGAACTGGGGGGAACTGGCTGCTCTCGAAGCATAACTCATCCACTCACCTGAAAACAACGTCAGCAAGTAAACCAACTACGGCGTCCTCTAGTGTTGGGCTTCTGGCTGTGCAATTTATACCCATGAGAAGATTTTGAGAAAAACAAAAAACATGCAACATATAGTGCGGATTCATAAGCATAAGAGAGGCCTATACAATTAAACCAATCAGGGTTTACCTCTGTCATCACTGCTGAGCAGTATTGTTAACAAGAAGGCCCTATTTACACTTGGTTTTAAAATGCATCTCGGGTCATTGGATCATAAGTAGACAACTGAGACATCGCTGTTTACACATGTCTATCATGTGTCTCCAAGGTGTCCGGCTGACCACTTGTGTTCAGATTTCCTGACTACCATGCAGTTATTGTAATGTCCCTGTCGGTGACAAAGTACAGTTAAGGGGGAGCTTTTACACTGCAAAAGATATGGGGTCAAATGTGTCCCAGACCGCCTCAGCAGATGGTTTGAGCGATTGGATCATGATGCGACTTGGTTGTTGTATTTAGCGCTGCTCACTTGCGATCCAGTCGCCAAAGACGCATTTTAAAACCAAGTGTAAACTGTGCCAAAGACTACCTGTTTCAGCAGATATGTAAACACTTCCACTCTAAATGATCCAGGCTACTCCTGTTCATGCTTGCATCTCCAATCTTTTTGGGACCTTTAATTGGGGGGGGGTGTGTCTTTGTCTGATCATAGTTTGTCCTACATAGAGGCATTGCCCGGAGCTCATGCTAATGACAATATAATTCTGTGGATCGATGACACACACAAACCCCTCCACCAGGCTAAGGTCACGATCTTCGGAGACGATTGCTCCTTTCAGGTGACAAATAAAATTTCTCCGCAGGTTTGACAGGCTCACTCTCTATGACCATGTGTGGAGCCCCAAGATCCAGAGGGACCTTGCAATAAGGCCACAGCTCCATCGGATGGAGAGGAGTCAGATGAGGTGATTTTGGCATCTAGGTGGCACCTGGGAGCTGTTCTGGGCACATCCCACTGGACGGAGCCCCTGGTGAACAAGCAGAACATGCTGGAGGGATTCTTTCTCCCTGCTGGCTTGGAGGGGAAACCCTGAGCGAGCTGGAGAAGGTGGCCTTGGAAAGAGAGGTCCGGTGGGACCTATTTCGTGCACTGCCACCATGAGGATCAGCAGCAGATGTAATACGAAGAAGAGCAGAAATTTAAACAACATGAAGCAGATTTGAGGAATTATTGGTGTTCCCTGCTAAATTATAAATTAGTGTATGGATAATCCTACATATAGTAAACTGACAAATAAAACAGATAATTTTGACTCTGAGGAATGTATAGTTTTACCACAGTAAACAGTATTTTGACATCAGGATCCCTATTGCCCAATGTGAGACACAGGTAGCAGGCAGCACCTGCTATGAGTGGACTGAAATAGCACTGACGGCAGAGTGAGTATAGATTTCAGAAGTACGGTGTGGGCAGGGCTCACGGCCGAGCGGAGGGAGGAGTCACCTGATGAAGCCGACCTGTGGTCGGTGGCTCAGCTGCCAGCGATAGGAGGTCTTGTCCCTCCAGCCCACATTGCGAGGATCCTTCCAGAGCAGCTTCACCTCACCAGGGGTGTTGCCTGTGTGCCACAGGGCGTTTCGCAGGAACTCACCAGGGCCAGTGCGGGATTTCACTGCCTGTGAAAACAAGCCCAGCGGCCATGTTGGCTTAGGTGCGGATCAGTGGGCACTGCCTGGTCAGCATGATCATAGAAACAGGGCCAGGTCAGCTAATAATACCAAGCAGATTCATTCAGAAGGAAAGTGCAGAGAGAGCCAGGGGCGGCCTCATCGTTCTGGTACTTTTAGCTACGTCTAGCAGGCTGCATACCTTGAGCTGCAGGCTGGGCTCCGCCATGGCGCGGAAGGGCAGCGGCTGCCAGTAGGCCTGCTCCGTCTGCTTCCACATCACCACGTAGAAGCTGGACGAGTCCTGGTAACCAAAGATGAAGCCTACATAGTCGTCGTCTGTCACCGTGTTGATGTGGAAGGTGCCCTCAAAGTCCACGCCATTGAAGGCCGTGTAGCCTTGTAGGGGGGAACGAGGGACAAATTGGGAAGGGAGGAGAGAGAGGAAAAGCCCATGTAGATCAGATAGAGGGATAAAAATGGGGGGTGGGAAATCATGCTTACCCACAGCCAAGCCAGGATCACTGTTCATGGTCTGGACAATCTCCATGCCCTGTAGGCACAACGCAATACACCTCAGCAAGATTCAAGTCCTTTGTATGTCTGTTATATTGTGGGACCAAACAGAACCTCTTCTTATGAGGTATGAAGTTGGTTTTTAATGAAAGGAAGACCATCATACCGCTGAAGGTTCACACCAAACTGCTCAAGGCAGACATCACCTGGTTAAGAACCACCCAGTTGGGGTCAATCTGTGCATCACCCTCGGGATCCAGGATGACCGTCTGGTAGGCCCTGAAATCCGTTACTGTGACCTCGGCGCTCTCAGGACACACGTCGACTGCGTCCAGCACCGTGTCGTTGTCGAAGTCATCCTCACATACATCCCCGACACCATCACCTAAGCAGGGAGACAGTGTGCTGGTGTGTTTGGCAACGGAATAGACTAAAACTGTTAGAGTGCAGGGATTCCAGAGAACATGTAAGCACATCGCAAGTATCTACTCGCAAATTTTAGTCCTTCATTACAAGAGAGCCTTCCGATGCTTGTTTCCCATATCTTGTGCTTTAATTACCTTAATTTAGCAGATTCATTTATCCAAGGTGACATACAACTGAGAAAGTAGAATGAACCAGTCCCTGGAGCAACTGGGGTTAAGGGCCTGGCTCAGGGGCCAAAAGGTGACATCGCTCTGCCGACCATGGAAACATTCTCAGGTATGCTGAGTGATACAGGAGACCCAGGGCCAAGAAACAAGGAGGCAATACAGACGAAGAGAGACAGGTGACGCAAGTGAGGAGATACGGGTACAGAGGTCATCATGGTGAGTGTGGGGGTGAGTGAGGATGAAGGCTAATGTGCCGTGTGCAGGTACTGTGGTCTGCTTCACTGCACAGAAGCCCTAAGAACAGAAGGGGGTCAGTTTTACAGCTATCACTCGGGACACGGTGCCAAGACCAAGTCGGAGACTCACCGTCAGAGTCCTTCTGGTTAGGGTTGGGGATTAGCCGGCAGTTGTCTGGCCCGGGGCTGCCGTAGTCGGGGATGCCGTCGTTATCATCGTCTTCGTCACATTCGTCCCCGATACCGTCGTTGTCGGAGTCCAGCTGAGAGCTGTTCGGCACCTCGGGACAGTTGTCGCGCGAGTTCTGGAGCCCATCGCCGTCGCTGGAGGGAGCAGTGCGACAACTTTGGACTTAAAACAGAGAACTGGCGTCCAACCCTGCTCATTTGGTCTTATAGATATTCAAACATTTCTAATGCTTATTGTTTTCCGCTATGATTCTAATTACAGGCAATAGGTGGCGGGTTACTTTGCAGTTAACTAGACCTGTAAGCAAAAGGTCACCAGCAATGCTGAGAGGGCTCCGCTGTTGTGCCTTTAAACAAGGTCCAGAACTGCTTCTATAAAGTCAACATCTGTGCAAATGGGTTAGTGCAGAACTGCGCATTAGTGGCTTTTATCCCTTTAAATAACGGTCTGTGCCACAGCCAAGGCAGAATGAAAGGAAATATATGCCTGTTCCTCAGGAATTTTCAAGCTTTATGCATGAAGCCAGAATTCTTTGGAATAAGTAACGTAAGCGGTAACTGGCAATTTTCTAATTTAGCTAAATTATATGCAATTAAGCCTTGCTAGCTCCAGCAGAACATAGACCCGTTAATTGAGGGGACTGTAAACACACCTGGAAATGATATGATACCGCTGCAGTCATCAAAGACATATTTATGTGTGAGCATGTGTGTGTGTGTACATGAGTGTGTGGGTATGTATATATTATACTGTGGGGACATGTGATAAAAACCTGTAATTTTGATGTTTCATTGTTGGGATTAGGGTTATACCCACAGAAATGAATGGAGAGACCCTACAAAGAGTTAAATTCAAACATGCGTGTGCGTGCGTGTGTGTGTGCGCGTGTGTGTGTGTGTGCACGGTGCGTGTAGCACCAGCAGGGGGCAGCACCGACAGCAGCTCAGACTCACTTGTCCAGGTTGGTGTCACATACGTCTCCCACCAGGTCGTTGTCGATGTCGGTCTGGGGGGGTGGAGACAGTTTGAGCTGTCAGTATGAGGCTTTGGGGCCAGTGTGAGCCCATAAGACATCCAGAGGTAACGTCAGCCACATGCCCCAGAGCAGCTGCTGCAGTCCATGTCAGGCTTTACTGTGCTTTCTGATGTAAGATGCCATACCATTGCTTTACCTTCATAAAAATAAGAGCTACAGGTCAGTGTTTGCTCTCTATTTAATCTATGTTTACTCGTCAGTCATTCGCTATTCACCTCGTGTTCATTAAAAATGTATCTTATTTTTCTATATTTCCATTTGTTTACCATGTTTATTCAGTGTTTAATATGTGTTTACCCAGTATATACCCTGTGTCCATGCTGTGATTAACCTCTGATTGCCCGATAATTGCCCGTGTTTTCTTTCGTTTACTCTAGTTATACTCTGTTTTTACTCTGTGTTTGCTGTGCGTTTGGTCTGTGTTTACTCTGTGTTTACTCTGTGTTTGCGCTGTGTTTACTCTGTGTTAGCTCTGTGTTTGCTGTGCGTTTGGTCTGTGTTTACTCTGTGTTCACTCTGTGTTTGCTCTGTACTTACTCTGTGTTATCTTGTTTTTACTCTGTGTTTGCTCTGTACTTTGTGTTTGCTCTGTGCTTACTCTTTGTTAGCTTGTTTTTACTGTGTTTACTCTGAGATTCTTCTGTGTTTGTCTCGTGTTTGCTGTGTGTTTGCTCTGTGTTTACTCTGTATTAGCTCTGTTTTTACTCTGTGTTTGCTGTGCATTTACTCTGTGCTTACTCTGTGTTTGTCTCGTATTTGCTGTGTGTTTACTGTGCGTTTACTCTGTGTTTACTCAGTGTTCTCCTTGTGTTTTCTTTATGCTTACGCTAGGTCCTTCCCAGAGATCTTCTTCAGTTAAATGCTACGGTACACTAACACTCTCGCATAGGGCCCCGTGCCCCCTCCTGCTCCCTACCACTGACCTGTGTGGGGTTGCTGGCTTCGGGGCAGCTGTCACAGGCGTCGCCCACGCCGTCACTGTCCCGGTCTGTCTGCATGGGGTTGGGCACGCGGGGGCAATTGTCCAGCACGTTGGGGATGCCTGCAGAGAAGTGCCTCAGTGTCAGAAGCGGCCTCACGGCAGTCCCCCAGGTAGTTCCGGCCAATGCACTTTACCATCCCCGTCGATGTCATTGTCACACACGTCGCCCTCCCCATTGCCATCGGTGTCCTTCTGGTCGCCATTGGCAACATTGGGGCAGTTGTCGCAAGCATCACCAAACGAGTCTGTGTCCGAGTTCTGCTGGTCCTTGTTGGGCATCAGCCGGCAGTTGTCCTGGAATGAAAACATGGCTGAATGCCGATGTCTTAGGAACAAGCGAGCAGCCGGCTTGGAATCTGCTGACATTCCACCAAAAACTGACAGTAGATACATACGTTACATTTACATAACATTTATTTATTCATCATACACATTTATCCAAAGCAATATGCATTTATGGACCTTGCTTTGTGCACTGGGACACAGTCATGCAAATATTTCCACAGACACTCTTCAAAATCTTGTGGAAAGCCTTCCCAGAAGAGTGGCAGCTGAGATAGCTGCAAAGGGGTGACCAACTCTATATTGCTGCCTATGAGTTTAAAATGGGATGTTGTGAAAATTCCTGTAGGTTTCGTACAAATACATATACACTGCAGAAATACACCGTAGACCTTCGTACAAATACACATCAATGCAAACACTAATTCTTAAAAGACACACTTATTCCTGAGTTAATCCATGTCGGGGGGAGAGTATGAACTAGGACAAGGTTTGTAAGCTACCATTTCAATTAAAAAGACCTGGATTTCACTTAAGAGCTGAGTTCTTGCTGTGTGCTGAATGGTCAGTCTCCTATAATCATGCATGTGCCTCTAATGTTAATGTGACACAGCTGGACAAGTCTTTCAATCAAGAAAATAATCCAGTAAAAGTACAAGATGAACCAAACAGTTTAGCTGAGTGTGGGTGCCTTTCAGTTTTAAAGTAGTTTGTAAAACCTGTAGTAGCTCATAGTGTCCCCCCTGACAAGCATTTGGTGCTCACCCTATTCCTGAGACACTGATTTCACCGCCCGGCCCCTGACCCCAATTACCCACAGACTGGCTTTCCCTGCTTTCTCAATTGTAAGGTGCTGTACATAACAGCATCTGCTAAATAAATATAAAATAAATGACATACTGTACATATGGGCACCCTGCACACCAGCCAAGCAGATAAGGCCCAAAGATAGGAGGAGAGGAACAAAAATCAGGTTGGCTTAATTAAAAAAAAAAAAACCTTGAGAAAAATTTCTTCAGAGACACACCTCAACATTCTTTATGCCATCTCCGTCAGCATCCTCATCGCACTGGTCACCAACCCCGTCGCCGTCTCTGTCCTCCTGGCCCGAATTCGGCGTGTGAGCACAGTTGTCCTGCGTGGGGGAGGGACACGGAGCCTTTGAGCATAGCACTGGCAAACAGGGAGCTCATATTAAAAACGGCACTCTGTGAAGGTCAGGGTGCGACAGCGGGCCGTGAGGTCATCCACCGGCTTGCAGTGCTTGTCGTTGTCAATGCAGGGCAGAGGCTCATCTGGGTAGCCATCCAGGTCTGTGTCAGGCCCACAGGTGTTCCCGTTCCCTGCCCAGCCCACGTTACACTGGAATGAGAATCAAAAAAGGAGAAGGGAGAGTGTTCAAAGCTGCCATCTGCTGGCCACTCTCATGTACTACACTCAAAGGTGAAATGGAATTGGTTCTGCAGCTGAGGGAATGGGCTCACCACACAGGACACCTCTCCGCTGCGCTCAATGAAACAATGTGCATTGATATCACAGGGGTCATAGCTGAGTGTGGAGCAGGATCTCTGTGAGAAGCAGCCTGTTGATTGGTTACCCACAAAGCCTGCTTTGCAGGGGCCACACTTATAGGATCCCTGGGGGAGAGAGAGTGGGGACGGGGGGAGAACGATGTTCTGTCGTTTTTCTGTCACTTTTCTTCTTTTGAAATATTTTGATTCACTCCCGCAGTGAAAGCGACGACATACTTTCCTGTTTTTCCTTCTTTTCGTGGCAGGAGGTCAAATTTTAACACTACTCTCTCTCTCTCTCTCTC
>JAAGVU020000045.1:18598919-18613490 GCA_011763525.2 Mormyrus iriodes
GCCACCCGAGGCCGGCCGCCGGCGCGGGCGGGTGTGTGCGGGGGGGGGGGGGGGGGGGGCGGGGGGGGGGGGGGGGGGGGGGGGGGGAATGGAGAGGGGGGAGGGGGGATGGGTGAGAGGGACAGACATGTCTAATGCTGCATTCAATTTACTTCGGAAGTCGGAGATGGGAATGACGTCACATCCAAGTTAACCATGATCTAGTAAAGCAAGTCAGAGAGTAATTTAGCGATACCAGTTCTAGCCAGGTTCATTGTTAGCAGTATCAGTTGATTACTGCACATTACACGGTATTTTGCACATACAAACACTGTATCAATGCATCCTCATATAGTGGTTGGACAGTACTGTGCGTATGACTGATTTACTGAGCCACAAATAAAACAGAAGTTCTAATAAACAGTATATGCCTACAGCTTTAACTTCTGTTGGTGCATCGAGCAGCCATCTTGAATTCTGTGGTTGGATTTGTAGAGGTTCCTCTGACATTCCGAGTTCTGACTTCAGGGAGCATTCCAGTTAAAATTTCCGACTAGGAACAAAAATTCCGACTTCCCAGATGAAATGGAACATACCATAAGAAGCATGGGGGCTGTTTGTTTTTGGAGGGGAAAGGTCCCCCTCATCCTTGTTGTTATAGGCAGAGGTTAGCAGATAACTCCCCATGACCCCTTACCACTGAGGGCAAAGCCTCCAGGCAGCTTTGCCTGAACACATGGGCGACTAGGAGGTCCCAAACTGGGGTCCAGCTACAGATGCCGAGATTATCTGGGAAACCTGGGAAATTTGACTGATATCCACGAATATTACCTATAGTGGTAACTGATTATATCATTCACTAAATAGCAAACTTTAAAATAATCAGTCACTTTTTGTTAATTGTTAGATCAAATTTGAGGAATTAGAAAACAGCTTGACTATTATCTTTTTATCTCTGTCTCACATCTAAGAAGACCCTCAAAAAGACCAACAGAAATAGCCACATATATAAAATTCAATAAACAGCAGGATGAATGTTTTACATCGGCTTTCTCAAGTTAAACTAAATAAAGGTTCATTTAAGCCAGAACCAGTACACAGAGCAGATCCAGGAGACCGGGCCTGGAAGACGCTCTGAAAGTGCTGCTGCATAGCCTAGCTCCCATGTGGCTGAAGAATATGCAGCTAAATGCTAAAATGTGTCATTCACTTCACATTCTGATCTACGTTTACTGCTATGGAGTATTTTACTGATTAAACCAAATGTACTGTTTTATTTAAAGAGGTTCCTTGACCCTTCAGTGAATGGTGCAGCTGAGACATGGACATCGATACTGCTGCCAGAGTCATGCTGTTACTGCACACCTATTGCTACTATAGCCATACTCATACAGTTATTGTACCACACAACTACTGCACTCTTACTGTCATTATATCTATTTAAAGGTACAGCACCCCTACTGCTACTGGAGCAATACTGTTACTACATTCATATTCTCACTGCTACTGCTGCTGTACTCACTGTTACTGTTGATGTACTCAATGTGCTTGCCATTTAATATTTTCTGCACCTTATTTTTTGGCTGAAGTATACGGGCAGAAAGTTTATTCCTTGAGATTTGAAGCTGAAGTCGAGGTGATTTACCAGCCTTGATAATTTCTCAGAGGAAACAGCTGAGAGCAGAGTCAGGGCAAACATTAGCTTTCCTTGTGGTCCTTTTACAGTTGCAAGACCATGAAGCAGAACTTCCTGAACCAAACAGCAAAAAGGTCCTGTGAAAACAGGTCCAGTGAGACAGCTGTTTGGTTTGCCCCAGTTAAGTGCCTCACACTGGGAGTCTGACAGTGTGGCACCAACCAGAGGGGGAAACAGGCAGCTAGAAACTACGTAATATGACCCCCATAACCCCCCATCTGCCCACAGGGCTCAGGCACCATGTCTGTGCACTTTCTCAGCCTCCTCTACCATATGGCACCCTCACCCCCACTCACCTCCCCTTTCTCTCCTGCGTTCTCACCCTCCCTCTGCTCACAGTTACACCCCCTGACCCGTGGCTGAAACCCAAAGCCCTGTGGCACGTGGGGATGGGAGGGGGGTGGGTAACACAACAATGGCTTCTTGCGGAGCACAGGCCTGCCTCTTCCCCCTCCTCTCTGTTACAGACACACTGACATGGAGAAGCTGAGATGGAGAGCGGAGAAAGCACGAAACACCATCTCCCACACAGTAACGGTAAGCTGACGATGAGGACCAGGAGAGCCTGGTGAAGCAAACGTAACGCAACCATCGTCTGAGACGGCGGTCCTTCACCATAAGTATCAGCTGGGATGCAGCTAGAGATGCTTAAATCAACAGGAGTCTAGGGCTACGTACAAAAGGTGGTTACTGTCAATCTTCTACATCCTCGAGACAACATCTTCTGTTCAGTAATCAGCAGGAATCTGACACTCTGGAATCAAGAAGCATTGATTCTGCCCATGATCCAAACACTGTGTGTTACGGTCATCTTTTGGCCAATTCAAAAAGGAGTGTCTGTAAAGTCCGCCGCTTCACCAGCTTGTCGGAGGAACCCTTTGGAGTAATTCAGTGGTATTTTAGTCTTTGGGAAAAAATGCTTGTGTCTTTGTACGTTTTGTACATTTTTTCAGCAAATGACTTGATTGTAAATCGATCCACAAAAGTGTCCAAACTATCCTGTTGGACGCCTTGACTGAGTCCCTCCTAGAAGACTGACACTCAGGCACCATCTGGAAATATTTATGCAGTCTGTGGGCATGGTTTGTGTGACCATATCCTCAAAAAAATGGGAACGCCGTGAGTCCAAACGAGTTACATCTCAATAAAAAGAAAAAACCGTAATTACAGGCCAGATATGCGAGCCTGAATTAAAAGGTGAGCAAAAGCTAAATGGTTTTTAACCAGTATTCTCACCGTATCTGCCAGCCTCCACGTTCTGCTGGCTTATTTTCTTTCTGACGAGTCAGCAAGGTCAGATGCCCTTCCTCCGTTTTCTACAGGGACAGTCAGGGCTCAGAACAGCCCAGCGGTCAGTCTTTTTGATCTGCCCCGTCTCTGCGCATCCGATTAGCCGCGTCACTGTGCGCCTTTTGTTCGCCTGTCTTTAAGCAGCCTTTCTTGAAGTGTGCCGCAACAGTCAAATATAATGTAGCATAAATTACATTAAAACCAATTTTCAAAGCCTTGCACGTGGTAAATCGGGAGATCGATTTCCTGGGGTTTTGCATGCATCGAATGAAACAGATTCCAGTGATTCACTGATTTATATAGACAAACTACAATAAAATTACAGTTAAAATGCATAAACGTTTATTGAGACTAGTGAAAGACTACGGGTTAGTGATTGCCATGTGTAATAGGTTTTAATTATAATACCATGTGTAATAGATTATAATAATCACCGGTTCGTTTTCTCAATTTGTCCTTAAAAACTTTTATGACATAATCATTTACTCTGCAAACAAAACGACCTTCGGCTACCAAGTCACATGAATGAAAATACAATTTTGCGAAGACTTTCTGCTGTTAACCTGGAGGTGCATGCATTGTAAAATGCAATTAAATATTTCATTTTAATCATTACTCCTTACCTTGCGTGTCTGACATCGCGCACGTATAAATAAGCAGCGATGCGTAGACACTTAGTAAAACTGGAAAGCGTTGCATTAAGATCGCACTCATCCCTTGCGAGCCTCCAAAAAATAATAATTATTGAAAATTGTGCGAATAGGGGAATGACCACCTGTTATATCTCGGATGTCTTAAAACACCGTGGAAGTGAACTCCGGGGTAAAAAGTAATGAGTGTCCCGCAGCACGGCGCTCGTTTCACTGCCATAAGGCGCCGAGGCGGGTCTAGCTGTGATTATCATGATCGGGTCACAGCGCTCATTGACGGACTACTCTAATGGGCGTGCTGGGGTTGTTATTTAATAAAACTGGTTCAGTATTAATGAAGATATATGAAATTTTAATACAGAATAGCGGTCACTTCAGTGAGTTCAGTTACCGAATTTAATGCAGTACAGATGAGCAGAAAACAGAATCTGACGTTGCCTGGAGAATTAAAATTACCTTGCTTGGAAGGTATTTTAACTGGAGGATGTTGTGTCTAATTACAGCAAAACAGAGGATCTCAGTCTACGAAAATCTCTTTTATCTTCAATTGCCTAAAATAAAGCCTAGCAATAGTTATAACTTGGATAGGTCTATTAATATCTGTACTTAGCACTGATAACTGGTTCTATAAAACCCCGTCCACTTGGATCTGTCAGTCAAGAAGGTTTGTTTGAACTTGGCACCTCAATTATATGCAAACACTTTTAAATGTCAGCTCAAGGTAGGGGGGGTCTATGTTCAGTGTGCTATTTTCCCCATTTTGTGTCATGCAAAATCATCCCCACCTCACTATGCCTCATACACAACTTTCAACAACTTAATGTTACAGCTCCATGGGTAATGTTGTGCAGAAGAATGCGGTTTGTGCTGCACTGTTTGATGTTGATGAGAAACAATGTTTATTGCAGAATTCATTATTCATTCATTACCAAGCATGTCACTTAAATCCAGTTCTTAAGAGGTGTCACTGAAGAACGAGGTCTGGTTTAATTTTCCTATATCACAGATCGTTAGCAACAGGAATGGCTAAAGAGGCTGTTCTCAGCATCTGAACAGGAAAAAGGTGTTTAGACACTGCACACAAACCAGCGTGCTCTCCTGACATCCGACACCCCCAGGTGACAGCCCCCCCCCCCATGCAGACCCCACAAACTGCTCTGAAGCCCATCTCTTAAATGGCATCATTCATGTTCATGTCCAGACAAAGCCATTCAACAGCATCAGAGGTAGACAGTTCTGGTGCAGAAAGTAAAAATCCAGCCCAAGATTTTGTTTCAACCAATTCGTTGAGCATCAAGAGTCACAGTCACAGAGTACTCAACTGGTTGGTTGAAACAAAATCTTGGTCTGGATTTTTACTTTCTGGACCTGAACTCTCTACCTCTGAATGACATTTTCTCTAGTATCCCCTGATCTCATGACAGCACCAAATAGTCCTTCCCTGCTTTTGTTTCCCACAATTGTCACCAATTTGTCCATTCATGATAGACACAATTCATTTCTTCCCAGACTGTAGTAATTACTGTTTATAGTATAATAACACAAACAATAACAAACTTAAGTTATATGCAAACACGAGGCTTTTTTAAAAATGTCTGGTGTGGTTTAAATATAATAAAAACTTTCATTATGTTTTTCATTTTTTCTCATACTGAAATTCTGAATTCCAAAAAATGTCAAAGTATCATTGATGCCCTGATGATTGGTTTTTGGTGCGACAATGCAATGTTTCACAACCTCGGGAACATTTTGTGGACTGGCTGGGAGCTGGAAGTGAGCAAAAATGTCTGGGGGTTCCTGAGGACTGGGTTAAGAAACACTGTCATACTGGTTATCATAGATGCTTTCCAAGTAGTTGCCTTGGGTTCAATTCCTGGCATATTACATACATAATATGCCAGGACATACATACAATATAACAACCTCCTAGCAGTGGATACAGCTTAGTGATAGAGCACATGCTTTGTATGTGTGAGGTCCTCGATTGCGTCTCCACTTTGTCCTTCTGTTGCCCCCATGGCCTAATGCAATGTTTCTCAACCTGGTCCACAGAGACCCCAGACAGTCCCTGTTTTTGCTCCCACCCAGCTCAAAAATGTGTACTGTCCGGCAGGGAGCAGGGAGAGAGCGAAAACACGGACTGTTTGGAGGTCCCAAGGCCTAGGTTGAGAAACACTAGCATAATGGATAAGGCACTAGTCTCTTAAGCCAGGCATTATAGGTCTGAGCCCCATGTGGAGTAGTGCTCCCCCTTTGGGGGCGTTGCGTGGTACAGCAGGTTAGGAATTTTTGCCTGTGATCGGAAGGTTGCTAGTTTGAATCCCATGGTTGGCAGAATCGCTGCATTGGCACTGTACCTTTAACTCCCTGAAAGATGCTCCAGGTAGCTGGAAAAATGGCTGACCCTGTGCTCAGACCCCAAGCTTTGCTGTCACCTGTATATGTGTGTATTTCTTTAAGGGGAGCAAGATGGGATATGCAAAAACTAAAGCATTCCAACACACCTGTACTTGTACAAATGGCGGAAAAGGATCATTTTATTTAGTTTGGTTATACTCTGTTAGCTGCTAGATCATCAAGCATTAAAACATGTTGTCAACAACTCATAATCTGGTATAAGTTGTATTACAAAGCAGATAACCCACTGCGATGTGCAAAAGTGGTGATGGGCGGCACTCGGGCAAGGGCTGTGTTTGCAACCTGCCTGTGCTGCTGCTGATGGAGACGCAATGTCCCCATTGCATGCGTCACTATATGTACCCAGGCAAGAAAAAGACAGAAACTTAGCTCCAAAGACTGGCATTTTTGGCAGAGCAAGAAAAGTCCAATGGGGAGCCTGAGTATCTGGAGAAATTAAAACAACAACCACAACAACAATGATAATAATAATAATTGACACTTTATTGATCCCCATGGGAGAATTCTCTTTACACCTCCCCCAACTTGCTCTCTGTAGCTGAGAGCAAGCTGGCGGCAAAGGGCAGCCACCCATAGCAGCGCCCAGGGAGCTGGGGGTTAAGAGCCTTGCTCAAGGACCTGCAGACATGCCGAAAGATGTGAGAAAAATTGAAGGCTCTCTCAGTTTAATACAGACTTGCTGTATTGCTTTGAATAGTTAATAGACGTCCGAACTTTAGCATGCTGGCTTTATGCACACATAGCCCTTTGCTTTGTTGAGAGGCGTCTTTGACCAAGCCTGAGGTCATGGATCTGCAATAATTGTTTTCTTATCTGTGGAACACTGCATTTCCACACACGTTGTCCTGCTCAGCTCATGTAAAATTGTTAAATACCTATTCCTCCCCTCCAAGAGATTCAACAGGGAAGTACATCTTAGCCCTGGGCCTAAAATATCAAATTAAAGGTTACATCTGCAACTGTTTCCATAACGCTATACAAGAGCAACAGTCTTTGCTCCACACAGGTGAAGCTGACAAAAATGGTGTCTAATCTACCTTGTCGCCAGGGTGCATCTTTGGTGACGAGAGAGATGGGTTTACTGATCTCCACCACAGATCACTATGATGATCGTTGTGCTGTTTGAGAAAACTAACTCTACTCTGCTACTGAATCAGGTCACATGCAGGGCATTTAGGACTCGGGTTTTAGTTTGGGGATTTTCCCTTTGCAGGTTGACGGGAGAAGCAGAGTGAGGTGGGGATGATGTTGCATGACACAAAATGGGGAAAATAGCACAATGAATGCAGACCCCCCTACATAGAGCTCACATTTAAAAGTGCTTGCATATAATTGAGGTGCCAAGTTCAAACAAACCTTCTTGACTGACAGATACCTGCTGAACATGTAAGATAAACCTATTCAGATGATGTCCTAGAGCAGGGGTGCCCAGCTCCTGTCCTGAGGAGCCCCAGCCCTGCACAGCTTAGCTTTCCCTAATCCAGTAAACCTGATTTGATCCTGATTCAACTCAAGAAATGGGTGGTAATTAGCAGAGAAGTAGGATCAGGTGTGTTAAATGAGGGGCAACCCGAAAATGTGCAGGGCTCTGGCCCTCCAGGACTGGAGTTGGAGACCCCTGGCCTAGAGAGACTTGCCCTTAGTCACAGGAGGACAAACATACTGAATACACAGCTATCCTGCAAGCAACCATGCTTCTGTCTGGTCTTGCATCAGGTTGGTTGAAAAGCACCAGTGACCTGTTTCTCAGTGCCCTCAGGGCTCACCCCGAAACAGAAACACGCGCCAAGGTTGAGTTACTCAAATGTCACTCACACAGGCCCAGATGTGCAGAACCGTTTAACTATATGCATGAAAACAATCTTCCTGCTACTTCAGATGACCTATGCAAATATGTTTTAAAAAATTAATTTTCAGCTTTTTACAGCTGAATGGAAACAGCGTCTGAGGACGAGAAGAAGCAGCCAAGACTGTGGGCTGCAGGAACAGCGGCTGGTCTGCCGGTTTGACGGACATCTGGGTGCAGCGACACGTAGGATAACCTCCAGGTCTCACCTCTCTTCAGAGGTCAGGCCCGTTTTTAAAATCCCAGATGACTTCTGGAAAAGTTACTGCAACTGTACAAAGTGGAACTTTGGCAAGGACAGCAAAGGACCAATGAAAAAATCTGGAAAATGGCTCACATTTTTTTATTATCAATGATCTGAAACCAAAGCAAAGATTAATCCAATAAAAAAAAACAGACAGAGTAAAAAAATAACAACAGAGATAAACACCAGTCTTCATTTTGATAAAAAAAACTTAGATATGGACTTTGAACATTTCAACAAGGTGTGAAAAATTGACCGAACTATTGGTCAATTACTGTGAAACTAAAGATTCACTCAGAAAAATATAATCACTGTTTTAATTGGATTTATTCTGTATCAGAGTAACTGTTCAGTGTCATCTGTGTATTGGGTGATGTAATGAATCAGTCAAGCTCCATTCTTTCAGTACTGGCACGTTCCTATTGCATCTGTTCAGTTGTTTAATTGTTTCATCGCATGTGTCCAAACCGCCCTTAATTAATGGATACATATGTAAGCTATCAACAATAATAGAGTTCCAAAGAGGCTGGAAAATCACAAAATTGTTTAATGTGTAATAGGGAGCATTCTCCAAAAGAGAAACAAGATGGAACTAAAAACGATAGAGTGCCAGAGGTAAAACTTACCAATCGGGGTGGGGGGCGGGATTTCTGTCAGTAAAATCCATCAATCTGGAGGAGGGGAGTATCAATCCGGCAGATCAATCGGCCAAATTTACGATATATTTTATTATTTTTGAAGTTCATATTTTAACCAAAATTGTTATATAAATGGTTTGGTTGGACATTTGATCTATGTGTCGAGATTAGCAGGGGGCGCCCTAGAGTGCGAGACTCTATTACAGTACTATTGTCATTCAGATGATCACATGACAGGAAATAACAGCCAATCATACTGTTACCGCACCTTTCAGCGAGATGTGGAGGGCCCGGATGTTGAAGTAGAAGCAGCTGAGTTATTGATACAGGTTGTCATAAAGTAGTCTTATTGCCAGAAGGGAAGTGGGCGGCTGTATGTGCCGGAAGTCAAGCTGCAATGTCCATCCATCTGTCCATTTTCTAACATCTAATCCTGCTCAGAGTCCTGGGCGGTCTGGAGTCCATCCCGGACTGCATAGGGCACAAGGCTGAGGTCCAGTTTGAATGGAATGCCAGTCCATGAGAGAGTTCACATACATGCTGACAGTCACAGTCTATGGGCATTTCAGGGGCACCGATTAACCTGACTGCATGTCTGCGACTGCAGAGGCAAACTGTAGCATCCAGGGGAAACTCAAGCAACAATATACTGTAAATCTGAACCTAAACTTAAAAAGTTTTAAAAGTCAACAGAGTATTTAGTAATAGTCAAGTAGATCATCATCCATATAAAGAAGCACAGGCATAGCACTAAATTTTGGGCCCTGGACACTGTAGTGTGCCCTACCCCCACAAGCAAACTTCTATTACTGCCACATATTTACTGTTTGGTCAGCAGTCACCTGCGCTC
Organism: Mormyrus iriodes; assembly: GCA_011763525.2. Taxonomy (NCBI): domain Eukaryota; kingdom Metazoa; phylum Chordata; class Actinopteri; order Osteoglossiformes; family Mormyridae; genus Mormyrus; species Mormyrus iriodes. Next base: position 18,608,531 of record JAAGVU020000045.1, read on the forward strand.
TATTAACTCTCTCTCTCATCCTCTGCGCTCTTTGAGCTTCTAACATCTTGGTTTTTGTTTAGGTTTCATTTTGGATTCTGAATTGGCGAAGGCCACTGACTTCATAGGCTATTTATACAATAGATTTGTGTACTGGAGGCTCAGACCACTTTTGCTTTTGAGGCGGGGGAGGGGAACATGGATGGGGGAGGGGCATGGGCAGGATGCAGATAAGCAGAGCTTATCATGTTGTAGCGGGTCGTTAGTCAGAATTCCCAGGGCAGATGTACTTTTATTTTGAAGGTTTGCTTTTGCTTCCAGCTGGATGCTGGATATCCAGCCGGTTATTGCGTGTGTTCTCTTCCTCTGTTTTATTAAAAAGTTTTGGCCGCAAAAAGCCCGCAAGAGAAAACGTTCTCCTGTCTTTCTTCTCTCACCAAAATGTAACATATAATTTATTCCTATAATAGCAGAAAGTATTAAAATTAGAAAGCAAACTCAAATTATTTCCAAGATTTTTGGAGGGCCACATGTGTAGTAACACCTTTTCATGAAATGACAATGCTGGAAAAACAGGGGAGAGCCCAATTCCACAGTCCAGATAAACTCTGTCAAAGAGCCGTCCAGATCAAACAGTTTGAAGTACGGATGCATGGAAGATCTGAGGTCCAAATCTGGGGCTGGTCCAGTCGGTCTGCAGCACTATGGAATCGATAATGTGCTCCTCAGGAGGGCGTAAATCAATCGATGCCTGCAATGTGGTTTTGGCGATCATGATCCCTCACTAAATTCAGATGCACCATAAGAAATCTGTACCCTTGACGGTAGGTTGCTGGGTCAAAGTCCAGCCAGATTTCATTGCTTAATTCCAATTGCTCCAAGAACTGGCTGACCCTGCTCTCTCAGTCATATATCTCTTTGGATAGAATGGCCACTAAATAAATTAATACTGTTTTAAACCCTCCTAGAGTGACTCCCTTAGCCCCATAGTGTCACTCATCACTCAGCAAGATGAGGTTGAATGTAGAGCGAAGTGAACAGGTGTCAGAGTGAGGCGAGCACTGATTTTGTGGAACATCTATTTATGCAAATATACACATAAGCATGCCCTGGGACACTGGCTGACCCTGCTCCCTAATCTTCACATGTACTTTGCTTTGGACAAAAGCATCCGATAAATTAATGAAAGTAATCACTAGTGGACGGCAAGTCACTTATTTAGCATTATGTCTTATCAGTATATTTGCTGTAACTACAGTCCATTTTAACTTAATATATATTTTGTACCTTACATGGCTCAAGTGAAGTTACATACCTGCCGGGAATCTCAAAACGATTTTGGCAATTACAGCTGCCTTTTCACTTCTGCCAGAGCAGGAGCGGAGGGCAGGCAACAAACAGCACAGATGTTCTGGAGAAGGAGACAAGGATCAGGTCACTAATGGTGAGCTTTTCTTTTTTAGAAAAAATTCTGAGGCCGAGAGAGGCTGCCAGTACATTCCTCTGGTCTCCCTAGGCAACCTCTGGATTAGCCCATGAAGGCAGTAACAAACCAACCCATCCCCAGAACACCTCATACTCTGGACTTACTGAAGGACTGTAAACTTTTCTGCTCATTTCCAAGGTACCATCCTTATCTTCGAAGTTAAACATCTCACTATCAAATGTGCTAGTTTGGTGGTATGTGCATGGTTTCGAATTACAGGGGAGCTAAAGGGAGTTTGGCGCCCCTGAAAAGGACACAAGCGCTCTTGAAAGCCTCCCCTGAGACCTTTAGGGGGAGCTTTAAAAATGTGTCCACTTTTTTGTTAAAGATTTTTATTTTCTGCACATTAAGGATCCTGAAAAAAAAAATCCCTTTCCCTGTCCCTTCGCTTTGTGCTTTTGTTTTTTGTTTACTCTGATTAGGCTATTAAACTTCTTGCGTGATTCTTATGTTGTTGTTGTTACTGTGCCTATATGAAATGTTACTGGCAGTATTTACTGCCTGCAGTAGTAACAGCAGAGTGTTTTTCGCAGTAACCCTGTTATTGACCGCGCTGCCGCGCACTTATATCTTTGCGCGTGCACGTGACTTGGGAAGCTGTGGTGCAGACTGGACAATAGGGCTCCCCTGAAAGCCACTCTGTAATTCAAACCCTGGGTATATGTGAAGGAGATTTTTTAAACCATGAAAATATTCACCAAAGAGTCCTCCCTGCAACTGTGGGTCCCGATAATCGACTGTGATACAGGAGACTTGGGCTACCACAGCAAATAGAAAGGAAGACTTCTGTTGTCAGTTTTTTGCGTTAAATCTGTTCCATTGATGTGGCAGCATAAATAAAGAGAAGGTATTCTTGAAATATCAAGGTGCGGTAACTGGCTACGCTTTCCCCCACCCCCGCCCTCCTCCTCTGATGTGTCTAACCCAGCAGGCACCAGTAGATGCTGCAGCATTTTGGCCAAAAGATCATAGGCCCCATTATACCGCTGAAAGACACTCCGCACACGTGGGTCTTGAAATGATCTTTAAGCTTCTTAGTCTAATCCCTCCCCAAATTTCGCTGGTCTCTGTTTCAGTTTGTAACTGCTGGGGTAGGAGCACTAAGGCCAGGAATGCAAAGACAGCGGGGCCCTGCTGTCCATGGGATTGTACTGAGACACCTCAGTTTGAAAAAACCTCAATCGATATAATCAGAATTGAAGAACTTCACATGTGGACAGTGTTTTACGAAGCAATATTTTCTAACTATCAGTGGATACTAGCCCCATAGGAAATGAACTGTAAAAGAAACTGTTTTTATTTTTGTAATGTAAACAGAAATGTATCCCCTTCGTATTACTTTTACGATGGTTTTATTTGTTTACCACATCATAGATGATGCTATTGCAGCTATACTATAGCACTAACCTTGTTTTTCACTGTTATACAGTGAAAAACAGCTACTGTGACACTGACTACGGACACCGTGTTTCCAGTCCATCTGCATAGCAAACGCAATTATTTGAAGCCACTCTGGGGAAGGCTGAGCCACAGGAGGGATGACGCTCTCAGGACTGAAAAGGCTGACATGAGCACACTGCTTCTGTTGAGGTAAACAGGCAGGACAGGTGTCCGCAGCTCTGATGAATGCGCTTTCCGTCCAGGATAGGATTTGTGCTCGATGCCTTCTAGACTGCAATCTGAGTCATCAGCATATATGCATCTGAAGCTGATTTTCATTAAGGCCTTAATAAATTAAATCAAATGTCATTACTGAATGTACTGCTTGAAAATTTTCTGTGATTATCAATGTTAAAGCAGTATGGTCAACGTTATTTATTAAGGAGAACAATAATGATGAAATAAAGGATTCTATTTATTTTTAAGTTTCAACGTGAAGTTATGGGAAAGAGTAGTGGAAGCTAGGTTAAGAAGGTTAAGAAGAGAAGTGTTGATTAGTGAACAGCAATATGGTATGAGTAGGGAACAGCAATATGGCGTGATTAGTGAGCAACAGTATGGTATGGTTAATGAGCAGCAATACGGTATGGTTAGTGAGCAGCAATATGGTATGAGCAGGGAACAGCAATAGGGAGTGATTAGTGAGCAGCAGTACGGTATGGTTAATGAGCAGCAATACGGTATGGTTAGTGAGCAGCAATATGGTATGAGCAGGGAACAGCAATATGGCATGATTAGTGAGCAGCTGTACGGTACGATTAGTGAGCAGCAGTACGGTATGATTACTGAACAGAAATATGGCATGATAAGTGAGCAGCAGTATGATATGATTAGTGAGCAGCAATATGGCATGATTAGTGGGCAGCAGTATGGTATGATTAGTGATCAGAAGTATGGTATGAGTAGGGAACAGCAATATGGCATGATTAGTGGGCAGCAGTATGGTATGATTAGTGAGCAGCAGTATGGTATGGTTAGTGAGCAGCAATATGGTATGAGTAGGGAACAGCAATATGGCGTGATTAGTGAGCAGCAGTATAGGGTGACTAGGGAGCAGCAGTATGGTTTCATGTTAGGAAAGAACACTACAGATGCAATGTTTGCTCTGAGGGTGTGATGGAGAAGCATAGAGAAGGTCAGAAGGAGTTGCATTCTGTCTTTGTGGACCTAGAGAACATGACAGGGTGTCTAGAGAGGAGTTGTGGTACTGTGTGAGGAAGTCGGGAGTGGCAGGAAAGTATGTAAGAGTGGTACAGGATATGTATGAGGGTAGTGTGACAGCAGTGAGGTCTGCGATAGGAGTGACGGATGCGTTTGAGGTGGAGGTGGGAGTACATCAAGGGTCAGCTCTGAGCCCTTTCTTGTTTGCTGTGGTGATGGACTGTTTGATAGACAAGATCAGACAGGAGTCCCTGTGGACTATGATGTTTGCAGATGACATTGTGATCTGTAGTGAGAGTAGGGAGCAGGTGGAGGAGACCTTTGTCGAGGTGGAGATGCACTATATTAGTTTGGTTTAGGAGTGGGTTTATGGAAAATTTTGGCCATTCTTCCAGGAGGCCATTTGTGAGGTCAGGCACTGATTTTGGACAAGAAGGCCTGGCTCGCAGTCTCCACTCTAATACTCCACCAAACTTGCTCATCCATGTTTTTATAGATCTTGCTTTGCACACTGGTGTGCGGTCATGTTGGAACAGGAAGGGGCTATCCCCAAACTGTTCCCACAAAATTGGGAACATGAAATTATCCAAAATGGCTTCATATGCTGAGGCATTAAGAGTTCCTTTCACTGGAACTAAGGGTCCAAGCTCAACCCCTGAAAAACAACCACACACCATAATCCCGCCTCCACCAAACTTTGCATTTGCCACCATGCAGTCAGGCAAGTACCGTTCTCCTGGCAACCGCCAAACCCAGACTTGTCCATCCGATTGCCAGACAGAGAAGCGTGATTCATCACTACAGTGAACACATCTCTACTGCTCTAGAGTCCAGTGGCGGTGTGCTTTACACCACTGCATCCGACGCTTTGCATTGCACTTGGTGATGTAAGGC
>JAAGVU020000045.1:18653298-18668595 GCA_011763525.2 Mormyrus iriodes
TGCAGACGCATACAGACCCAACTCTGATTGTCTTCTGAGATCAAATGTTACTGCTACCTATATTGTTTTTGACAATACGCACACAAGCTCCAGTTAGCCGGCAAAAAGCTGCACCACAGGCACAGTGGGGTGTATGTAAATATATAAAATCTGTGTAATGTAAAAGATCACAAACTTGTGCAAACTAAACACTAGCAAACAAACTGAAAGTTGTTATATTAGTATTTCAGTGTTGGAAATAAACTATATTTATTTTATGTACCTATATATATATATATATATAATATCTGTCGAATCACTGCTCCTTCCACAATCCCTAACCTTTCTCTAGCCTCCTACACTATGCTTTTTGCGGTATTTAACTGATACATTTTGCTGGAGGAAAATTCTGAGGTAAACCAATATTACTATAATACCACCCAAGCCTACCTCAGACACTCCTCCTACCTCTCCAAAAAATCTTTATTAAAAGTCCAGTTTGGTTCACCAGATCTATGCCTGTTCTCTCATGTGCCACCACTGACTAGGACTAATTCTAAATTACATGTTTAAATTCCCCTACGAAATTTTGCCGAATGGAAATACCACAGTATAGCAAAAATATTAGCATAATACCAGCCGAGTTTCCCACCTTTAATTACTTTAATTACGATAATAAATCCACCAAGTTCTGCATGACAAATTTCACTGGCTACTGGACTGCTACTGATAAAATTTGACAGGCGGTGGGGGTTGCAGGGAGGCTGGTGACAAAAAAAAATTGAATATTTTGAATATCATCTTGCGCACCACAGTTTGAGAACCAGTGACCTGTTCATGTTCCTGGGAACTTTGCAAAAAGGCCCATGGAATACTGGGACAGTAGATGGCTTCTGCAGTTTCCCTTTCCAGCCTCTGCTGCCACCTAGCACTGCTGCTTCAGTTTTGGGGCGATTTGTCTTAGCAATAGCTACCAGGTGTAGATTTTCATCCATACAGTTTTGGTGAAGTGGTAATAAAATCAATCAAAGATCAAATAGAGTAATGAGATCAAACAGAATTATCCTGTGCACAAGGTCAAGCCGTTTCTGATCGCTTCCAGATATTTACCCATACAATATGTCTGCAAAAATGATCCTTACTTTGCTTTACTTTGCTTAAAAAACCAAGTGTCTTCTACAGCTTCCCTTCTCTGCCTTTGCTGCCACATAGCACTGCTTTTTTGGGGCAAAATGTCTTGAAAATGAAATCAGGTGTAGATCTCTATCCATAAAATGTTTTTATGAAGCTGTAATAGGATCCATCAAATACTTTTTGACTTATCACATTCACAAGGTCGAATGTCGTCTGCTTTCACCCTTCCCTTTGCTGTAACAAAGCGGCGTTGCTTCAGTATTGGGTCAATTTGTCTCAAAATTTGATCATTTCCAGTTGTTCATCAACAAAATGTGTCTGCAAAGTTTAAAACAATAGTAATAGTAATAGTAACAGTAGTATTTGTGGGGTGAAACAGCCTTTGCTTATCAGCCGCCACCCCAAACGACACAGCTATAGGGAAAGAGGAATAGTGCAAGACAGACAGAGACAGCCCAGGATAACCAGAGACAGACAGGGATAGCCTGGGATAACCAGAGACAGACAGGGATAGCCTGGGATAACCAGAGACAGACAGAGACAGCCCAGGATAACCTGAGACAGGCAGGGATAGCCTGGGATAACCAAGGCAGACAGGGGTAGCCCTGGATAACTTGAGACAGACAGGGATAGACCGGGATAACCAGAGACAGACAGGGATAGTCCGGGATAACCTGAGACAGACAGGAATAATTCGGGATAACCCAAGACAGACAGGGATAGCCCGAAGTTTACTCAAGACAGACTGGGAGAGCAGTATTTCAGCAGACAGGGGTACTGTATTTCTGTCTTTTACACCCACTAAAAAAAGAAGTTAAATGTTTTTACGATTATAAGATTTTAATTCCTAATATTAATACACAGGAAAATTGCAAGAAAGAATAAAATAAACCTGCTGGTTTGCTGTTCCAGTCCATGAACCCTAAACTAAACTCAGAACCTCCGCTCTGCCAAGCATATGTATACACAGTTTTTAAAAACATTTCTATTGCATATATATACTCAATCAGAATATCAGAATTGCCACTAACACAGCTGTAAGGTGCAGGGTTTTAATTGGCCTGTGATTTCAGGCCGTTCTGTCTCCTGGCTCCAAAGACGCCCCCCTCCCTGGGAAGGATGAAAATAGCCCCGTTATCTCAGTGCTGCAAGAGGGCAGGGATGAAACTTAGAAAGTTACTCAATAACCGTATAACGAGGGGCAAAGCACAGATCCATGGGGGGAGCTGTTTGGGACGAAAGCAGGATCTCACTCGTTCGCTATACGACGTAAACACAACTGATTGTGATGTCAGAGGATAGCGGCCGGCCGGCTCTAGAGTGGGGGTTGGGGGGGCGAGTCAGTCAGAGGGGCAGGGAACAGCTGCAGTGCAGACACACAAACACTCACACACACGCAAATATAGAACATGGCCATAAAAAGGCATGGATGCCAGCGGCAGCCTGCCGGAGCCGGTGGATCCTCCCGGTGGCCTGCGGCTCTGCAAGGCAGCTGCTGTTACTGCGGCTTGTGCCTCTGTTGTTGCCTGTAAGAGACAGAGCTGCTGGAAAGGCAGTGTCCTGTACACACTGTGTGTGTGTGTGTGTGTGTGTGTGTGTGTGTCTGTGGGTTATGTATATATTGTCCCCATGTCCCCACAATGTGACAAAAACCTGTTATTCTGGCCAAAAGGTGAAATTCAATTTTATAAAAATCTGTGACTACAATAAAAAAACTAAAAATGCCAACAGTCTTTTATTTTGTTTGGTTACTTATGGTTAAGGTTAACGCTGGGCAGGGGATAAGGTTGTCATTGTTGGGATTGTAGGGTTTTGCCCATATAGATGAATAGATGGTACCCACAAAGATGTGAATACAAAGATGTGTGTGTGGGGGTCTGTGTGTGTGTGTGTGAGAGAGTGAGAGAGTGAGAGAGAGAGAGAGCAAGAGAAAGAGAGAGAGAGAGAGAGAGAAGGAAGGAACCCAGAGAAATCCACTCAGAGGAAGCGTTTTAACAGCCGTCTGTCTGTCAACAATGAAGCTCAGGCATGAAAACTTCTGCCTGGGTATGAAGGGGTTGAATGTCCAGTACATAACAGTCTCAGATCTGCAGGTGGACCCTTCGTGCCCACCCCCCCCCCATGCTTGGCTTGGCTGAGCATCATTCATGCACTCGGAGCCACAAAAGCAGAGCGACCCCCATACCTGCTCACAGTGTCAGGTGCTCCTCTGACCACAGTCGGGCCCAATGCCACCTGGGGCTCAAACACAACCATATCCTAGGGCTGGGTTTAATGTTGAACAGGGCAAGCTGGTTAGAGTCTATACAGAGCAGCAGTGCTGTCCCAGGCCATAAACTGCAGGCGAAAGCAGTGGCAACGAAGCCCTCATCTTTTGGTGAGCAGCTTTCGGCAAATGACAAGGAACCTGGAGTCTGGTGATAAAGGGACTAGGGGTTTAGCAAAAATGGGTCTTTGGGTTTAGGAATAAAGGGTCTTTGGGTATACCGATAAGAGGTCTTTGGGTTTAGCACTAAGGGGTCTTTGGGTTTAGCACTAAGGGGTCTTTGGGTTTAGCGATAAGAGGTCTTTAGGTTTAGCAACAAAGAGTCTTTAGGTTTAGCGACAAGAAGTCTTTAAGATGACAAGGGGTCTTTGTGTTTGGTAACAGGAGGTCTCTGGCCTGACAGTAAGAGCTTGTGGTGGTTCTTTGACAAGTGGGTCATCAGCAATATCAGTCTGCACCTTTTAGCAATCTGAATTTAGAAGCTTATCTATCTTACACACTCCTTTCTTTTGAGTAAATTTGCTGCCTTGTTTGCCTTACATATCCCTGTTCCACCCTCTCGCTATCCCTTTACCTCCCAGGCCAGCACGAGCATAATCACCCCCCCACCCCACCCTACCCTGCTGTCCCCCTCTGCACTCTGCCGTCTGTATCTCTAAGCATTAATCTCTTCCTTTTGGGCTCAGGGTATTGTTCCCGTCAGCCTGTCCGGCTATACGAAACCCTAAAGCTAGCAGGATGACATCACGTTAACCCCCACTGACCCCTTGTTGAATGTATGGGGAATGTGCTGCATTGGCATCCTTTGGGTGAGGGGTAATCCCACAGCAGCTGGGCCCACAGACTGGAAACGTCACTGTGCTGGAAGGTAGATCACTCAGCTTTCTTTGAAGGCTTTCACACAGGTCATGCACACGACAATTCACACACAGGATGATTCACGCACACAGCGATTCACGCACACAGCGATTCATGCACACGACAATTCACACACAGGATAATTCACGCGCACGGTGATTCACACACACAGCGATTCACGCATACAGTGATTCACGCACATGGTGATTCACGCACACAACGATTCACACACACGACGATTCACGCACACAGCGTTGGCCTATAGTTCCTGGCTGTTGACATTTTAGTCATTCAATTAAAAAAGCACAAATTTTAGACCAACACCCTACATCCTTTACGGTACAGAAGTCATGCAGTCCCAATAAGTTCTGCAAGAATTCCCACTTTTTCCTATTATCTTGTTGGAAATTAATATCCAATCCCTTAGAAAAACTAAAGTATTATATTATTGTAATCAGTGTGATAAGTGTTATGATCTAGGTCAGCTCAGTTCTTATCCAAATAAGGCACTCAGCAATATTATTAAAAACTGGGGCAACTAATTTTGCTCAACTCTGGCTCAGACGCAAAGTTTATGACTGTGATTGTTTTTATTGGCCAGTTTAAAGAGAAAAGGGGAGTCACGTGACATCATCGGTTTTATGGCATGTGAAGGATGGGAAGCAGACAGAGGAGAGGGGTGGGGGGGTAGAAGGATGAGGAGCAGATGGATGAACCTGGGCCTTACCAGGGGACCGGCTGGCAGTTCTGATGGCAAACTACCATGTGATTCATACCACGCTAGATCGGCATGCTGCAGTGGCTAAGGCATAAATCAGCGAAAACAGCTTCATGGTCAAACTGCAGTCAACCGCTGTAAGAAATAATGCAACTGCATAGTGCAACAATAGCTGGACTAAGGAGTACACACACACACACACAAACACAAATGGCTACCTCTCCAGGGGTTATCCCACTGACTATTAATGAAATAAAAAAAATATTAAAATCAATCCTACATGAACTGACAAAACAATTGGGACTTCAATTTTCATAAAAAAACAGATGACACTGTAAAATGAGTGATTTTTTTTTTGTCAATCCCGCCGATTTTCAGACATGGTTGCCAGGTGTCCTTTCCCCCAGATGAATAGGAAGGCCACACTCAGACAGTCACCTACCTGAGCAGGCTCCTGATGTGTGCTGCTGATCTTCAGGAAGTTCCTCTGCACCTGCAGAGCGCGGTTCACCATCTCCGCCTGCAGCAAGGAGACCCAAAGGTCAAAGGTCACACCTTCACTGTATTCAACAGCAAACACAACATTTAAAACTGTTATGTGATCATGTTATATATTGTGTATATATACACACAGTATACAGTCCTCAAGTTTGATTATTTGGAGTGGAGGACAAATCGACATGTTGAACAACAACGTTTAAGAGCAGTGTGTCAGTCTCCCCGCACCCATACCCAGAGGGCAGTGAGGCCCGCAGACAAACTGTGCTGTCCTGTGTTCCTGCCGCTAAATCTACACCTCACTTTTATCCTTCAAATTCAAAAGCCTAAGTGTGCTTTCTTGGCGCTCCTGGCCCAATACTGCACAGACCCATGTTAAATTGCCCACAGAATGTCTCCTTCAAAACCAGGCCGCATTGTATCTGAGTATTTCACACTGTGCGGCTTCAGGTAAAACACCACAAATCGTCCTGCCCTCCTCCCTCTCTCGCTCTCTCTCACACACACACACCCTCCCTCCAACCTCTGGAAAAGTCCTGCTTCCACACTGTGCCAGGGAAACACTGGCCATGTTTGGGCAAAGGAGTCCTCTACAGGCACAAAAGAACTAAGAAGAGTGTTTGTCCATAAAAGGAACTGTTCAAACACTATTTATTGGCCAAACAACCCCCCCCCACACACACACACACCATCTTTAAAACAAGAGAGGAGGACAGAGAGCCAGATTGGATGGCCATTGCCTTTCCTGGTGAGGGTTACAAGAGGTTCTTATCCAGTTACACTTCACTAGTCTAGGACTTCAGATTAACTCAAATCTGATCGCTGCTTTAGTCACAGGGGCCTGTCCCCCTCCCTCTGCATCCGAGGATGCACTAACAAAAACACAAAGCCAAAAACGATGCCTGCAGTTCTCACCGTCACCGCTAGGACAATCAAACGTCACATCCCTCTGCTCTCTCCTGCTGATCCTCAAACAGAGCGGCTTCTAAGTGATTTCCTGTATCACGTGACCCCAAGTGGTGCAGCATGGCCTTCTCAGACGCCGAGCACCAAGCCACCCACGCTGGATCTCAGCACCCCACATGAACACAAACGTTCCCCCTATTTCCGACACCCCTGGAATGCACACACCTCTCTAAACGTGCCAAAAACTTTGGTTCATGAGGTTGATAAGAGTTGACACTGCAGGTTCATTTACATATTTGTCTAGTATATTTCCCCCCAAAAAGCACCCTGGAATAGTCCTTCATAGTAAGTGCTGAGGCACATAGGACATTTTCTTATGTTTAGACGGTAAACTGCTTAAATGCTGGCAACAATGTTACCAATAAGGAAGTAGATATCACATGACCAGGCAATGTTTATCCACTACTATAAAATAAACAAGAGCTTATCTGACAAATGTCACAGGGTTCACTTGTCAATACTATATGTGTCACTTCCTGTCCATCAGTGACACATATAAACTCAAAGACCGCCTGCGAGGGGAAACAGGACAAGGTTTGTCTCAGCGATGAAATCAGCCAAAGTGCAACTGAATAGTGAAGGTGGTGTTACACCTCCAGGACACTGGGTGCAAACCCTCCAGTATACGTGCACCGCCCTTGGAGAGTGACCGTGTGTGTTCGAGTGCTGCCTGCGTGAGACCGGCATCCCCTGTCTGGCTCTCACTCGTTCCTTGGATAGGCTCCAAGCTGACTCTGATCTTGCACTAGATAAATGGTCATGGAAAATGGATGGTTGGAAATAATCTCCTCTGTTCCCAAAATCCCCAGGAGAGCAGAGGGCTTATGGTTTACAACACCCTACATCCTTTACGGTACAGAAGTCATGCAGTCCCAGTAAGTTCTGCAAGAATTCCCACTTTTTCCTATTATCTTGTTGGAAATTAATATCCAATCCCTTAGAAAAACTAAAGTATTATATTATTGTAATCAGTGTACATGGTTCTATTAAAATGCCTAATCTTTATGTATATTTATACATAATGAAATATTTAATCACACGGTGGCTTGTTAAAGTATGCAGACCTATTAGTGAATCGATGTGTTGTAGGGGAACATGCATTCACTGGACAAAATTAGCTTATCAAGCCACAGGTCCGGGAAGAGGCCTCTATCAGTGTTATAAAAACAATGTCTCCCAGGATACTGAAAATGAAATTGCCTTTCTCGGGACATTCCCTTAGTCGTGCACCGCATTCCCAACCAAAGAGATTAGGAACATTTCAAAGCAAGTCATAAGTCACGCTTCTGAGAGGCACAGATGAGGATAAAAAACAGAGTGAGGCCTCAGCATATCAGAACCCAATGCTACTCAGTCATCGGGTAATGGTTAGTGGTTAGTGTCACCCAGATACCAGACCAGGCCACCCTGCTAAATGGAGGTAGAACTGCAGGCACCATAGAAAATGTGCACCAGCCACTATCCTGGGCTGGGTTTCGGGAAACCTTCTTAACAATACGTCATTCGTAAGTTCTACCTTAAGTTGTCTCTTAACGCTCCCATGTGTTTGCTGAAAAGTTCTTAGTCATGTATGTCGTCTGTAAGATATTCTTTTGTAAGGCTGGTCTGAGCCTCTCTTGGCTGTCTCTTATCGCTGCTGTCAGCTTGTACTGCTCATTTAAAACAAGACTAACATCGATAAGGGTACAGTTTCATAACCAAACATCACTTAACTAAAAAATAACAGATTCATATGATATGATATGATAATATGATGATATTCATATGATAAAATTATTTTGTCTGATACATGACTACAGTCTTCGTTAGGTTTCATCCTTGCGCTCTGAATGCGGAGCAAATTGGCCTCAGTAATGAAGGATAAGGAATGCGCTATTGATTATGTATTTATTTATTAATTGGGAAGGAGGGTGTGGGGAGGGTCCTGCCGATATCGGGGTGGACGCGTTCTCCCTATTTCCAACGCCCCTGGAATGCACACACCTCTCTACATGTGCCAAAGTCACAGCATATCAAAACAACGGTTCATGAGGTTGATAAGTCGACACTGCAGGTTCATTTACATATTTGTCTAATATATTTCCCCCAAAAGCACCCTGGAATAGTCCTTAGTAGTTAATACTGAAGCACATAGGACATTCTCTTATGTTAAGACAGCAACGCAACTCTTGCCCTAATATCAATGACATGCACACATACTGGTGCACGCAGGTGTTTTATAGAACAAACAAAAATAAAGTGTTGATACTACAGTCTGCGGAGACGGGTTCGTGCCCCCAATCCACGAAAATCATATTTACGGTTAGATGATTTCATTAATTTTGTCTTTTATTTTTATCTTCTCCCCAGTTCTGATTAATGCCATATTCTGAAGCATTGCTGCAGTGTTATATTTATAAAGAACACCACTTTCTCTCATGCCGCAGTCAAGCGGGAATAATCACTTCTCCAGCCATGAATGTCAACCAATCAAGTGCTCCAGCGCCTATTAAGAAGCTCTCTCTTAAGCAATCTCTTAAGAGATAGTTCTGGAAACAGACATAGGAAAACAAATACCTTTCTTTGTAAGACCCTAAGAGTCACCGATATTGGGAAACCCAGCCCTGGACACTTCAGGGCTAGACTGTACAGAAGGGGACAAGAAGGGGTTTGATACTGGGAGGTGTGATGTATATGGTGACATCACAATAGAGACGCATGCAATAGCCACATTGTGAAAGGATGCGTTGTAAGAAATCAAAGTTAAAATCATTTTTGAATACTAAAGATTTCATCATTTAAAATGTTTCACAACTAAACATAATCAGAAAAATAACTGATCCATATGAGAGAATGAGTTCGTCTGATACAGGACTACAATCTTCATTCGGTATGTGTCGTGTTCACGCTCTTCATGCGCAGTGAATTGGCCTCAGATTCATAATAAAAGTTAAGGGACATGCTGAGTGAGGTACCAGTAAAGCAGTGGTTCTCAAATGGTTTAGTCACAACCATAAGTTTGTTCTGTCTGTCTGTCTGTCTGTCTGTCTATCTGTCTGTCTGTCTGTCACAACCCACCGCTTCAGAACCACTACTTTCAGGGATGAACCATCAAGGCCACACCGGGGTTCCCAGCAGGACACATGCAGATCATGCAGCAGGAAACGCCCAAACTGTCAGTAACACTCGCTTCTGCCTCACACACAGCTCAGGCCCAGCGGAGAACATTATCAGATCAAGCTGCCAGTCAGTATGTTATCAAGCTGCTGTACGTCACAGACAGGAACACTTGTTTGGACAGAAGTAAGAAAATGGAAGGAGAACTTAGAGGTAAAAACAAACTGCAGAAGATGCCCCTTTGTCTGTTGTTAATGACCAAACTGCCTTTTGGGCCAGAGATATAAGGGACAAAGGACCCCTGGGAATGACTGATAACACGTATACCACAATATGTGCATAGCAGGCAGTGCTGGGCAGGAAATCCACAAACAGCCCCAGAGGGCCTTAGCCAGTTGGTCCAGAGGAGGGGGCAGCTGACGCACCATGACGTGAGGTTAGGGTCCATCTTCAGCTTCCAGCCCTCCCCAAATGCCGAGCTCACACATCTATCTTCTCACTATGTACACATTTATTTCAATCCTCTTCTGCACTGACTCCAACATCCCTTTTCCAAGCCCAACCTTTTGCATTCATCATTAAATATTGATTTTAAAAATGATCTTTAAAACATACTTGCATCATCTGGCAAAACAGAACAGAGCAGAAAAATTCCAAATGCTGTTGTGATGTCCTGTCTGTCTATTGAGGATTTTAAACGGTCCTTACCAGGCTCCGCAGGTGATTAAGATTCTGGCAGAGGGGCCATTTACTCGCTTGCAGGGAATGGTGAAAATGGAAACTTCTCATGTTGTCATCAGTATGTCTGCGTGTGCCTGCACTGGTGCAAACTGCCCTGTCGTTGCTTGTGTATGTGGGGGGGGGCATCTGTTTGTGTGAGTGAGTGTGACTTTGTTAAGGATATATATTTATACGTACATATAGCAGCTGAACAGAGATCAAGACAGCAGCTGTCACCAGCCGCTGCCTCTAACAGATGGAAGTGTGTGTGAGATCATGGCTCTCAATGCCTTGTTGTTCTCCACAATAGCCACCATAGTCTGCCTGCCCCCCCACTTCTCTGCGTGTCAGTGCGTTAAACCCCACCACTCCTGCACGCCTCCTCGGCTGTTTACAGCATTTATCCAGCTGCTGCCCCCACCCCCCCACAGACACACACAGACTCGAGGGAGCCCCCTAGAGGACGGACACAGGGCGATGGGCGCTCACGTGCTGAGCGACGTCATCACCGATGGCTCGGCTGATCTCCAGGTACTCGCAAACGGGGCCGGCCAGCAGCAGGTCGAAGGCCTCCACGCATGGCGCCAGTCCTGCAGGGGTGGGGACACACACACACCAATGCCTCGTCAATATCTCTCTCCGCCAAAAGCCTACAATGCTTACACGCGTTCGTTATTATAGCATGATAACATGGTAACAGATGTATTTTCGGCCTTAGAAACATGTGACGGTTTGCAATAACTGGTGACAGAGGAGTTATCCTTCCCATCATCTCATCTGTTTCCATGAGTAAGGAAACCATAAGTAACCTGATCTAGTGACACACACCCAAAAAAGCTACACAAGGACACGAGGAAATAGCAGTAGGGTTATATACACCCACAATAAACAGGAGCCATTAAATGCATTTTTCGCACACCCCGTTTAGTCTCAAACAGATAAAGGTTAATGTAATGCACTTTTTATTGTCTTTTCTTGTAACCTTAATCTGTTTATGTTGTATTTATTTGCTTTCTTTCTTTATCCATCCATCCATCCATCCATCCATCCATCGGGAGTAACTCCGTACCTCCATTGATGCCATTGGTGATGTCGCTGTCCGCCGCAGTCCTGGCAGACACGGCCTCCAGGCGAACCACAGCCTGCTCTAGCCGCTCCACTAGCGCTTCCATTCCCAACGCCGTGGCGGACGGCCTGGGACATGGCAAACACAGGGCAGAGTGAGGGCCATGCATGTGTTCCGGAATGTTCTGTTCACAAAGCGAGGTCTGGAACAAACTGGAACATCATTAAATGAAAAGAAAAAAGAAATACGAGCATTCACCATCATTGCATTTCATGCACACAGAATAAGGTAATTTTCAATATATTAGACAATATTTCGCTTTATCATGTAAGTTTCATATTGGTTTTATAAGCAGTCAGTAGGTCAGAAGAACATTCACTCATTATGTAAAAAACAAAATAAAACTGATAAACACATATTCTGCCTCTGACTTCATCATCAGTGCGAAATACACACACAACCAAGCAGGACCTGACAGCCAGTCACACTACATCTACAGTGAAAAAGTTACGCACAAAAGTATTTTTACACCCTCAAGTTTCAGGACCAATCTGTCGATCAACAAATCATGATACAAAATTTCTGTTAATGACATTTTCATTGGTATTAAAGAAAGGTTTCACTAGTCTTATGAAAATATAAACATTTTTACATATTTTACATTTTTTTACATATTTTAAAATCATGTGTATATATGAGTAAATTATTAGGTACAGATTCCTACAACAAAACAGGAGACACGTTACTCAAAATGATCACTTTAAGAGTTTAAGAAAACATTAAATTATAGGCATCAGAAATACATAGATTTTGCAATTTAGAGCAGTGACTGGAACCTTCCGCTAGCAGACCCCATGGTCACATACCCCAGTCATATTCTACGTCAGGTACTGTTTCTCCAACATGACACCTCTGGTACCTCCAGTAGGATGACCCAAAGAACCACACTTACACACTTATGTACCTTGTGTGTAAATGTCTGGCACGGCTCAATCTCAGAGCGGGGGGGCACATTCAATAGATTTTTTTGATCCACCGTGGGTGACATTCAGACAAATAAACACATTTGCTTCTACATCAAATCAAATATATATTTTTTTTAAATTTTATTTTATACTTCACAAACATTTGCAATGTTCCTTTAAATATCTCAATGTATTTAGTAGTACATAAACATCTAGTATTGCTGTTTAGAGAAACACGTTACATAAACATTCACTATGGACAAACTCAGTGAATAAAACAGTGAATAAACATGCACTACTGCGGTATTGATTTGAGAAAAGGGAATGCTTGCCATAGGTGGAAAGTTCAGGTCCAGAAAGCAAAAACTGAGACCAACCAAACAGTTGAGTATAAAGAGTCACAGTCACAGAGTACTCAACTGGTTGGCTGAAACAAAATCTTGGTCTGAATTTTTACTTTCTGGACCTGATCTTCCCACCTCTGGCACATGCTGCAGCCCCTGATTAAAACGCATTTTCTCTTTGGCATGGTTAATGTATGAGATCCACAGCATAGATCAGCATCCTCGTCTCCTTAGTATTTTTTACTCGCCAGATTTAAATGCCTTAAGGCCACGCCCACACAGTTTGGGAGTATAAACAACCGACTGCAGTCTGATAACTGTTATTGAAAGCCCACAAAGCAATAGAGGGTCTTTCCCTTCATTTGTGTGATTGGTGGTTTGGTGTCTGGGCCTGCTGAGCTATGTTTTACTGCACATTACAACTTTTTATAACAGACAGTGTATTAAAACTGGGACACATTGTTATATTTTAGTTATTTCTCCGAACATCAGGACTGTCCTGGCCAAACCGAGCCATCTGGTCCAGCACTTCAGCTTTAGAGGACCAGCCCATTGGAAGGAAAGTAACCAACCAGGGTTGGATTTGGGTGCTCTATGTGTTGTCATGGCGGGTGATCCTGAGCCTAGTGGTATAGTACGTATCAACACACAGTTGCACCTTTTTGGTCTAAAAATCTTGTTTGGGTCACCTGAGTGGATAGACGTGCTGCAGGAGAGATGGAGGCAAAGAGGAGAAGAATCAGTTAAGTAATATGTAGTAGAGGTGCTGATCTTTTCCTGTCAAGTTTCATTAAAAACGGTCAAGATGGCTTTCTTCTGTTGAAATATTTTCTGATCGTGCAGAACATGAGGACCCCCCAGGCCATATGACTCGTTCCGGTACGAGGGTCCGAATAAGACTCCCTGCACAACCTCAGCAGATTACACGAGTGACTCAGAGCCATATCAGCAAATTGGACCTTTTCTATATCCTTAACTCGTTTGAATTAACAGAAAAGTATGATGATCAAATATATTTAATTACCTTTTCATAAGATGGAGTCTGTAAAATACAGTCTATGGATAGAGGTGCAACACAACATAGACCATTTGGTAACGTTTTACTTGAGGGTGCACAAAAATGTAGTGTAGACTACACTCTTACTTAATGTTTTAATTAACCATGAGCTAAGTGCCAGTTACGTACTGATCCCATATTCATTCATCATTAATCAATCATAACGTTTAATGTAATTCATTCAGTTACTATATTGGTTCATGATTTGTACTCAAGTAGTAGCTGAGTTACGAAGTTACTGGGGCCCCCTCATGCAAAGTGCTACCAACCATTTTTTTGAAACTTTACTAATAGTTTAAAAGTTGGAGAGGAGAGAGCTGGCCATAAACAAGCAGAGAACACATACCCAGTGCCATAAGACCACACCTTCGTCTGGATGGTATGTTAACTGGAGGAATGTGAAAAACAACTAGATTAGCCTGGAATAGGACCACAGCAGAGAGGCACACAACTCTCTGTTAAATACACATTAAATAAATTATATTAGAGCGTTCAACTTTAGGGAAAAAAGGTCACGAACAAGAAACTCCTTATTTGAATGAAGAGAACTTTCTCTCCACCCATTACAGTCAACAAGCCACAAGACTGAAACAATCTGTGAATTTCTCTTCTGAAAGAAGCCACCTGTATTCACCCGCACACTTTCAGGATGAGACAAGATTCTCTGCAGAAAGATCACTGCATGATAGGGGTGTACATCACTGGCCCCAAGGTGATGCGACTCGATTGCGATTATTGAGGGTAATTCTTTATCTCTACCACGATTCGTTGAATCTACTGCCCGATTATTTTGGATGAACTAGATTTAAACCTTTGTTTCACTGAAAAAAATGATATTACCATGGGAACCTAATTATACAGTATCAGTGAAATCCAAACTAAGTAGATTCTCAGGACATTCATTTTTATCGTTATTAATTTAATAATTAATTACAATCATGTCGCCGACTTTGAGACCTCTTCTATGTGGTGAATAAGCCGACGAAATCCCTCGGCCTCCACTATGGAAAATGGTTCATCGTTCAATGAAATCATCTCCATTACTTTAACACTATAGTTGTGTCTTAAGCTAACTTCGAATACCGATCAAATTTAAATATCAGCCAGCGTTATCGGCTAAGACTGACGCCTCGGCCAGATGCTAATATGTTAACCAATATGTCGTGCATCTCCGAGGCTAACATTACTTTTTATTTGCATTTACATTTACATATTTAGCAAACGCTTTCGTCCAAATCGCGAGGCCAGTAACACATCGCAAACATTCATGCCGTCTTATCTAACTAGCTAGTTACCTCTTGATCACTGGTACCGTAGTTTGCAGAAAGAATGATTTTTTACGTTACAAAACAGATCTTTCCCAAAAGCCACCGCAGCGCAAAGATTAAAAGCACAGCACAAAGATAGCGCTTCCTTTATGGATAATAATGAGCTTTCCCCTGCTATCCTACATTTTGTAAGTTCACGTTCTGGTACTGCTAATTTGTGTATCTACCAGCAGCATGCGAACGTGAGAGCACGCGATCTGGAAGCAGGAGTATCTTTATTTGACGCCCAATTCTGACGTTATAGTTTGATACTTTTAATCGCCATCTTAATAATCAATTCATCACGATCCATCAGTGCATCT
>JAAGVU020000045.1:18668695-18692539 GCA_011763525.2 Mormyrus iriodes
CCCAATTCTGACGTTATAGTTTGATACTTTTAATCGCCATCTTAATAATCAATTCATCACGATCCATCAGTGCATCTTTAACCCCTACTGCTTGATAATCTCTCCTTCCTCCATCATTTTTGGCAATTACATTAAAATATACCCTGACACCGTGTCCTGTATAGCAGTCAGAGTTGGAAAGTTCAAGTCCAGTTAGGAGCCAACCAACTGGTTGGTTGAAACAAAGTCTTGGTCAGGATTTTTACTCTCTGGACCTGAATCTTCAGCTTCTGACGGCAGTCAGAGAGAGACCATCAAACCTTCAAAATTTAGACAATCGCAGCAAAAAACAGAGATATTACTCCAACTGATTATATGACAAAAGCTTTCTCAGCAGACCTTGAATTGCAGAGCCTTACCCTGGAAATATGACACTGGAAAACTAGTCAGGCTAGGTGTATCAACCTCTACAGTGCCTAAGATCTGAGCACACGACACACATCCATTTTCTACTTGGAAGAAACCTCATCTGGGCACCTGATCTGAGCCCGTGACAGTTGAAGGTGACTTCATTGGCTTCGAGCACTTTCTTGATTAGTTTGTCCAACACAGAACGGCTCTGAGGCACGAGGAGGGCAACTGCTGTTTACGTGATGGCTCGGCCATGTGCCAAAAGCCGGCCTCCAACCCTGTAGACAGACCTCTGCCTACTCACCCAGGCACCCGTCTCTCCACTGCAACTCTACTTACATCCAAAAAGGGCTGTAACAACTAATCGATAACAGCAATAATAATCGGTAATAAAAATAGTTGAGAATTTTGCCATCGATTGGTTGCATTTTTCCAACTTGCTGTGTAAACTGCATATGATGACATCACTACCTAGCAACATTAACGCTGGTTTGTTAAACCTGGCTTATATTTCACTTTCCTACATGCCATTACAGTCTGTGCATCATCAGTGCACACTGACTCTTGAGTACATACTACATTCACTCGGTGAATTTTATCACCAAGGTTTCAAAACGCTGGAATGGTGTTGCTTTTGTAAATACTGTCAATATCCCGTATACTGTGGTACAATCATTCTCAAGCTAAATATGGTGGAAGCAGTGAATGTTTTTTTCTGTGCCATTTATTTTCTATCCCAGTTAGAGATTCTCTACACTGTGTAAACTTTTTATTACAACTGTGACTTGATTTGCATTTGCACTTTTCTTTAAACCCTGTATTTTAGCCCAACTAATCGATTACTTGATTGCCAGATCACATGATTAATTGATTATCAAAATAATCGTTGTTTGCAGCCCTGCATCCAAGTGGCTTCCAAAGACACTAGCAAGAATGGCCAAAGGCTGGAGTTCATCAGCTGGAGTCCCTCTGCACAGAATCAAAATTGAAAGTTTTCCGGTAAAGTCCCTACATCTAATGACCTTAAACCAGTAAAACAGACATTCTGTACCCCACAGGAAGTCAAACTTAAACACAGATTAGGTTCAATAATTATTGATTAAATGAGTCCATGAGTTTTGACCACTGGAAGGAGCATACATATAATTAACTCCTAAGTACAGGTACAGCACTGTTCATATGTTCATCAGAAGGCCATTAGCCAAGAGCTCCACAATTGAGGTGCCGGATGGGATGGAAAGACAAGCGCTATCTCATAATCCAGCGAGAGAATTCTCCTCACAATGCCAAATGCCTGAGGTGGGCCTCACTGGCTATTTCTGTAAGGTGGCCAAGCTCTTCTGGCCACCAGATTGAGTGACACCCACTTCTCACGTAATATCTGGGAACAATGGGTAGGGACAGTATGCTGGGGCAAGTCAGAGCCCCCAGCCACGCAAAGGCTGCAAGTGCTCCACCTAGCTGTGGACAAACAGCACACACTTACATCAGTATGATGACAACACACCCTGATAGAAAGCCACACGTCTGTGTCTGAAGTACAGCATTTCAGAGGAGAATGTGCTACTTTGGGTTTATACCAGATTTGCCTCCTCTTCCTGACACCCTCAGTGTTCTACATACTTCAGCAGAGGTGGAAAGTTCAGGTCCAGAAAATAAAAAATCCAGACCAAGATTTTGTTTTGCCCAACCTGTTGAGTACCCTGTGACTGTAACTCTTAATGTTCAACTGATTGGTTGAAACAAAATCTTGATCTGGATTTCTACTTTCTGGACCTGAACTATCCACCTCTGCACTCCAGTATACTAGTTTTGCACTGTAACCAATTCTACAGCTGATAAATCCATCCAATAAACACAAATTGTTGTATTTGCCCTGTATGAAGTGAATGTCACTGGTCACAGAGCTGTGATTGGTGGTCAGAAACACGTTGTCATCCTGTGGTTATAAACTTGAAAACCACATGACAACATCCATTCCATTAAGTCTTCTTATCTATGTGCATCTGCTGGTCTACACTGTTTACCAAACTGAATGTCCTTACTGAATTGCATGCTTTAATTCACCTGTTATGTCATAATTATCCATCTGTGTTATCAAATTGTCAGTTTCAGTCAATAAATTTTGGCCACAGAACCTATTTTATTAGTGCTAATCCATCTGTAATGTTGGTTAATTCATACTTATGGTTTATCAAAGCTATTAAATATATTTATAGATTTTGAGGTTTTTAAGTAAGTCTGTTGTCAGGATCACATGCAGGATGGTCAGGCGTCCGGCTGTTGATGCCAAGGTACTGTGATATGAAGAACTTTCCTACTCTAAGGGGATCAGATGAAAAAAAAACAAAATCTTAAAAAGGTAAACAATGTGTGTGTTTGTGTGTGTATGTGTGTGTGTGTGTGTGTGTGTGTGTGTGTGATCAGCACCAAGTTACTATTTGAAGAAGTGGTCCTGCTTTGTTGTAGTATGATCTCAAGAGAACCCTCAGCTCTGTCAGAAAGAAAGGCAGCATCAATCAATGGCCTATTAGCTATGATCAGGGCCAGCTGAAGGTCTGTGTCCAGCTGCATGGGGCAGCAGAGGGTCTAGACAGGCCGGACCTGTCTGAAACTTTCACATGTTGGCATTAACAAGCGGCTGGTTATCACTCATTAGCTCATGGCCAGAGCTTGCATTTACATGAACACGTTTAAGTGAAATATCTGTCTGACTTAGCCGCACATAAACGCAAAGGCAAAAGCCACAAACTCTCCACGTGAGACATGGAAACAAATTTTGCTCTTTGTAAAACAGTACACATTTTTAATTGATTTTGATCAGAGATCATTGTGTACTGTTACCTAGGATACAGTTGAGTTTATAATGAGGAAAATGTTTATGTAACACTGAAGGTAGATGTCAAGGAAATGACGCAAAAATGCACCTTCAGTGAAAGCCTTAGCAGCGAGTAGTGCACCATTCATCAGTTTCCCATACAGTCAAATGCTAAGCACTGTAACGAGTCACCAAAACTGGGGTCTATGGTGTGATCTATTTCAGCACAGACCCTGGCCTAAATCAACAGTCCCACACAGAAAACCAGGGCAGCCCTGAAACATGTCGTAAATTAAAGCATTCAGCTGTACTGAAGCGGCACCTGACGTTACACCGTTTTACCCAATACTGTATCATGAATCATGACGCCGCACATCCTATTGCCGTGTAACAAAACTGTAAAATTATTACTGATCGGCACCTTTTCCCGCTCATCTGATTATTCATAAATATGTACATTCTACGCTATGCTGCCGAAAGCATACAGTATACCAATAACTACGTGAACTACATATTTCCAATCACGGACACTTACAGCAATTACATCAAATACAAGCTCAGCCATCTAGCTGCGTACAAGCGCTCCTCCGCTGCAATCTTTTCGGCTGGAATGATACAACGTATGGGCAAGAAATCATAGGAAACGTCTTTACCCGATAGTGCCATTACAGTGAATGCATGTATAAAAATCCCTCATAATATTATGAAACTGAGAGCCAGAAAGCTAAGGCAGGCAATAACATTACCCCTCCCCCCAATCCCTAAGCCTGTCCCTTTATTCAACCTGCTCTCCCTCTCACGAAAGCAATAAAACATTTTTAAGCATAAGCTCTGCAGCACCGCATTAGTTAATAATAACACAACAGTACCTGTGATTTCTCCTTTCCTTATTTTGCTGAGTGCGTTATATCTCCCAAGTGTCCAGCCCGAAGACGGAGCAGTCTCTGCTCGCAGAGCGGCTGTCAGTCAAACAGGACAAGAGCCGCTTCCGGGACCTCCAAATAAAGCCAGGCGACAAAAGGGGGACCGGAGTCTCCGGGCGAGCTGGCGGGCGGCTCCCTCGGCTCCCCTCTCTCTCTGCCGGCGCCGACAGCCTCCGTAAGGCAAGACGTCTATATAAGGAATAGGGAAGCGGTATCTGTAGGGAGAACCGGCTGCGCTCAGCCCACCATACCCACCAGCACGCACAGCGGCATGCGGAGAGCCAAGGATGCCGGTGGCAAACGATAATCAATTGCAATGCTCAAAGACGGCATTGCTTAATGCTGGCGAATTAAATAAGTGGTGTAGAACCGGTTTACTAATGTACACTAATCTGAATTTAAATGCTGATTTTGGGTGTGGCTGTGAAATCACTGAAAGTTTTGCACAAACCGGAGTGTAAAGAAAAATACAAGCAATGTTTTATTTTGATCTTCGTTGTGCCAGAATCTGTATTTGGTGTGAATAGG
Organism: Mormyrus iriodes; assembly: GCA_011763525.2. Lineage (NCBI taxonomy): Eukaryota > Metazoa > Chordata > Actinopteri > Osteoglossiformes > Mormyridae > Mormyrus > Mormyrus iriodes. Next base: position 18,673,355 of record JAAGVU020000045.1, read on the forward strand.
TGTGTGTGTGTGTGTGTGTGTCTGGTGGGGGGAGTGCTCATCAAGCACTCAGTACTCGCAATGTGAGTACTTTACGGGGACATATTTTGGTCCTCCCTAGGGAAGACTCAATTAAAATAAACAGTGAATCAAAAAACTAAAAATACCAAAAGACTTTTAGGTATTTACTTACTTATGGTTACTTATGGTTAAGGCTAGGGCTGACTAGGGGTTAAAGTTGTCATAGTTGGGATTAGGGTGACACCCATAGAAATGAATGGAGAGTCGTGTGTGTGTGTGTGTGTGTGTGTGTGAATTTGCAGCATCAAGTCAAATCTGAAGAGTTATGCTAAGTTCCAGTGAATATAAGGAGTGTGGAGTTTTCTCATTTGCTGGTTAACACTGTTGCCTCATGCCTCTTGATCCAGGGTTTGAATCTTTGTTATGGCTCCATGTGTGTGGAGTTTGCATGTTCTCCTCATGTCATCATGGGGTTTCCTCCGGGTACTCCACTTTCCCCCCACAGTCTAAAAACATGGTGATGTAAAATGGAGTTACCAAATTGCTTGTAGGTGTGAGTAGTGCACATAGTGTGCAAGTGTGCCCTATCCTGGGTTGTTCCCAGCCATATGCTCGTAGCCTCCAAGGTTAGGCTAAGGATCCCCCCAACCCTGAATAGGACAAGCAGGTACAGAAGATGAATAGATGGATTGATCCTTGAACAGATTAGGTTTCCAGACTGAGCCCCTGATGTTGTAATATTCTAGTAACACCCCTTTTTACAGGGTGTCCCCTGCCTTGTGACACCACCTCCAGCCTTACTGCAACTCTGTGCTTGTGGATGAGTGAAAATACTAATAACAGTTTAAGTGAAGTCTACGGCATTTCAGGGATTAGGATTGGGAACATCTGAGGCAAGGGACCCGGAGATAGTGGGAGGCCCCTCGTTATGCTGTGTCATGCTATAGAAAATGTCCATGGGTTGGTTTTGGGTTACAAGGCAGAAATAGCTCAGCTGAAGGGCAGACATTTCTTATTGATGGGGAAAACGTACTGAATTATTGAATTGAGTTCACCCTTCAGTGGGTTGCTGGGCAGAAGGAATCAGGAGGCAAGTTAAGCCATACACCATGACAGGTGGCACTGCACCCTAAGACACCTTAAGAGTCCGAGGAGCATGGGCCTGGCAGGTTTGATCCTGATAGTGAGTGAAGCGTTTGATATCTCAATGCCTCATTCAAAGGATCAGCTCATTTTTCTCTGTAACCAAGAACTTACAACTAGTGAATAAAAGAGCAATGAAATATAAGCCCAATACTTTGAAAAAAGGTGGATGTTATTGTATTATTGTAAATCGAGTCCTGCAGAATATGTCAGAACAACCAGGAATGAACCAGAATATCATGTGATCAGAAGGAAAACAAATGTAATATAGTTTGGCAGCCTGAATAGGTTTAATTGATTCTTTTCGGCCTCACAGATTCATTTCTCAAGCAGCCTAACAAATTCACACTGAATCAGATCGAAAGGGGTCCAGCTTTACTTGATTATCTATAAAGACCCCTCTGGATTCCTTCTGACTTTATTGCCATTGTATTTCATTTATTATTGCTGGGTTTGAGCTGCTCCATTCAGCTTCAGTGTGGAGTACCTCTGCATGTGCAGACTCTGGTGAACGGAAATGAGGAGTTATGCCTGGATTAGATAAGGGACACATGGAGTAGAGTTTCATAAGAATTTCTTGGTCATTCTTCATGGGACCTAGATGTCCTTCTAAGAAAACTTAATTCAATCTGTAGTTATTCATTGTTAAAAACAGACTAATTGGCAAACTGTGCATAAACATGTCTGGCATTAGACTACGCAATCTGTCCTTCACATCCGTGGACCAATAACAAGGAAAAATGATAATCTATTGCTTTTTCTAATAGCAGGAATTCGGATGCGCTTGAAAGCACTTTAGGGAAATTAAAAAAATATATAGCTTTTACTGATGTTTTACTGTGTGGACGCTGAGCAGGCAGAACCTTACTGTAGGCATTACTAGACACCCGTCTATTTGGCGATTATCTCTCTATGAACATGTTTTTTTCCCCCATCTTTTCTTGTAGATTCATCCTTGCCCTCAGTCATCAACTTGTGTCAGTACTAAGTGCGAGGACACCTGCTACAAACAATTATCTATGCTGTGTAGTGTATACATTAACAGGAATTGTCAATTAGCCAAAGTCAGAAAGCATGTAGGAGGCAGTGTCATGGTCTGGGGACACTGCTGGTAATAATGTTGGTGATCTTGGCAGTCTAACCCAACCAGGCTATCACAGCATACCTCAAAGGCATTGAACTCCAAGAATTTTGACCGTTTGGACAGTCCTTCATTCTTCAGCAGGAAAATGAATGTAATAGCAATCTGGTGAAGAAGAAAATTGAAAGAAATCTAACCGAAGACCTGACATGCCCTGGACTTCAGTGCCAACCTGCTTGAGAAAAATTGGACAGAAGTGTTAAAGCAAAGCAGCCCACAGACAGAACCCTACAGAGTCCTACCGCTCTGGGAATCAGTTTTAACCCCTGCTGAAACCTTACTGAACGTCTCAGATTTGTCAAGCTGTTAACAAGGTAAATTTTGGGAATCAAAAATTCAGAAACACATTTCATTTGGCACTGCTTATGTTATGTTTGGTACAATTTGTTTTTCTGATGATATTAAACAGATATGGGCAGAAAGCAGGGAATGACGCAGGATGGGGTGCCGACCCACCCCAGTACAGAATAATCACCGAACTAACATTTAGAGATTGTTCACTTCCAATGAATTCTAAATGGAGAAAATAGCACAAACAGCCACAGCTGATCAGGTCATACTTTTATAGATACAGTTGCAACGCTCCACAGCCAATCACAGGAGGCAGAGGGTGTAAGGAGGGAACAGCAGTCTATTGCAGAGGGCCTGCCCACATTCAGTGACTAACAGCAAAGCAGAGCAGCAGGTTCTCTTAGCATTTGCCTTTGAAGAGAAAGCAGACAAACACACAGGGCTGGAGGTGGGAGCACCTGGCATAGAGCATCGACCTGCCCATTTCAGTCAGGCACCATAACAGCCACCACTATGTAATCTCCATGGAAACGGGGCCTAACTCAACAGTGATGCAGGTCAGACCCCACCACTTATAAACACAGCCACAACACAGCTTATACACAGAATTTTATTTCCATTTTGAGTAAATAGCATTGAAATTCTGAAATAATAAATTTAATACCGAGACGACTCTTGCATTCAAATAGTAAATAACACTGGCATTTTCCACAAAACATTTCACATACCGTAATCCAGTGACGATGAAAAGCTTTTTTAAAAAGTTTTTGTCCTTTATTCTCATGTATTCCCTTGTAAGAAATAGTTCAAGTATAAAAATTCCCAATAGTGTAAAAGAGTCCATATGGTGAATTATAAAAGCAGTAGAAGCACGGCTATCTTAGTCAGACAGAGATCGTACATTCTAGTGTAATAAGCAGCGTTCTGTTCCGTTCTTGGTGTTAACCTTGTCTTTAATCGTTGAAGTCTCTAAACACAGAAAGAGGTCAAGTACCATCTGCATTTAATGGCCCGCATTTAAAACAGGCTTCATACAAAAGGTATTGAACTAGCATGATTTCATACATCCTAAAATTTGAGGGAAAAAAAAAAATGTATAATAGTACAGTGCAGGTACAGAATTCTTAAATAACTAAAGTCAACATTTTTGGTTGAATATGTTAATACTACAACTAAACCTATTCAATAACTTATATGCCATGAGATGAATACATATCAGGTATACAGTACTGCCCCCAGATCCACAGTGCGCAACACTGTCAGACTGTCTAAATAAATACCTTAAATATTAGATCTCTTTTCTCTTAAATATTTCAACACATGTAAGGCACAGGGAGAGCCACATTCTCGACCCCTTTAAAGTAACAGCGCCGCTGTATCGCAAGGAAGCAGTCAGGCCGTCGGGATTCCAGGGGCTGTTTATTCATACCTCAGTGCCGACCCCCACCCAGCCGGCATTGCTGACAGAGCGTGGCACGGCTTAAGGTTACCGAGTCCCCAGCCCCTGTTCTCCCAAAGGCCAGCCCTCCAACCCCCCTACCGCTTTTGACCAAGGGACAGGTGCAGCACATGGAAGAGAAAGAGTCTGAGCGGGGCATGCTGACAGCAGCATTTGGGGGAGGCGGGGGGGAAACGTGACAGCTCAACAAACGGGCACAAGTGATGCGTTCCTTCCAGAGCGCCCAGCCCGTGTCACCACCCGTCCCAGACAGCTGCTGCTCCCGTGGCCCCCCAGGGGACGGCCGGGTATGTGTCACTGTGCAGCAGAGCGACCGCCCCACTCGCATTGTTTGCAGCCCCCGTGGGGCAGACGCAGACATCTCTGTGCACACGGACGCATCGGCATCGCAGTTTGTTTTGCATAGCTCAACACAGAGGAGACATTCAGCATCAGGAAGATGGAAAGGTAGTTTTACACGCCGCATGATCTTTACATGTCATTATGACCTGCTGTTTATTTTCCTTTTTCTAAATCTTTTCCCCCACCCCCCTGCGTGCTTCACTATTCCCTGATCTTCATTTTTTTTTTTTTTATTCACTGGAAAATACTACATTTCCCTGATAACGAGAGAAGAGAAAAACAACCGATGCACTAGAAGACGGTAGAGAAGAGCCCTTAAGAGGATAATAAACAGTCGGTACAGGGCTTCACACCCGACACGCTCGAATGTCCCCAGAAGAACGCAGTCTCCGTAACGGAACAAAACTGGAATTTAAGGCCGCGCCTAGGATTTCACTACAATTTCATTTATTGCTTTTCTCCTCTAATAATTATCTATTAAAACAATATAAAATAATAGCTATGGTAAAGATAAATAATATTGACCATATAGTTATCATAATTGTAGTAATAATGATAATAAAGAATCTCTGCGATGTTCTGCTGATTTTTTTTTCGTATTTTTTGGTTATGAATCACCGCAAATTGGAAATCCAGGGAGTTTCCAGCACCGCCACGGTTATCATTCAGCGCCTTTGATTCCTCCCCATAACCACACCCCTGTCCTGCCCACCCCATCCTTCAAATTCCTCCTGTCCACTCACAGGCAGGTAGTGGCCAGCCGTCTGGACCCCCCATCCCCCCCGATTCAAGTCCGCCCCCTGCAGGTGATGCTATTGCATGCGGTCGGTCTGCAGCTGCTGGGGCTGGTACTGGCCAAAGGCAGCGGCGGCTGCGGCAGCCGAGCCAGGAGCAGTGGCGGCCAGTGGCTGCTGGACGGCATAGCCATAGCCGGCGGGAGCCACATAGCCGGTGGCTGCAGGCGAGGCGGCGTAGGGGTACTGCTCATATGCAGCGGCGGCGACGGCGGCAGCCGCAGAGTACTGGGCATAGGCAGCGCCCGCGTAGTCGATGTACGGGGACGAGGTGGCGGCCGTGGCAGCAGCTGGCTGCACATGTGGGATCACCACACTGGGCTGCACAAAGGCCTGCGGGTAGACGTAGTGCGCTGGGATCCTGTGAGACGGGACAAGAGACTGAGTCAGTCGTCATGGTAACAGCAGCACGCCGCCCGGAAGACGCCATTCAACAGCACCCAGGAAACTCCATCCAGCTGTTATTGGGTTTATAGGGTTGCCAAAATAGAGATGATAAAATAAAGATAAAACAGCATCTATGAAGAGTGAGATCCTCACATCAGCAGTAACGTTTTGGGGGGGGAGGTGGCTGTCGGGTTTAGCCATACCGGATGTTGTGTTGCCGTGGAAATGCTAGCCGTGAAGTCTGTTGACCTGACGTGACAGTGTCAGCTCAGTGAATTACACAATGCAGATGGGGTGCGGTCTGTGCCATGGCCTGGGGGGGGGGGGGCGCAGGCCGAGATCGTTGTATCCGCTGTGACCCTTCTCTCCCCCTCAGCTACCGAAACATACACTGAGGACTGTGTCATGGGATGAGGGGGGCATTACAGAGGTGTCAGTCCCATTTTGGCAGCTGGACAATTTTCAAAAAGGACTTTGATGCACCCCCCTTCCAAGCCCCCCCCCATTGCACTCTGACAAAGGGCATCTGGCTGGACAGTGCAGAGGGAAGGGATTTTTGATTAAAGAAGTGGTCAGGAACAAAAAGAACATTCTCCCTTTGGTTACGTATGCGGTCAGGCCTCCCGGCCAATTTCAGGTTCCTCGCGCTTTTTGCTGCCCACCCAGCACAAGCCCGGCTGCCTCCGAAATCTCTCACCTAGACTGCCTCCACTCAGATACGGCATTAGCTAATCCAAGGAAACAATGTCGGCTTTTCACTGCAGCAGATTGTGGTGTAGTGATGGTAGCTGAAATTGTTCTTATTGTTATTACCAGGGATTGCTGACGGCTAAGTCTGAGCCACGCAGGGGCTGGGGGAGCAGAGTGAGGTGTGTTAACAGACACAATCAAAGGCTTCATCACTGGCAAGTACAGATGAGGAGGAATCTCTCTCAATTCACTGGTTTTGGAAAGAATTTTTAAATTCCACTATGGTTCCAATTGGCCGTAAAAACAAGTGTTTTTGAATTTTTGAGATGGGGAAAAAAAGTCTATCATGGCAACCCTACTTTCAGCACTCCCAACCCAAATACGAAAATGACCCCAAAATAAAATTACCAAGAAAACTAAAAAAAAACAAAAACAAAATACAAATGCAGGCGTCACAAAAAATGTCAACTCAGTCCACAAGTGTCATCACAGCATAACCACTCGTTGAAAATAAAAAAAGGGAAAAATAAAAACTCTAGTGCAGCTCTCACTCAGGTCAAAGGTCAAAGGTCAAAGAAGCTCCTATGACACGCTGCACAGACGCCCGGGTGCCACACTGCTGTCACAAGACAGTTACGGTCACAACGTGAGCTGGTCACACAGCACGACACGACACGACACACTGCGGTCCCTTCGGACACAGAGGCTGCTGACACCCACCAACACAGTTAAGAGATTGCATCATTAACCTCGTCTTCACACAGACACAGACACACACACACACACGCCTTTTAAGAAAAAAAAAAAACAGATACATGAGACACGGCACAAAAGGTGGACCTCTGGGGTGCAGTTTAGAACACACAAAAAAATATAACAAGATATTTCGACATGTAATGCCATCCAGGATTGCTTACATTCTCTTCTCCATCAGTCTTCCGCAAGTGCAGAGATACGGACGACAGGTAAGGGGATCAGAGCCGGGGGGGAGTGGAGCGGACAGGGCCAGGTCAAAACCATACAGAGCGGGGCGCAGGGCTTGTTAGGATGTGAGGCCTCCACCAAAAGTACATCGCCAGTGTGTTAATTTCTGCACAATGCAAAGGCTGGGGCACCGTAGCCGTGACACCACCTTCCCGGTGTTCCAGCAGGATGCAAACAAGCCTTTTGGTGTAGCAAACTACCAGCTGCTTCTTTAATGCATGAACACCAGACTCACACCTGGGTCTGGTGCTGTAAATGAAGTTCTGCTTCACTTATCAGGATGGGATTTGGATTAGGATGGATTAGAATTAAGGGGCTCGATTCCGGCTGAAGGTGAACAGCTTGTACGTTTTGAGTTCCATGTTGTCTTTCCAAAGTAGGCCTGGATTTAGTGTCATTCAGTCAGTGAACAGGTAGGACATCCTCACACAAAAACACACGCACATGGAGCAGAAACCCCAAACCTATAGCCCACGGCCTGACTGCCCTTGAGTGACAGGACAGACTGCAGCCCAGCTATTTTCTGCTGCCCTCATCATTCTAAAAATGGCTTCCAGTTGCTGTGAAAGGTCAAGCCGACCACGTTCCCATCATCTATGGGCATCTCCTGGAAGGGATGAACTTTTCCATTCCCCCCTCGCTTCCTTAAATCCGCCTGAATACCCACAATATCTCATTCTACCTACCATCTACCAAACCCCAACCCACACTGTCATGGTGTCCAGGCAGCTTGCGTGGAACGTCCGTTACCCATCTCATAACGAGAGAGAGTGTGAGTGTGAGTGAGTGTATAAGGGCTTATGGCCTCTGCCTTCTGAGGGGGGTGTGACTGAACCACCTCTGTCCATATCCATGAAGATCCAATAGTAGGTCACTGACACATATTCAGTGAACCAATAGCTGAAGCTGGAGCGTCACGAAGCCCAAACTGCACCAAATGACATTCCCTCAAGCAGCGTCTCCCTGACTGCCAAAGGGGGGGGGGGGGGGTTCGGAGTCAAATTAAAAATACTTCTGTCACTGTGCTGTTCGTCGTAGCAGAGCAATTTGTGACTCAATATAAACAAGTTCTCTCTGTTCCAACCCCCCCATCCCCTGGCTGGGCTCCGTGGTCCTTAAAGTTCAGCACTAAATAAAGGTCTTTGTCAGCCGCTCAGGTCTGAGGGCAACCTCTGTTAAGTGAGGAAGCGCACCTGTCGGCCAGCATGCCACAGAGGTGGCAGAGCTGCCGTGGCAGGCCCACTCATATGCGGGGGTGACGCCAGGGCTGCACAGCGTTACATTTATCCTGCAGCATTTCAGACATGCTTTAAAAAACCCCTTTGTCTCTCATTTGGGCCCGCCACGCGTCACCCTGTGCTCCCGCCGGACTCGGGCCCCGCGAGGCTGCACAGTCAGCACTCCCAGCTTTGTGTGGCACAATGGAGCAGCTTGTTTTTGTAACAACGCGGCCCATGTGATGAGATCTTACTTGGGGAGGGGGCAGAGTGCCGGTTTGCACAGCTACGGGGACCTCCCCACACCAGCAGGCGAACGCGTTTTACCAGGGTCAAACAAAAACAAACCCAAAAAACAAAACAATAACACAAACACACAAACAGGTGAAGCTTCTGGTGGCTACGATAGTGGGCCATTGTTCAACGCACCATCTTTCTCCACATTACCAGTCTCTCTCCCTTCATTGATTTCCCTACCCTGTAAAAATACTCTCCCTGGCCTCTCCAATCAGCCACAAACATAGACAAACAATACACATATAATGCGAAATATTATGGTTAACAAAACAGTCTAGCCCAGTCACACAGCCAAGGAACTCATTCGCTCTCCCTCTCTCTTGTTCTGTCCTGGGAAAGCCCTGGCTGACAATGATCCGAGTGCCTGGACTTTTTCTCTGCCACAGCACTAAACTGCCTGAAGAGTTCCATATAGGGCTGACAGCAGCAGACTACCGAGGACGCTAAAAGAGAAAGAAAGACAGGCACGGGAAAGACGGGGGGGGGGGGGGGGGCCACACCGCGATCTGGATTCTTTGTTTNNNNGAATGAGGGGAGGGGGGAAGAGGAGGTTGATGAGGGGGGGGGGAGGGGATGAAGGACGGGTTAGGAAAGGAAGGGGGTGGGCTTGGGGGTGGGTGGGGGGGGGGGGGGGGGGGAGGAGGGGGTTTCACGCGGGGTTTGCACTCACTCAGCAACAAGACATCAAATAAAATATCTTGTTAAAATTTTAAAGAAAATTACAAAAATAAAAAATAAAAAATCTTGCAAGCTAAAGCATGAAAGCATCAAATCCAAAAATCAGCCTTTGCTCCCCCTGCAAAGTCAACACTCCTGCACAAATCCAAGAAATTAAAACTAGGAAGGGGGGGTAATGATACAGAAATAAAAAATTCAAACCTTCAATCCAGCTGTTTCATTAAATAAAGCACACAGTTTAGCTATCAACACCACTTCATTTTGGTAAAAGCACACACAGCTCTACTGACTATCAAAACAATGAAAAACAAAAAACCAGAAATCCAACATACATGCATCTTTAATCACCATTTGAGCTCGTTTGTGTGCGTTTGAGTTTACTGGTAACGCTTTTCTGATCTGTGCAATGCGGTCTCAGCTATTCCTCAAACCACCTGTTATCTTAACCGTAATCGACCCTGTCGGACCAGAGAGAGACACAAGAGTCTATCAGGATGGTGAACGGGTAAGGCACAGTGCACACACGCCTGCGCATCGGGGAAGAGAGCGTGTGGTTAGGGTCAATCGCTGGACTAACCATCCAAGGCAAACGTCTCAGTACGGACTAATGACAAGCAGGTTGAACCATTAAGGTACATGAGGACAGGGCACCTGAGCATATACATATTCTACATCTATACATGATCATAGGCGTTTGGCATTAAGGAAGCACCATTACTTACCCATAAGGCCGCTGTATAAACGCTGGGTGGATCTGGGGCACGCCAAAGGTGAACCCTAAGCACAGACGAATCACAGACACCATTCATCTTCACAGCAGGTGTGCAACTCAGCCCGAAGACATGGACGAAACATCATATGGCCCTTTGATGGTCCGATAAATTATACAGATAGATATCCCACAGTAACGCACATACAAATGCATTAACTACCTCATGTTCCATACAGTACCATCTGCTTAGAGGTTTGGGTTGTGAAATATTTTAGCGTATCCAACCACATGACGATAATTTGCATTATTGTATGTTTGAAGCATAACCTGAGGATCAGTAGAACGCGGCCTGCATGTATGAGGTTGGTGAGCAACACAGAAGCAGCCATGTGCAGAAGACAGCTTATATTTGTTCGGGCCGTGCTTCACTATCATGTTTGTGTTGTGCTGTGATCCACACTCAGCCACCTGGTCCACAATCCCTCTCCTTACCTGGCTGCATCACCCTGGGCTTGGCTCCTAGGTAGGCCAGGTTAACATTGGCCTTCCTGCCGTCAATGATGGGATTGGGGTCCTTGCAGGCCCTGTCTGCCGCAGTCCGGTCCGCCATCGTCACCTTGGGGAGGGACAACAGTGAGGAACCCCACAGATCACTGCCAGCCACCAGCAAATCCCGACTCCAGCCATAAAACAGACACCAAGAGCGCTCCACGTAAACAGAAACGACAAGAGTAGCACTGCGCTAAAAGTGGACGTGTTAACAGCTCAGACTCAACATAAACGCGTACTAAGGATGGCATTTGTAGATCCGATTGAATAAATCAATGTTAAGGAGGGGGTCTGAACAATTAAGCTAGACTTTCCATCAACGTGCCTGGGGAGAAAAATGATGGCAGTGCCAAAAAATTCGGCGCTGAAAATTACACACACCGGTCAGACACCTGTTGTCGACTCAGCTCCACTTAGCGAAGGTCTTTCCAGTCTCACTTCCACCTCCAATTTGCAATCCCGACAAAGTGTTACTTCCAGCCACCTGTTTCGGCGGTGTGCTGGCTCACAAATTACAGTAAAAGCCAGAAAAGCGCTGCAAGAAATACCCTGGGAAGAAAGTAGAAAGCTGCCTGAACGCGTGTCTCTCAAATAGCACACAGTATTCATTACTGCGGCCGAAGCATGGCATCTTTTTTCAGCTAAGCGACCTCATTTGCTCACACCCAAATCGGCAACTTTGCGACAATCGCACACGCTTGACCACGATCTGATACTTTCGCGGAAGACGAAGTAATTATACCATGACAGAATAAGATATTTCATCAAGAAAACAAAATAATTCAACTCGCAAAACAACTGTCACATTCATATGCCCGTTTCACTACACACGTCCATAACTGTCTTTATTTTCCGCACCTTAATCTCAAAATAACCTACTTAAATGCTTTACGCTTCCATCAAGCTAAAAAGGTGCCCTCTATTTCATGTATATTCCTTAACGACAAAATAATCTCATGAAAAAAAAGATGAATTATATCCTCTTGTAATAACAGTGCCGCCGGATTAATCTAAAGTTTTATTATGCCATCAGCCATGCAGTTTTTTTAAATGAAAAAGCAGTACTTACGAATCCATAGCCCCTGGACTTGCCGGTCTGCCTATCGGTAATTACGACAGCCTCCTCGATTTCTCCGAACACCTCGAAGTATTTCCTGAGACTGGAGTCCGTGGTGTGGTATGGTAGACCTCCTACAAAGATCTTGGTATAGGTCGTGTCCTTCTGCGTAGTGTGCATCTTTGCCAACCGTATTTAGTGCAAAAACAATTTCAAGATCAGCAAACAAAAATAGTGCAATAATTCCTAAAAAAATATTATTAAATTATCAGTACTCCTTATACCGAACGCGATACTGAAACATGAGACTGTAAAAAAAAAACAAATGAAACTGGAAGAAGTTCGAGGTAGATCAGCTTTTTTAACTGTATTGAGGGGAAATGAGCGGATTGTCCGAGAGAACAACAAGTGTCCGCAACTCGTATTCGCCACTTTTCGGAAACTAAGCGGCGAGCTTGTGACCCATTACTAAATGCGCTCCCAATAACTCCACCCCAGTGCAGCGAGGGAGGGACCGGGAGCAGATTCCTGCCCACCCACTGCCGCATGCCCATGCAAACAGCTGGGAGACGCCAGCTAGATACTGGTGCCGCTTTCGGGCCACATTGGAAAGTGGAAAAGAAAATAATAAAGAAAAATAAACAAATAAAAACATATGCACTAAACCCACAAGGAGAGTTAGCTTATAGTTAAACTATAATAGTTATTAGGAATGAAATGAAGGATATCTATCTATCCTTGTTTCCAGTTACGCTCGTTTTTGTCCTAATGAAAACTATCGACCCGTCTTCCTACCGCCTATCCAGTACATAGGCTAATTAAAAGTGCTTTTCTTCACATGTGCGAAACAGATAATGAAACGAACAATAATCGCCTATTTCAGGGAAATATGACATTTGTCGTTTTCATTTAATTACATCCCATGTTGGAGCTGAAATCAAGTGTCATGCATGGTCCTTAGTGCCCCGGTTCAAGACGCTACTGTCCGGTACGGTATGTTAAAAGCTAATAGCTAATAAATCATGGTACAGTAAACATTTTATCTATAATACTGCGGAAACCAAAACAGCTTCTGTAAATCCACATGGCTATATTAGGCTATATTAATATGACAATCCAAAATATAGCTAAAACAATATTGGTGATATGTCAGACATTACATACAGAAAGTAAGTGTTATTTCAGTCCTGAATACATTCATTTTCTTTGTTGTCCTTTGGGATTTCTTGAGCCAGGTGGCTGCCAGAGAAGAAGCGAAGAAAAGACGCGAGTGTGCGCGTCTGTGGTGTGCAGAGGGCTCGGGAACACATGTGGCTGCTGGGGATCCGGCAGGGCTCAAACAGTTTCATCCCGGGATAAAGCGGCCTGTGTTTCACTGTGACCATCAAACACATGGGACAACATGCCAGCCACCATTGTGGAACGCACTCCAGATCTCAGTAGGGCACCCCCGATCCACCTGTTGCCATAGCTTACCACGACGTGATAATTGTGCTTTATTTGGAAGTAAAATAAATATTTTTTCTCAATTATCAGAAAATAGCACTACACTACTTAACATTTAAACATAAATGTTTTTCTTCTAACCAGAGAATAAAAGATAGTATATTCAGTTAGTACACAAACGAAATTAAGTTGTTTCTGAAAGAATCATATTCATTCTATTCTGTTACAACTGGCCCATTACCACGCTCCCAGCGCTATTCAAAGAGGCGTGGAGAATCAGCCACCCACAGCGTCTTATCTTATCTTATCTTATCTTGTGGAGAGATCTAATGGGATAAGATATCCTTTGCTGATTCCCGTTTGGAATTCTTTAAGAAAATCTGATGGTAATAGTCAGTTAATCTGTTTTGGACAAAATATTGCATTCATCTATAGCAGTTACATGACCAGTAGATTTATTTCAGTGAATCATTTCCAATACCCTCACGAAGGCTACAAGTACAAACCTTACCGGACCGTACTGTCTTTCCTCTCCTATATCACATTCTGCACGTTGTTTCACCCCCTCTGTCTTTGTTAATTGTAGATTATTTGACACAACGATCCCCAAAACGATTAAGCCTTAAAAATATTTTATTTTTTACTTTTTTGTTTCCAGACGATCTGTTTCTGTGGTTTTGCCGGTTGCACTTCCCCCTGATTTTCATTTCATATGGACACATGCTAAGAACATAAATCTACATGGTGGTTATTTGATACTCAAGTCACCTACCAGCAAACCTATCTCGGTTAGAAAAAGCACTTTTCGTTTATAGATAGACCATGTAAAAGGTTACTGAGACTTTATAAATTTCACAGACTGGCTCACACAATACTGTGGGCAATCATCCTTTCCTAATATGTAATGCACACCAGCGATTCTGAAATGGAAGTTAGTTAATAATTTATTAAGTCCCGGTTTTGTTGTGAATGAGGCCTTACAGATGCTACGTGCACCGGTGACACAAGATGCTACCTCTCTTATTATCTCCATCTTGCCGAGGTACCCCTAATCATCATATCTGCGGACTGCGGTCCAAATGCCGCGATCATAGCTTGAAGTTAGATCGGAGCCACCCGATAGAAGGGGGTTTTGTATTGTCTCGAGGCGGTCACTAATTTATTCATGCAGTGACACACGCCCGTCAGGCTTGGAGAGTAGACGGCGCAAGTACGGTCTGTTATCGGATTACCGTGTCCAACAATAGGGGGCCGATCGTGTTGCCCTCCCCAATTTTCTTCCATTCGCGCTGACACTTTTAAATTTCCGCAGCTGTTGTGAAGACATAGCGTGCTGGTTTCAGTGCAATAGAAGGTGCACTGCTCATTGCTCATTAATCCACGTATAATAAAGATTTATGTATGAAAACGTCTACTGGACAGATTTTCGCACATTCATCGCATCGCAAAACTTCAAAAAGAACCCAACAACAAAAGTACCGTCTATTGGTTTCTTCATAGAACGCTACAGACACCAGCGATACTCGCGATTAAAGTGAATTACACTACGCTGTATTACTATAAATTTATTACTATAAACTTTATTATTGCGCTGTGTGTTAGAAGAGTGATTTGCACTATTCATTCAACAAAAATACAAAGGTCATTCACAACTGAATTACATCTATTATATTATTGCACTATAGTTTAACCTGGATCGGACCCAGGATATTAAATTATATGGTATTTCTCATTGTTAATGCCTGCCAAACAGGTGATGAGGGTACTGTACGTGAGTCTATTTTTATTTTTTTGCTTTTGTGTCACGCCGCTTGCGTGAAGGAAAAGTGTTTAACCTATTTTAAGGATCCATGAGAAACGGTTGAAATTCCCTTTACGGCTTTTAAGTTACATTTTAAATGTGCATTGTAAAACAATATTAGCACGGCGTATTAAATTAAAAAAAGTGAAAAATACAATAGGGTTCCATCGGCTATGCTGCTTGGAGACCAATTACTATATTTGGGGAAAAAAGTGCTCAGACCAAATTTAATTTATTTTTAATATTTTATGAAAGAATATGGCAGGACGTCATTCAGAATGTATAAGCAGCACACACATGAAAAAGTGTGCTGCCAGCGGAAGGGTGTCTGAAATACCCTCAGAGAGAAACTATTTGAGTCTCCATTCAGAGCCCACGTGATTTAAGCCCATATTTAGCTGGCTTCAAACGTATAAGTGCGCCCAGTTCTGTGCTGATGACTCTAAAAGGACTTACTTCCATGGCAACTGGGGATGGGCTGATGAATGACTGACAGCTGCAGAAGTCCACCCCCCCAACACGTGCTCATACCCATCACAACTGGACCACACATCGGTACGAGGGTCTACAATGTGAAACAGTGTGAAACAGATCCCGAAAGCTACATACACAATCTGACCACTGAGTACAACAAATTGTCTTTGATTAAGCACTATTCACATAACATTCATCTTTTTTTTTTTTTTTTTTTTTTACAAATCATACAAATTTTTACAAATCTGCTAACCTGGCGTTCAGGATGGGCTGTGGTTAACGCCGAGATTATCTCGATATGCTCAGGACTTTGTGTAGGATGTCGGTATCCATTAATCAAAATTTCTAAGTTACATTACCTGACATTGCGATCTATTTTTAAACATAGGCTAATATGAGTCTCACAGACCACCATTACAGCACATTTTGGGAAAGACAAGCGGTTCAGCTTCCGAAAAGCTCTTGTGAACTGTGTGTCCTCAGAAAATAGTTCTTTCACTGCATTACAGTGCGGTTCCCTGGGGCTAGAGCGGCATTTCAGTAAATCACTCGCAATCTAGAGTTTAGGTTAACAGCGCCATCTACTGCTAAAAGAAAAGACTTCCGTCTCCCCAAACCAACTGGACGCAAATTCATCGAGATTAAAAAAATTCACTGTCGTCCTCGTATGTGGCCCCCGTCTGAAAAATGGCATCGCTCTCTAGAGTAACCATGAGGACCCCCCCATCACCCTCATTCCATCCCCCCAGCTCTGTCATCCTTGTCCTTGCATGTGAAGTTCCTTTTCTGCCAGGCACACTGGGAGGCCAGTGTTAGGTCATGGTCATGCCAGACTTTTGGGGAGGTGTGTCCAGATTCTATACAGAGTTCTCCATCCAATTCCAGATGTTCTTCCTCCTCAGTCCAACCCATGCCAGAGCACCCTGCAGACTTGTCCCTAAGCTTGTAAGCTTGCACCTGAGCACCTCCTTCTGGCCTATAGGATAAAAAGAAGGAGAAAAAAAAGTTGGATTACCAGGCTGGTTATAGCGTTTATGAATGAAACTTGAAATTTGATGTCAACTGAATCTAAAATATAATTTATCAATCATCTATAAATCATTAAAAAGAATCTAAGTCAGGTTGATATATCCAGACCATAATATGTTTTTACTGTGCTATAAATGTGCCTGTCTTATCCTTTCCCAGTATCACTGTATCTAAGCTCTTCCTCTATCAAATTTGCTAAAACACGAAACCCGCATTGAGTGTGTGGAGTTTGCATGTTCTCCCCAAGTTGCACAGGTTCCCAACCACAGCCCAAACAGACACAGTTAGCATATTGGCATCTCTATACTGTACGACTGTGTGCGTGTCCCCTGTGACAGACTGGCACTCCATCCTGGGTGAAGCATAGCCCTTCTGCTTGGGGTGAGCTCTGGGCCCCTACATCCCTAACCAAGACAAGCAGTTGGAAGATAAATGTAACATTGTTCATAGATTCTACAATGTATCTTGATCCTTTTCAGTAGATTTTCTTAGGATGGCACTGAGACATGCCAATGAATGTTATAGCTAAATGTCCACTATCAATAAGCATAAGTAAAAGGATCTTGAGTCCTTTAGCCCACACCCCCCACCCCTTACCAGCAGTACCTTGCGCCTCTCCTCCACTTTCCTCATCCTGGCTTCGATGTCTTCCTTGGTGATGGGCTTCCCTGCCCTGGTCCTCAGAGACTCCAAACGTGGGGTATATCTCCGCTGGTGCTGCTCTGGGGTGTCCATCTTTACAAACACGGCAGATGTGAAACAGCTAAACATCTGCTTTAGCATTAAACTCACAGCTTACCACAGGACTCAATACAAAATGAAATCTCTTCTGAACAGCAGGGAAGCTTATCTAGTCTACAGAATGCAAAAACATCACCACCCTTTAAATGGAATTGCTGTACTCTCCCAGGACTGCCCAGAAATCTCCCAGACGTCCCCATGAATGATACCTTGCCAGTGAGTAAAACTACAAAGCCAACCAGGACTCTGAAAACGACTGCGTGACGGTGAAAGTGTTTAGAATAACCACCACTAGGCACATTCTGAACATATCAGATTCAAAATGAAATTCAAATCCTTGTAACTGGAGGGATTCAGTGGGCAGCTCTGAGTGTCCAGTTGCTGTGTTGGCATGTGTTCACCCTCCATTTGTATGAGTTGTTGAACTTGTGTAAACTGTGCTTAGTATGTGTGTGTGTGTGTGTGTGTGTGTGTGCGTGTGTGGCCTGTGACAGGCTGGTGTTGCCTACAGGAAATGTTCAGTACTTCCAGAAATAAACTCCAGGCTTCCTGATGAGCTGTTGTGGTAAATGACCAGATGTAGTTACTGAATGCTATGCCTGAATGACATTTACTGCATGATGTAAATATCACATCATAAATATCACAAGATAAATGAGCTTTAAGTGATATTCCTCCATGATCAGGGTAATGTGACCCACACCATGCTCAGCGGTAAGAATCTGGCGGAAGAGGCATAATGTTCCTTTCAGAGCTTTTCTTCATGGCTGGTAGGTGTGTGTTTGGCAGCACCACCCAATGCTCACCATCACGCTGTAGGCCTCGCCATACTCTCCCTGCCTGTGGTTTGCTGGGATGAGCCCCTGCCTCTGCAGCTGCTCCAGAATCTCATAGGCCTCTGGTCTCTCTCTGTCCGTTTTGGTGAACATGGAACTGGGGCCTGACTCACAGAGTGCGAGAGAGAGAGAGAGAGAGACAGACAGAGACATGTTTATATTCATATCATTGCGCAGACTCTTCATTCATTTCTATGGGCATAACTCTAATCCCAACAGTGACAACCTTAACCCTTACCCAGCCCTAACCTTAACCATAAGCAACCAAGCAAGATGCAAGACTGTTGGTATTTTTAGTTTTTTGATTGCAGTCATAAGTTTTTATAAATCTTGTGGGGACCGAAAAGGTGGCCCCCACAACATCAAAATGATAGGTTTTTATCACATTGTGGGGATCAAATGTCCCCACAATGTAATATATACATGACTATACACACACACACACACATACAATACCCGCATCGCGGTGTATTAATTGCGTCTTCAATTACAGCTGGATGTTACCATTCGGAACCTCAGAAATGTTTGAAAACGTATCGTAGGATTCATGGCAGTTAGGCCAATTGTGCTTGATCTGCACTTTCCTGTTGACAGAGTCAGCACACATTGTTGAACCTCCCTGTAGATACTCCCTTACCCCTTAATGGTGACATTGTCCTGGGTACGGCTTCCAGACCTAACCCGCTGTCTGTAGTATGCTTAGACACCGCCGATTCTCCGCGGGGAAACGTCTCCGAAACGCCATGCTCCAAAGCATTTTTCTGTGACGATAGGCAAGAAAACACATTCCTCAGTGATCCATCCCATATTCTATAATCCCAGTATGAGCTGTTACCGTCAGACAGAAGGTATAGAGCCCATCGGCGCAAACTGAACCGTTTTAAGAACTCCTTCGTTGCTGTTTCTGTCGGCATTTGGAACATGAGCCTAAACTTGCAAAAGAAGTATTGGGTGTTTATGTTTCTATCTCTTTTCTTTTTTATGCAATTTTTATTTTGTTTTTATTTGATTCCTTATTACTTCTCTGTCGGGTGTCTTTTCTATAAGGGAGTGGCGTATGTACTTATGTTTTGGCGGGTTCAGCTTTGTAGAGTCCAAGTCAAAATAAAAATAAAAT
>JAAGVU020000045.1:18692639-18702845 GCA_011763525.2 Mormyrus iriodes
CACATATACATATATATACATATATATATATATATATATATATATACACACACACACATACACACACATATATAACTGATGAGAGAAAATAGTAATGTTTCACAGATAACCAGTTCTACGAAATGACAACTGCATTGACCCCACTTTAACGACTCAAATCAATTGATTTTATGAAGCTAATGAATTATTAATAAGTAAAAGACTGGCAGCGGCGAGGGTAGTATTACGCATAGCAAAGAATTATGTAAACACTTTAATGAAAACGTGTCATACTGAACCCGTGGATATGGTAAATTATATATAAGTTTTTATCCGTGCAGATATTTCGCAACGAATAGCAAATTGAAATGTCTTGTTAATATAATCGAAAACAGATTTAAAGGGGAGATGTGTCTAATGTTTAGTAGCAAAATTAAGATGTTTTAGATTTCCTACATCGGTAATAGCCCAGCATTTGTTTAATTCACTTGCATCCAAAATAACTGCATCGGCCATTCTCCGTTTCAGAAATATAAATAACAAAATCAGTAGCTTC
Organism: Mormyrus iriodes; assembly: GCA_011763525.2. Classification (NCBI taxonomy): domain Eukaryota; kingdom Metazoa; phylum Chordata; class Actinopteri; order Osteoglossiformes; family Mormyridae; genus Mormyrus; species Mormyrus iriodes. Next base: position 18,693,175 of record JAAGVU020000045.1, read on the forward strand.
CCCTATCTGAGGATAAAATATCAGAGGTTCCTCTGATAACGGTTATGTAAAATATACACCAGTACGCTTACAGCTGTATCATAAGCATCCACCAAAACCTGGTTTAGTTTTACAGGAATTCTATTAATCAAAGACTAAACATAAAAACTGAAACTGATGCTGCTGATCTACCTCATTTCCTTCAACCAATCTGCTGGGCTCCACAGCCTTGACAACCGAGAATTTGGAGATTGTGCATCCCATAATATATAAAGACACAAAACACCGTGTTGGTGCAGGTTTATTAATGTCTGCTTTTCTCGTACGACTCTGAAACATTTTACACAGTCACATTCTTATACATGAATCATGATACCGGAGCCTCTGTTGCTATGGACTCCTAACGTTGCCATGGGTCGTTGCTACAATAAATCTGACCTGATTGTCAGGTAGGTGGACTTACCTAGGCTGTCTAGTCTATAGAGCAAGTAGTCATCAACAGTGTAAATGGATTCCGAAATAAAAATCCGACATAACATAAGACAACGATTACAATATTATCGACACTAGGGCTGCCGTGATTAGTCCACCTAGTCGATGACGTCGACTCTGAAAATGCTTTTTTATTTTAATAAATTTACTTTTATGATTTCTAAATGCTTCAGTTCATTATAACAAATGTTTTCTTTTAATATCACTACGTAATTATGACAGTAGTCCAAATTATCACAAAACAAAAAGTGCAAAGTTTCTATGGCAGACCATAGCGGCACTAGCGCTATGCATGAGCACCTGAAGAGGAAACGCCCAGGAGCTGTTCTGCACGAAGGACCGCCAGAGCAGGCAAAACCACCCTAAGTGCTGAATATTCTTGTCAATTCAATCACTGTCAGTACGGGAAGCTTTTAAAACATCTTTTGTCCTTCAAGCTGCTAAATACACATTATTAAAACCATAAAGTTGTCTGCCTGCTACATTGGAATCTTCATTGAATAAGCGTGTGCACATTGGACTTGTTGGGACCAGTGTCGTTATCGTAAACTCAAACTGAAGTGAAAACGGACACAAAATAAAATAAATTAATTCGTAAACTGAAATAAAAATGAAAACCATATTTACAAAAAAAGGTGTCGGGTTTTAATCTGCAAAAAGAACCACCACACCACCATCTTTTACCTTGTTTAATCACAGTATCTCATCTTTTAGAAGATGTCCTGGCTGCTGATCTGTCCCTTCCTTCATCGCGACATCGGTGCTTATCGCTTGTGTGGCATGTGGCGTGCTCCGCTAACCGAATTTATTAATCATGAGGATACGCCAAATTTATATAGATTATTAACTTTTGGGAATCACAGTACGCATTTCATTAATATTTTTAGGCATACTATTAATCTGCTTGTGTCATGACTGCTGGCTGGACGGCGAGGCATGAAGCCGGTTTGAAGGACGCAGCGGCAGACTAGAATGGTGAACGCCGTGAGGAGACTTTATTTGCAAGGGAGGTAGCACGAAAAAGGACAGGCTACGCTACAACAAGCAAACGACAATGACCGACAAGGTAACTCAGGACACAGGAAATCTTATACAGAGGAACACCAGGGAAGAAACGAGGGGCACCTGTGGCTGATTAATATGGGCAAGAAAAGGCGGTAACCATGACGAGCAACAGGCGCAGCTAATTAGCAGCCCCGCCTGTGGGAAACATCGGGAAAAGACCGGTAGGGCAGGGCTGCACGTGACAGCTTGGCGAATTGTGGGCGAAAATAATGTGCGTATAATGCCGAAAGGCCGGTGTACACTATATAAACCCCTGCAATGGCATACAGTTCATCGTCATCAAAATAAAATTAACTTAAATTAAACGGTAAAGTTGATTTTCTTAAGTAAAATTAATCGTTTAGATTAATCGGCCAAGCTATAAAATAGTCAATAAATTAATCTATAGAAAAATAGTTGTTAGTGGCAGCCCTAATCGACAAATAATAAGAACTGGGGTCATTGTGACTCAGTGGTCCTCATTGCTGCTTCACACAGTTTGGGGTTCGAATCCCATCTCTGCTCTGTCTGCATATTTACAGGCACACCCCAGCTCACGTGAGGTTTCCAAAGATATACAGTTAGGCTAATTAGCAAAATTAACATGAATAAACTAAATAACCGATGCATTATACAGGACAGATAAGTGCTTAAGAAAAGCATTATATTTCAATTTGTTGGAAAGAGCCAGCTATCCCTAGTGGACAGGTCTTTGTCCACAGATCATTTTCTAAAGAGGACAGAGTCCTCACAATGCCTTCTAATATTTTTTTGAATGACTGACTTCGTCTGTGTTTTAGTATTGCAATTTTGTGTGAAAGTCTAAAGTGATAATGCCAATGTGTATCAACATGGTTAAAGGCTTGGCTTTATCATGGGAAAGCTCATTGGGTGAGAAGGAGTTTCTGTATCAGGTCATCTGTGTTCCTGTACAGGTCTTGGGTCTCCTGACAAAGGCCTGAATGCGGTTTAAATAGACTTATTATAGCTACCATACTATACTATACTATACTATAATATACTATACTATACTATAAATACAATACTATAGTACTATTCTTAGTGTACAGCATATGTAATATGTAACAACCTATTGTCACAGGCAATAAGGCTTCAGAAATGGGGATATGTCAAAGGAAATTTTATCATCTTATTATAAGAAATTTACAATCAAGAGGAGGCCATTCGGCCCATCAAGCTCATTTGGGAAGAATTCGACTAATAGCTTAAATTAGCTTAAACACAGAACAAAACAGATAGCAGCACTATATGTGACCTCTCCTCTCTTCTCTCCCCCTTAGCTTTTTCTCTGTATAGGGTTCAAACATCACTGAACAAGCCTGCCCCGGGCAATTATGAGTTTCCAACTATGCTGTTATCACCCCAAAAAGCCAACAGTAAGGAAACCATGGTCACTGCTGGCATGCATGGTGCTGATTTCCCCCCGGTGGTGTGTGGCCGAATTGCAGCCGGCTGTGGAATCACACTGTGTAATCATAACCTGAAAGAACCCGATATTTGGGAACATCATATTTTTGGAGGGAAACTACTTGAGGCCCCTATGATCACTTGTCTTCATCGTCATGTGTTTGATCTGAAAAGTTATAGTAGAATATTCTCATCTTCAACTAAAAACAAATCAGACAGTTATGGTCTAATCATTTAGTTTCATTTTTCAACAGACTCTGGACTCTTTCATTAACAAGAATACAGCAAACTGCCCAGAACTCAGCTTCAAAGCCGTTGTTTTTATGTTGGCTATTTAACAGCACATTGAATTCCTCCAGAGTCACATCATAATATTTGCGACCGTTCAGCATGGCGAGGGAGAGACCATCCATGCAGCAGCACCAACTAGCCAGGGTTTTATTAACAAACAAAAGACAAAGGGAGAATCAGAAATCAAATGGACTACAAGGGGTCAAAAGAAAACTACTAAAATAGAAACTTGTCAAGGTCAGCACCTGTCTGCTCCTGTCCTGTCTGTGCCCTGTTTGGCCAGCAGGTGTCATTGGCCATCCCATCGTGTCACTTCTTGTTAAACCCTCCTGCGTTTCCTTGCTCCTGGACCGCCGCATAGCTCAGTGGGCTGCAAGTGCACCTCAGAGTCTGCAAACCTGTGGGGTATGGGTGTGAGACTGGCAATCCCAACCTCACCTGTTCTGGGTTTTATGTTTGAATTTTGTTGTCCTCAGTGTCTGTAATTTTGGGTTTCGCGTAATGTATTTTCTCTTAGTTCTCCTTCCCATGGTCCATATTCCTTGTGTTAGGTTTTGGTCTTGTTTTGTACCTTTTGAATTCTGTAATTAGCCTTGCAGTCCAAGTGTTAGATTAATGTTTTTTAGTTTGTATGTATCTTTGTATTCTGTGATTAGTTTTACTTTGTGTTCTTAGCGTCTGATTAAGGTCTCCTAGTTATCGGTTTAAATTCCCTAGTTCTGCGATTACCTCTGTTCATTAGTTCCACCTATTGCTTGTTACCTTATGTTTTCTGTGATTAATCAACCGATGTTGCACCCCTGCTTCTTCATTAGCTCAGGTCAGCTGGGTGTATTTAGGTTCCTTTCTTAGTCCAGTTCCCCTATGAGTCATCATGCATGTAATTGTGTAGGTGTTTTGGTTCATAAACCCCTTGTGTCCATGCAGCTGCAAGTGGATCGTCACCATCATTATTCCCTGACTCTGTGACAGAAACTAAGGCAGGGAGCAACACCAAAAAACAATAACATCAAAGTTAGGGAGGAGAACAAGAAACTACAATAACTAACATGGGATAACTATACTGACTACATGTAATGACACAGCTAACACAAGGCAACAGCCACAACAAGCCACTGAGGAACAAAACAATAGCAGGCACTTGAATACACTACTAACATGACAAGACAAAGGACAGGTGAGGACCACAAACTATAAACCAATCACTAAGGACTTGGGACAACAAGGAACAGGTGGGGTACATTTCAATTAATAGGTAGTAGAGACTGGGAGCCATTAAACACTGAGGGCTATCTATTTAAGGAGAACATAACTAAACAAGGTATGGGCAGGGTAACCATAAATAAGGATACAAAAGGAAAGTAACAATACCAGGAACAAGGGGATAAAATAAAACCAAAATATTAAACAAAGGTGAGACTGGCTTCAGGCCAGCCTTAGACTCATAACACAAGGGACGTCTGCCTCTAAGCCACACGCTTAGCCCATTGAGCCTTGCAGCAGTCCAGAGCACAGGGAAAAACACAGTAACACCCAATGGGATGGCAAGCAGGAACTGGTAGCCAAAGGGGGAAAAAAGCACACAGTAAAGACAGAGCCAGATGGGCACCGACGCTGACGATTTTTACCTTTGCCGAGTCACCATCATTGTGCAAAACAGATCGAATTACTTTTTGTCATCACATCACTAGAAGCAATGAACTAGTGAGTTAATGTCTTGGGTCTAGAGTTCCCCATCAGCAGTGCAATACACCAAATAAATACAAATTATACATAAACTGTACAACAGTATATGCTATACATATGCACAAAACAGATAATACTAGCTAGCTGGAGTTCAGCCTCCTGGTTACCTGGTGGAAGAAACTGTCAGTGCAGTGATGTATCCGGTTAGGAGGCTCTCAGTGGTGCATCTATAGACCTCGTAAAGATGCAGGGGCTTGTGCCAAATCTCTTAAGCCTCTCGAGACAAAAGAGGTGCTGCTTTGCCTTTTTCACTGCCTCGGTGGTGTGCACTGTCCATGTGAGGTTCTCTGTGATGTGCACACCGAGGAACCTAAAGCTACTGACCCTCTCCATAGGGGTCCCGTTGATGGATACAGGGGTGTGTACTCTTCCCTGCAGTCCACTATCAGCTCCTTGGTCTTGGAGACATAGAGGGCAAGGCAATCGTCCTAGTTCTCATAACCTACTTCAAGTTAAGTTTTGGTTGGAAGCGACCTCCTCATTGACCAGTTCTAATATTCTACAATACCAGAACAAATGAATAGCTTGAGATTATGACTGAGTGGAAGAACACTTTGCTTATTCATCATATATTCTACTACTTTAGATTTTAAGAAATAAGCAAGGCCACTCCCCACCTTCCTGGATCCACCCAAATTTACTTGGAGGAGAGAGGGGGTTGATCAAACGATCTGAAAATACAAAACTGGACATCATTTGTTTTCCAATAGGGGGTGATAGCACCATAAAATGAGGAATGCTGGTGAGCCTTAGCTGATAGCTGCACTCATGTTTTGAATGATTAAACATATCTACAATCTACAGCATGTCTATATGGCAGATGGCTGTGTTCATAAATGGAAGCTGCAGGCTGTATTTTCACTCTCAGGTGCCCCGTTTCCTGTTCCTGTTTTACTACCCCCTGTAGCTGAAGTTACAATTCTGGATCTGCTCAAGTGTGCATTTTTTGGTGTAGATTTTTCATTCATGTAATGTTTTTGTGCAGTGGTAATAAGAGAATCAAAGAGTAAATGGAATGAATAACAAATTGATCCTGTTTACAAGGATAAGCTTCTAAACAACTCACCCTTTTTGTTGTTACTGAGTACTTTTGCTACAATGTAGGTGCAATTTCTCAAAATTTGAACAGGGGCACATCTTTAGCCATACAATGTGCCAGCAAAGTTTGGAAAAAATGGGCCAAATGTTGAGTTATTGAATAATTGGAGATACCACATTGCCCAGAGGTGTGAGTATACCCTGCAATGGGTTGGCATCCCCACAACCACAGACAATAGGATAGGACAAGTGGTTACAAAGATTGAGGGGGGGGAAAAAAAAAAAAAAAAAAAAAAGTCTTGCCCCAGACTGAATGCTGTAATCAAAAGGTGCATCAACCAAGTATTAGTTTAAGGGGGTACATACTTACGCAAGCAGCTTATTGTACATTTGTCTTTTTTTCCCAATTGAATTGTACAGGTTATAGGTCACCAAGGTGGACAAGTTTCAAAATGATTACATGATCTCATTTTTTATATCACAAAAACAGCATTATTATTATTTCAGCATTAAACAGCAGTATTTCAACAGGGGGTGAACACTTTTGCAAGGCACTACATGCTTTCTCTGAAGTCCAGGGAATACAATTAATATGGTGCACTTTTCCAGGTTCAGGGTGGGTCACTTAGGTTTAGTCTCCACCTTCTTTACCACTATATGAGTGATGCCATTTGGAAAGAAGCTCACTAGTGGATTGTAGAAGCAAGACCTTGTCACATCCACGGTGAGGAGGTGAAGGTGGCCACCAGGGGGCAGCAGGCAGGAGCCAAAGACACTCCTACTCACCATTATAATACCAGGCCAGTATTTAAACTCCTGGTTTCTCAGCGATAGCAATCATTCACTAAAGCCTTGAACATCATAGTGAACCTGTCTTGAGACTACAGTCATTTAATCTGGGATGAGAAGTTACCCTTGGAACCATTTGTTGGGGGCTTAAGATCCATTTAGAGAACAGACCTGTGCATATCTTACGAAAGCTGGAATTCCTTATTAAATGGGTTTCAATTCAGTTTATGTAGCTTCTGCAAGTATACTCAGAACACCCCCGGGACAGCACTCATGACAATGACAAAGCCAGAACACAGCTTAAGCAAGAGATATGCAGCATGCCCACTTACCAGGAAGCCATGCTGCACAACAGAACCAGTTTCAGCAAGTCAGATTAGTCAAGGCCCATCAGGACTAACACATTTGCACCCCACAGTGTCCCAGGGTTCACCCCCTGACCCTGTTCTCAGGCCATATGTACATAAGTCAATGGCCAGGACAGGGAGCACAGATCAGATCCATCACAACATCACAGTGATTTGTAGAGGGTCCCTTCCCCAGTGCAGCTTTGGCACATCCTAACTGAACAGTCAAGGTAGCCTACATTATTCCAAGACCGATGCTTCAGCACCAGGGGTTTGGGCTGTGTTGTGGAGATTCCTTAGAGACTGTAATATCTACCACTTGTTACAGAACAGGCAGGAAGAAGGTGATGATCCACCAGCAGCTTAGTAAAGAAACAGAACACATGACTAAAACAGAAAACTGACTAAGCCCAAGACCATGAATCACAGAAAGGAACTAATAGGACTAGACAAGGGAGGAAAAAAAGTCACACCATATACCTTAAAAGCTTCAAATAGTAATTTGAACAAAATGACTAACTAAAGAACTGAGTAGGGGCAGGTACTTAAATACAAAAGCTAACGAGAGGGGCAAGGTGTGGAACATGAGACAATTAACCAATAAACCGAGCAACAGGTGGGGGTGAGTTACAATAACGAGCACAGAACTAGGGATTTCTAATGAACTGAAACTAGGAAACACCAACCCCATCTAGGAATGCTACACTAGGATAAGTAACATAGAACCAAAATACAAACAAGAATGGAAGTGAACAGGACAAAAGTTGGGCAAACCTATAACCAGGAAAGAATACAAAGTAACAAAAATCCAATAAACACAAATAACTGAGGAGGTTGGCCTTCAGCTCATGACCAGAGGGTTCTAGCCTCTGCACCACACACCCAAACCATTGAGCCATGCAGCAGTCCAGCTAGCAAGAATAACACACTAAGGCCAAAGACAATGAGATGACAAAGGAGATGGCCAGCGATGGCAGCTGGCCACACGGGGAAGAGACACAAGGACAGGGTCAGACGGTATGGACTCTATCCAGCTACAGACACATCTTATATTGACCTGACCAAGGAATAGTGTGGGCTAGTTGTAAAACCAGAGGTCTGCAGCTGGATGGTACCACCAACTGCCTGCTTCCTTTTCTTGTTGGATGCAGAGGATGCCATCTTGAATAACTGCTAACATCTTGCTGATTTTATTTTTCACCATCATCAACTTCTCGTAAATTGTTTTCTGAGATGTGTCTGACTGTTGAAGCATGGTCATTGTCCTGTGGCACATCCCACCTCATCTAACAGATTTCTGGCACCTTAAGGGCACTTCTCAAGTCGGCTCTGTCATCATGACATCCTGGACTCCTTGGCACCTCTTCAAAACAAGTCATCACACAGGTCTGGCAAGAGTTGTAATCCCGTCTTTGCGTGTAACCGTGACATCACCAGTCCAGAGATCTCTATGCTAAGGGTGGTCTGTGGTTGATTCACTTAGCACTGGGGCTGTAATGGCACACATATTTGCAGTGTACCATGCAGTTACAACACTATTAGTTTTGGAAGCACAATGATACAATGAGCACATTTCTTGACACGGACGAAACTTAAATTCCGTAGATATTAAAAAAATTTGCTAATTGTGGCATATAGTGCCATATAGCTGGTTAGGGCAAGTGCTGGTTACAATCAGTCATAACGGCAAAGCGGGAGCTCAAAGACCCTCCCACATCAATTAAATCATTAATTTGGGAAAATTTTGGTTTCCAAATAAATTACACCAACACTAGAGAAAGAGTAGTATATAAGTTGATAAGACTATCTGTTGGCTTTTCTTGAATGAATCATGCAATTAAGAAATTTTTACTAGAAAATTCAGACCGAGATAAAAAAAATAAATAACTAGCTCTTTTTTTGGATTTTTATTTTACTTATGTTCACAAGTGTGCAAATACGAATCTCTTAGGTTGTCTTATATAGACACATTCCCTTTTGGTTTAAAACTATTTCTAATTGTGTCGGCAGTTTTAATTATAAACAACAGGGCTGCGAATCGATCCGATTATTCATTTGTTTATGATTCGATGTAATGTTGATTTTTAAAAAATGCAAATGATTCAATACAATTCAATTAATCTTTGGTTCAGCCATTCATAAGACATACTGCATACTCATGAAGACATACTGCATGATATACTGAAAATAGACATGAACTCCCAAAATATTTCTTGGGGAATGTTATGAATTTCATACATTCATACTTAAAATTGTCTATGTGTAGCGAGAGAGAGAGTGGTTGCTGTGTATCAATTTTTACATTCAGATCAGCACTAATTTTATTTCAGATCCACAAATAAATGCAAAAACAGCATTTTTCTAGAACAGACAAAACAGGCTAGGACCAAACAGGTCCTAGCCTGTTTGGTGCCCTGGGCGAACACCCCCTCTGGCCCCCCCCCCCCCCCCACCCCCACACACCCACCCAAACACACCCACACACACACAAAAAAAAAAAAAAAAAAAATACAATAA
>JAAGVU020000045.1:18717164-18773549 GCA_011763525.2 Mormyrus iriodes
TAATATGGTTTAAAATTTAAAATTAAAAAAAAAAAAAAAAAAACCAACACATGGCAAATGGGAGGACCACCCCCACCCCCAACACAGGCCCCCAGTGTGAACTCTTATCAAGACCCCAAAATGTCCATCTCCTTATCTTCAGGAGGACTGCTGTACCTCTCCTCCACCCGCACCCGTCCATTGCGTTTGCACACAAACAAGAAATGCTCACGCGTTAGCCATACCAGCGGCTTGGGCTGCAGCAAGGAGGAGGAGGGCCGTGGGGGAGAAACAAAACAAAGAGGAAGTGCCTGAACATTCAGTCCTTCGAATCTAAAAGGTGATAGAATTTTAAATACCCCTAAGTAGGGAAATCCCAAGATGAACAAATTCTGATGAAAAACCTGATCATCAGTTTAGTCCTTCTAGAAGTCATGAAATTAAGATGTCCAACCACATGGCAAAGACCCGAAAAGGGCATTTTCAGAACATACCACAAAAGGTAAATAGATTTGCTTTTAAGTTCCATGGTATGACTGGAGGAAAGAGGGGGGAAAAATGCACAATCAGCACATTTCCCTTGTTTCATCACAGACTATTTCAATCTAAAATTGGAGAGAGAATTTTGTATGGAGTCTGAACCACCAAGAACCAGCAGCACCATGAGGTGGGAATGATGAAGACATCAGCTGGGCCGAGGCGGACCGAACCAGGCCAGTACTGCTTACGAGGAAAATGACACTCGTGGCCAAAGTGACCCTGTGGCTGTGACAGAACAGCAAGCTGCAAGTCACCGTGCACACATATACATAGGCTCCATCCACAACTGTGCTTGACTGCACTACATGGAAAGCCACAGCACAATGTGAAGGTCCCCCAGAGGCGGTTCTGCTGTCCTGCTCTTCAGAAATACAATTTGCCTGAATTTCTCCAGTACGTCAGGCACCAGATGCAGAAAGACTTCAGCGTTTTCAGGTAAGAAAAGCCACAAACTAAATGCAACATTGTGCATGCGCTTTAAACTCATTCAATCCTCTGACACAGATCATCAGGCCTGTAATATACGATTCAGAAGACAGTTTGGCAATATAAATACAGGCATTTAAGCCAGACTGGTTCACAGGTCAGTTAAAGAATAGCTTTTTCTGTCCTTTAAACATGAGGCCAGATGGGACAGTTTGCAGTACTGAAGAGAGTGGAAATAGTTACCGATAATATCCGAGTGATTTTACCACGTCAAATTAGGAATTATACAGCCTAATTTGCAAATATAGATGGGACAGGAAATAAGACGACCTAAAAAAAATCAATTTATGTTTTCATCCAGATTTTTTTTTTTTTTACCCCATATTAGCAGCATATACCCAGATGTTAACTGGTACAGGTGGGCACGTGTGATCACCACTATCGTTGTGTTTAAATAGAAACAAAGTTACAATAAAAAGAGGATGTGTCGAGTTTTCTATTTGTTAGAAAGAAACAATACGACATTAGATCAATGGTTTTGGGTCAATAAATACTGGATCGTACGGACAAAGCCTAAAGACGGTGGCGAACGTGACACACCGGTAACACGAACTAATTACTTGGAATACTACGACCACAGGGTCAGACCAGGGCACACAGATAGGAAACCCCAGGTAACTGAGAGCAAGTCCAGCGGAAGGGACCGACTGTTAGACCCAGTTACCGGATCCCTGTCAGTACATCCATCCATGCTGCCGAACCACATGCTGAACGAGGAGCAGATAAACTCTCCCCGTCGCCATCAGAAAAGCACCGATTCCACCACACGATGCAGCTGGACGCGTGTACAGGCCTTCATCATACCGCGCTTCCTTATGACTGGTTAATTTTTTAAACTAGCATTATTTTATACTTTTTTATACCGGCTTAATTGTTTCCATGGCTGCCTCGCTGTCTGGTGAAGTAGTGTCGTGGGGGCCGGGCTGCGGACCGCCAGATCCTGTGACCCATGTGGGGCCTGGATACGGTCCAGTTTCTCTCACGTACGGCTATACTTCCCCACTCGGTGTGGCAACAATCCGCCATCGTCGCCGCAAACTCCCGACGAACCACCGGCAGCTAGGCTAGGCTAGGCTACGCTAAGCTAGGTTAGGCTAGGCTACGCTAAGCTAAGCTAAGCTAACGCGGCCGCACTGGCACAAGGATCCTGTTCGAAATGCGCCGACTGCGACGGAGTCCGACAAGGGCTGCTAGGACCGCCGGACTGCTACGTCCTTTAAAACACAGCTTGTTTTTCCCCGTGTCGCCCGGCCAGTATCCCTTCCCCCACAAGACGGCCGAGCCGCCCGCGTCTGCCAAGGAACACAGGCCCAAAAAGCCGAGCGGCACGACCAGGCCGCGCCGCGTCTCCGCGGGAAAAAAGACCGAGCGACACAGCTGCAGCCCCCACCAAAGTACGCTACTATGACCGTAACGATGTTAAGTTACCGAAAGCCTCGCATTCAACTTACCTGGTTGCCTTTTGAGTACGGTTTGGAAGCGATGTGATACCTCCTGGTTCTGATTTTCCCTCCTCCTGCGGCCGCCATGGTTAGTTTCTAATCACTGCTCTATTCCGAGGCGCCGGATAGAGTCCTGTCAGTACTCCGGCGCTCAGTCCTCCAATATACCATCACACCCCGCGCTCTCTCTTCAAAAATCTGAGAGCGCGCATGTGGGGAAATGAAGTTCGGTCGGAAGAGAAACACCAAGTAACGAAGAAAAGAAGAGGCGAGCGGCGAGGTGAGAAACGGGGCTTTTGAAAGATACAAGCAGTTCAAATAATTGTTGGGAAAGAAGATTTGATCTTTCGAAACGTTCGAAATGCCGCCTCACAGTGACATCTGGTGGCCAAATGGTGTCTCAATAAATACACATGTAGTAAATCATAATTCAGACTATATTTGTATTTTTAACAAACATCCCTTACCTTTGTTGTACTGCTCATGTGCATACTTAATGTAATGTTTATCAAAAGATTTTAAAAATCGTTTAACTGAAACGAATGGACTTTTGGGTTGATTTGAATAGAGGTATCATCATATTATCCTTGTATTCTTACGATATGTTATGCGACGCTTGCTTTTCCTTAGCAAGTCCAAAACTATCCCGTACAGCAGAATTTGGTCGTTTTTTTATAGCTTCCTCTATGGTATCAATGTTGTAACAACGCAGGACAAGGAGGATGGACCCAAGGGCAGTTTATTCTGCAAATCCAATGCGCTATGCAAAAGACCGGTATTCAGGCAGGGCTAAGAGAATGCTCTAGTTCAGGCAGACTTAGTGGTGGGGGTGGGGTTCAATACTTTTGCAAAACTGTATATTTTAGTATTGTTTTGGACATATTGTAAAATACGGACAATGACTAGGTTGTTGACAGTAAATTGGCATTCAAAGTTTTGTTGTAAAGCAGTAGGCCATTAATATCATAAATGTGTATTGAGTATGAGTATTTTTTTCACAGATAATGCTCTGAGTTTGCTCTTATCAAAAGCAAGTATACTATTGTATACCTGACATTTATTGAAGACTTTCAGTGAACAGCTAAGGCTAATAATCACCTCAGATTGAGGCTCCATCAGTTAATGTTGCCTGTAAGGAAGACAGCCTTGAATTTGACTGTTAAATTAACTGTAGTCACATTCCACTGAAAGTGCGTGTTGGATGTTATCTCAGAGAAGAAACAGCACACCATATTTGCACATCATGCCATGTCCCTTACATATAATGTACATATACAGTATCTATACCATGTACTTATGGAACCGATTATGTACAATTACCGCTGTGTTTGCAATGCGTTTGTTAGTACATAATGGAGGGAAGCAAAGAAAAACAGCACTCTTTGGATTGTAAACGTTCTGTATTCTAAAAGACTTCTGCATCAATTAAATACAGTTGACTGATATCTTATAAATTACAGTTCTGTACATTATAATAAACACTATTTTCCGAAAGGGCAGTGTTTCCTCAACATAGTTCTCGGGGACCCACAGACGGTACACATTTTTGCTCCCTTCCAGCTCCCTGCCAGACAGTCCACATTTTTGCTAATTGTGGACTGTCTGCGGATCCCTGAGAACCGGGTTAGGAAACACTGCGATAGGGCTTTATTTACAAGTCCTCACCAAGGAAAGCAGCTTTTCTCTCTCATTTAAAGGTACAGGGCATTTCCTACAAGTCACCCTATCATTCTTTTGCATTCTCGGTTCCACAGATCTTTACACCAAAATAATTCATCTAAAAATATTAGTTTAAGTAGAGTGCAGAAGATTTGACATAGTTCTGAATATAAAAGAAGTGCGCACACACACCCATACAGGTGGACATTTCAAACATTTCCTGATACTGCCCTTCTCCAGCACACATAATTGCCAAAATCCCCAAGCTATAGATTTATACAGCCGAGTACCTTTATGACATCATAATTTCAGTCACTCAGAGGCAGTTCAATGGCATTCCACCCACAGCACCTCACCACCTCAGTGCTACAATGATTTTACACATATAATGGACATGACGCACATAGGATTGAGTTTGGCTTCAGGGAACATCCACGCAACAGTCAAGAACCCCTCATGTTTCCTTAGTGACGGGGCTATAAGGCAGCAAAGCCGTCAGACCAAATCATCTGTCTCATCACCGAATCTCAACAGTTTTTTTTTTTTTGTGCAGTACGGAATGATCCAGGGGGATAGGACAGGGTTTGGAGAGAGCTCTTCAGGTGCAGAATGCTTCCATGGGCTTGTTGGTCACTCATTAGTGATAGGCCACACAGTGGTCAGCTGGATCTAGGTGACGATTCATCGCTGAAGCTGGATCAGAAGTTATGATCTGAACTTGGCCAGTGTGTGTTTGTGTGTGTTTTTATACACAGATACATGACAACGCTTCGAACACAACCACACAAACTTTGTCATCAATGGGACAGCAGATATGAGACATCAGGTCTTTGGTGATTTATACAATTTTCAATGATTCGAGGCAGCGGCGCTGACAGGCAAACAGCGGCACGTTCGGTTTGTTCAGGGAGTATCGGTTCCTTCTCAAATGATGTTATGTTTCCGACTCAAAATTACTCGCAGGAAGCGGTAACACTTGTGTTAAAGAAGGAAAAAAAAGACTGTGGAAGCCCGCATCAGTCTGTGTGTCAGTCTCAGTGTGTAATGACTGAGCACGTGTCAAAGATTTAAAATAAAAAAGTCTGCATCCTATTTAACACATTCAAACAGATTTACTTGAATACATTTTTATAAAATTAAGATCCGTTTTAATAAAAAAAAAAATTAAAAACACATTGAGTAGATATATCATGTGACTCGACTACACTGGAGTGCAAAATGGCGGTGACGATGACCATGATGCCAGAACACTGTGGTTCAGCTATTCCAGGACGTGCGCCGGTTCTGAGGTCCTTCCCGAAACCCCCGCTGACCCCCTGTCCTTTCCTCCGCCCGCCGGGCGGGGAGGGTGGCACTGCGGTGCTTTTCGTGGGACCTGGATGAGCGGGAGGCCGTGCCGCTGCCCCCACCCCCGCTGCACACTAAGGGGGAGCCCCGGGACAGCCGGGAGGGCTTGACGAAGAGGCCACGGCCGGCCGGGCAGCGGAAGTACACCCGGCCCTGCACCGTGCCATTGTGCTTGCCTGGGGACAGGGAGAGGTAAGGTCACTGCGCACGCCATCACTGACACGAGCTCAATTCACCGTGTAGCAGTGGGATGTTGAATCGTGGCTGCCAGCCTTACTGTAAATAATGTGTAATAAAGGTTATTTTCAAACTTTAATCTATTAGATGTGAATGTGTGCCTTCCATTCTGCATACACTTAAAACGGACACAGACATTATCAGATTTATCCATTTATTTATCAAGATCCTGAATGGAGGCTGTATGGCGTTTGTCAGAGGCACTCTAATCATATGGTAATATGATCACATGATCACTCACCAGCAGGGAGGTCCAGCTCCACACCCACCCAGATGCCTGGGGCGAACTCCACCCCGCCCACATAGTGCACTATGCCGCTATTTTTGCCCACCCGCACCGGCTCCCCAGGGGCCATCCAGTCAGGGAGTTGGGCAGTCGGTGAGCTTTCGTCCCCGCTGGACCACCCCGCCGCTCGGCCAGGCTCGTCTGCAAATGGGTCAGGCCTGATGTCGCACGCGGGAGAGGCTGGCCGCCCACGAGCTTCTTTGCCGTTGTGCAGCCGGCGTTGCTCTGTGGACCCAGTGGCCGGGTGGCCCGAGCTCACACCCGCCGCGGACTGCCAGCTATCCAAGGCTGGGCCCTCCTCGGCACCTTGGAAGTCAGTGAACTCCTGGCTGATGCTGAGACTGCACTCCCCAGGCACATTCGGGGGACCGCCCATGCTGGTGGGGGACGGGGAAGGCGGGGCAGCGGATGGCCGTCGGCTAGGGGGCGGGGGCGTGTGGCCTGCACTCAGCCAGTCTCCCACCGAGGCACTTTTGGTATGGAGCGAGGTGCGGTCGTCCTGTGGGTCACGCCCGGGGCCGCTCAGCTGGTCCAGGCTGTCGCTGGCAGTGAAGGCGGCATCTGACAGTGTCACGTTGGAGCCGCTGTGGGAGAAATAGCCACTGGTGCAGCTGCTGACCGTGGGGCTCCGCGACACTGCTTTCTCACTGCCCACAACCCCGGCCCCGCCACCAGGGGGCGCCACCACCGCCGAGCACTCCAGGCTGGCATTATACACCTCGAAGTCGGCAAAGCTCTCCGGCACGTAAGGCTGGAACTGCAGGAACTCTGGTGAGCAGAAATCCGTTCCCAGGCGGGCTGACTGACCCCCGGGCGTGTCCCCGTCAGTCTCTTCCTCAGAATCCTGGCTCACATAGTGGCGATAGGGCACGAGACAACATAAAGCAGAGGGCATGTTAGCTAATGGGGAGGCAGCGTTGTCACACGCGCAATGGTGCAAGATCAGCTCATACCATCTCAGCCTGGGGATGTGGGGTCACATTTAGGGGCTGAATTCGTGTCCCTGGCATGCTGACTCTAAGGAAAACTGACCTTTTGTTTAACGTGAATTAGTGTTGAAGTTGGAAGGAAATGATTCAGTTTAATGTGTGATGATAACATGCCAATGTTACTATATTCTCAGTTCTTGCCAGCATGTTTGCAGGGTTTCACACTCATGACATTAATGGCCTATGAATTGATGTCAAAATGCAGAATAAATTTGTCTGACAGACACTGGCGGGGTATTTAAACACTCAGGAAGTGACCTGACCGGTCATCCGCCTCAAGGACAAACCGCAAGATGGACATAAGCGCCCCCAGTGGGTGGAGCGAGGTGGAGACGTGGAGTCAGCGGTGAGAGGTGGGAGGCAGCAAGTGAGTGTGGGCAGGACTGGCACTAGTGTGGGATGTGTGAAACCAGGCAGGGGGAGGGGGGAGCGGGCGTGGGAGGCAGCTCAGGCAGATCCAATTTAAATTAACTGTGCTGGGAAGGACCTTTTCTCATTATGTAAAAATGTGTTACCGGCAGTCCCCGGGCTAAGAACATCCAATATAAAAGATCTGATTTAAATACAATGATTCGTAATAAACTCACGCACTACTTTGTGATACAGGTGAAAACAGCAGTTTGTCAGCTTGAGGTACAGCACAATACCAAATGTAGGTACTCTTATTAATAATAATAATAATAATAATAATAATTATGTACTTAATTATTATTTTTCCGACCTACCTACAAATTCAACTTAAAGACAGACTTAGGCAAAGGATCTCGATCGTAACCTGGGGACTACGTGTAATCCATTCAGGCCGACCTTACATGTATATTCTAACACCCATTTTAAATATGTGCTAGCATGCAAGAGGTCCAGGGAGGAATGGCTGTGTTGTAATTACAGAGCCCCAGCAGTGTAGGAACTTACAGTGGTGTGTTGGTGTGTGCTACTGAGACTGAGCTGCCTGCTGCTGCGGCCCTCACTCTCTGCCCTGGGGCGTCGCCGGGGGCAGTGAGGGGCCGGCGCAGCGCTTTCCACGAGATGGCGCATGCTCTGCAACGGGGGTCAAGACAACAACAACAAGAACAGCAGATGTGACACAGATGGGCAACGGCAGGAGAGGTTAACAGGATTAAAAAAAAACACAGCACATACATGGTCTGGAGTTCATGCGGTCAATGGCGCGTGATGCATGCACACGGTCACATCCTTAACGGAGAGTAAAGAGGTACAAGCAGCTGCCGGTGAAACGGGGATACAGCATGCCTGCCTGCCTGCCTGCCTGCCTGCTGACCTTCGCAGAGACCATGCAGCAAGCCCTGGGAGCTCTTATCACCGCATGTAATGAGCTCTCCCAGGAATCCCTGCTTGCTCCTTGACTTTCCTTTAAACTCGTACGTTTTGTAGGTTTCTGGTTATGATTTTCATGCCAGTGCAGCGCCAATCATGCTGGCTGAACACAGCTCAGAGGCATAGCATTTGACAGCGGGTGTGCCTCCAAGCCTCGTCATGATGTCATCTACAAAGCCGGGTCAGTCTATGTGCATGCATAGTGTTGCCAAGAGGGTTAGCGTCAAGGGGCTGGCTGTGCTCTGCTGAGAGCCGTCCCTGGGCAATGAGGGGACATCGGAGCCTGTTAAAACCTGGGCAAATGAGTATGTGTGTGCTGGAGGGGCAGGGGGCTGAGGAGAGTGAAGTGGATAAACCAGGGGACGGGGTGGGAGGGGGTGCGAATGGTACCTCCTGGCCTAACAGTGGCCGGGCCTCCAGTGACTTCTTGGCCTTATTCTCTTCCTTCAGAGGCATCAAGGCCTTGAGGAACTTAGGTGGCTGGGCGGCGAAGGCCTTGAAGGGGCTGGAGTGAAGCGTGGGGCTCTCTGGGACTGAGCCTGCAGGAGCAGCAATGCCAACATCACACCACATACGAGCATGTCACAGGAACATGGCCGGCCATAAACCATACAGCCATAAAAACATGACATCCCAGGACCATAAGCCGCATCTCATACCATCATGAAGGGCTAGACGTGCTTCTCTGCACGCGTAATCCACACATGGGGCTGCTCATGCTTTTGCGGTCACGCCCACACGATCCGCATATGTGCAGAATGCGTGGAGAACCAGAGGACAATTTTGTTGAGGAATCCAGAAGCCTGGCTGTCGCTTAAGTTACTCAGCATCAGGCACATCACAGCAGGCTATAGCAGCAATAAATAAAGAAGACTGGGAAATCTACCGCGGGCAGCGTTCAGTTAGAGACAAACATGCTACACTGAACGTAAGACACGATTTAATGACTTTTTCCCCAGACAAGTCAAGGGAAAGTGCCGTGGCAAAAGACAGCGATGCAAAGATGACGTCCAAACGATTACATTTTGTAGTAAAACAGCATTAGAATTTGTTTGAGACCGTTATACAATCTGTTAATATTCTTGGGGTTGGAATAAATTGAAATATATCATCTCTGTATCTGAAACAAATTTAAGCTCTTTAAACAGCCGGTAAACTGTGTCAGAATTATAAAATATAAATATCTAAAACAAAAATATACTAAACAGTTCTCTGAACTGCAAAGGGTATCTGAAACAGTTATACAGTCTGAATCATCTATTACAAGAGAGCAAAAGCTTTCAGAACTACAACAAAGTCTGGCTCAGGTTCCTTTCCTGCTCCAGATTTCACTTTGGATTTCTACTGTTGAGTCTTTATAACTCAAACACGGCAGGTCAGAATACAAATTGCTACAACGAATTCTTCATATACAATGTGTCCACGTTGGTTGTGATTTTGTGGCCATATCTAACGCGTGCAGTGGGTGAAGATCAGCATTTCTGGTAGCAGCGTGGACAAGATCTTGAGATGCTACAAGCCTTCACCAGCAGAGCACTGCATGTACGTCATGGGTGTCAAAAACGTTTGCACAGACACGTCCACGTGTAGGCGTGTGGCGAAGCACGAACAGGCCTTAAGGCCACCGCAACTCATAACCATAAACTGTAAGACCACCGTAAACCCCATGAGTACACCACCCTCATCATTTTATAAAACTCATAACCATAACTCGACCATTAACAAAGAACTGCAGCTTGCTGGACAGTTAAATGGGGTTCAATCCTCTGCCACAGGGACAGAACTGGGATCACACAGGCACAGTCATGGAGAACAGGAGGCCGGTGCTTACCTTGGCTGTCCTTGCTCTTCAGGGGCGAGTCTTTGATGCCAGTCCCACAGAGTGCCCCTTCCTGCAGACACATGTCTGGAATGTCCAGCTGGCTCTCGCAGAGAACCTGTTGGCCGATGGCAAACATGGCCGCTGTGAACTTTAGCCGTACCGTACAGCTCGCCTGAATGAAATGGGTTCACTCACCAAGGAGGCAATACCTTGAAATCCTCATCGTCGCAGCCGGTCAGGTCGATCCTGCTGGACGACGCCTGAAAGGTCAGCATGTGTGGTCAGTAGGCATTTCCTGACCTATGCCAGCTAAAAGCACAATAGCTACGGCATAGCCCTGCTCAGTCAGGGCCCCTGTTTTGTGAATGGAGGCCTGGACAGCAGGCGCTTGGGCCCCTTACGTTCTGGACGTTGGGTGTGCTGACGCTGCGGCGCATGTGTCTGCCTTTGGCTGCGAGGGCTTCCTTCACGGTGACTGCCTGCGGACAGATAGACACAGCGAAGGCTCAATCTGCCCACAGGGAGGGCCTGACAGGCTGGGCACTACGTCACTGTCAGAGAATAAAGCCCTCAACGGTCACCCCCCCAATCCACATGGGACACAACATATGCTGGGGCCAAAAATGACAGCTCTGTGTATGTGACTTACCAGCAGCGCATACACTAAATACATTTATTTTTTGGACACTTTTGTCCAAAGTGATGTACATTATCATCATTAGACAGTCCCTAGGGCACTAGGTGGTTAACGGCCTTGTTCAGGAACCCAACATGTAACTGCACTGTGGTGACCCTTTGATTTCAACCAGTGACCTTCTAAATCAGACACAGGCAGCGCATCCTAACCTGCTGAGCCACACACCACCACTAACAGGACAAGGAAATGTATAGTGTTTATTAACATACCATGAAGAAATATTTTAGCCCCTAAATAAGTAAATCTTCAGGGGTATTGTCCAATAAGGAGTGCAATGTGTGTGTGTGTGTGTGTGTGTGTCAGCAGTGGATGGTTCAGGTTCAGAAAGTAATATTCACAGAGTACTGAACTGGAGGGTTGAAATAAAAAAATCTTTGTCTGTATTTCTTCCTTTCTTAACCTGAATTATCCAGCTCCGGTGTGTGGGGGCATGTGTGTGTGTGTGTGTGTGTGTGTGTGTGTTTGTGTGGGGGGGGGCACCTGCCGCAGCCTCTCCAGACTCAGGATGTTCTCCACCTCCAGCACCCCCCGCGTGTATTTCTCTATGTAGGTCTCCCCGTCCTGTGCCCCTTCAGACTCGCCCCGGGCCGCCATCAGGGCCAGTGTCTCCCTCTCCTCTGGTTCCTCCGATGCCTGGCCGGGAACAGGGAAATGGGGGGGGGGGGGTATGGGATGGAGAGTTAGAGGCAGGACAGTAGGAAGATAGGGGGTGCTGTTGTGCAGATGGTACCTTTGGTATGTTTGAGACAATCTCGTAGGTGATGCCGCAGGAATACAGCACGTTCTTCAGCGACATGCGCCTCTTCAGGCTCTGGGTGAAGCTCTGCTTGTTGTAGATGTTGACCGTGATCCTCTTGCGCAGCACCAGCTCCATGGAGGCCGGGTGGCTGAGCTGCACCGTCGCCTTGACGATCAGGTAGATACGTTCGTTGGGCGAGGTGACGCGGTTCAGGTGGACAGAGTCATGGATGGACGAGTCCCAGGAACAGACAGCAGATACCTGGGAGACGTCCCATACAACAACAGCGTCACGGCCTGGTTCAACCAATAGGAACCAATGCCATAACTAATGACTGACCAACCAATAGCAGCACAGACAGGAGACTGACTGGGGTTTCAAAGCTTCATTTCTCATTTGCTGATCAATTTATTCCGTATGATTGTCGTTCAGTGAAATGTATAAATATAAATCACAGAATGGTGTTACATGATATAAAATGCAGAGCTGCTGTGTCACATATCTGCCTGAAGAGGGCAGCACAGAGTCACGGCACGCTACCTCGTCGTCACTGTGCCGGATAATTGGGAGGTAGAAGAAAGGACTTCCATGCTCTTTGGGCAGGATGGAGTTCACCCCAGCGGTGGGGGGGCCACTTAGCTGCCCATTCACCGTCAGATCGCCCGCTGGGGAGGGGGTGGGGTGGGCAGGGAGAAAAAGACAGGCATGCTGAAACAGAGTGGGGTGCTGCAGAAAGCATGACTCACTGATGGGAATGGAGACTGTTTCGTCACCAAGGTAACGAGGCATCTTACCGTTGAGATCCAGGAAGAGTACAGGAATGTGTGCCTCCATACCGGCACAAGGTGTCCTGCAGTGGAAACAAACTGTCATCGCGGGACAACAAACGACTACGAGAGGAAGTGAACCAGACTTTTACTGAAAGCTGTTCATTATGACCCAGCACATGGACTTCACTACTCTGCCACTAGAGGGCACTGCAGGATGTAAGAGCAGAGATACTGGTCTTTAAAATCTCTAAAGGCTGACTATGGGGGTATTAAATGGTATCACAGTCATTGACTGTGTCTAAACCCTGACTGACCTGGGGTCTGTTATTATTATCATTGTTATCTTGGACGAGACCCACCAGTGTGCTGGGGCCCCGGGGATGCCGCTGCCAGGTGCCGGCACCAGCACGGCGTTCCTCTCCTCCGTCAGCCCCACCCATTGCTCCACCAGCCGCGCCTCCCGCTCAATGTCCTCCTCCGATTTCTCTGGGGGGAGGTTAGGGGCCATGGCAGGGAGGGCAGCAGGAGTAAGACAGCACTCAGGAAGCAGTGTAGAAAACATACACCTGGTTGTCATGCGGTCAGCTGGACTGTATATAGCGGCCTTCCCTAAACAGAGCCATGGCCATGATGTAAAATCAGAGACTGCAGAACTGTGGGTGGGGTTACTGCCTGCTGTCAGTCACAACCCAAATTAACCAGTCAAGGGGACCGACAGTCAGTAAGGGACAGCATGCCATTCTAGCCATATGCCGCTGGGGAGAGGCCCGTCCACTGACCATGCTTGTTGATAATTCTCTTGATCTGGTCATCCAGGTACTCCCTGCGCTTGATGAGGGCCTCTGACCAGCGCTCGCGTACGCAGTTCAGGTCCTCCTCCTGGAAGATTGTGCCAAATCAGGACAGGGGCAAGAGCGGGAGAGAGGCCGCGGCCTGCCGGGCTTTTGGGTGACACCCACAGGCTCAGTCACAAGACGGTGTCAGGTCACAGCTCTCCGGGAGGGTCACCTTAACAGACTCACAATGAAGTGTAAGCCTGTCTCTACTGGCCTTAAAGTTCTGATTTCAAAATATGGAAATACCTATTCAACTACAGGCCCCGGGAAGTTGGATAATGACCCGCCATTCCCCTGAGTCACTTTCTCCTCATTAGGCAAAGTGAGTCACATGGGGGGGGGGGGGTCTGTGGTTTGCCTGTGATTGGACAGGAGCCGGCTGCTAACACTCCAGCCGTAAGTAATCGAGTGAAAGTGCCTGTGCTGAGGTGAAAAGCTTGGGGCAAACAGATTCCCATTGCATTATGCGCTCTCTGTACACCCCCCCCACCCCCCGTGAACTCGCCCATGCAAATGAGTCATGCAGCCATGCACTGATCATGTGACCCACAAAGGGGCATTATTCCCAGAGCTGTTTGTCGGCAGGAAGCAGGCGGCCAGTTAGTGAATGAATCCAAAGAAGAGGCTGGGGAGCGACGGACTCCTTTGGACAAGTGAGGTTTGGGGAGAGGGAAGGGGGGCTGAGCTATAAAAAAAAAACCTTTTTGCCTCCTGTTAATGGAAATAAAGTCACCAACTTTACGACGTCGAAACCCAGGAAAACGATCACTTATAGTAGCATGATGAATCTGAAGAACGCTAAGATGAACGATCTATGGGCCAGGATCCATGAGAAATGAGAAGGGACGGATTCGATTGAAATAAAGAGAAGGCGGGGTTTGGTGCTGTGAGTCAAGATCCACATGTTGCAATATGATGTGAACTCCATACCCTTAGCACACGACCACTGCAGTGAGTAGGAGCAAGCATGAAGTGTTAAACTGAAGGTGTTACCCTCCCCCCTGCCCCGTCCGCTGGTGCCCCCCACCCCCCCGTCTGAAAGCACATGATCAGCAGCGAGTTCCCAACATGCCCCCGCAGTTTTGACGGCGGCAGCAGCAGTGGACCAAGCCAGTACCTGGTAACTATCCATATCGACATCCTCCTCCTTCTGAAGAGAGAACAAGACCGAGGTTCAGAGGCGTCCAGGCAAAGGATCACGGTACTGATATACGCATCTGCCTCACACTGGGTGCTAACGGCTGGCTGACACTCAGCCCTACACTATTCTGCACACCCGGCCTCAGCATGGGCACGTGATGGTGCCACAGATTTCTTCTTCCCTCAGGCCGTGGCCAGCTTGAAACTCTGATCTCAGGACAGGGTCTGGCCTACAGTGTACCCTGGAACACATAAACTGAACTCTTTTTCTGAAAAATTCTCCCTGCCTGCGGTCAATCAGTGAAGCAAACCGCACCACAAATATGAATAATGGCCTTCTTTGTATTAAAAACATGCCCTTTTCAACTTTTCATGGCTGTGGTTAGTGCTGTTTGTATTTAGACTATGGCCACTGTGTAACAGTAAGTGTTATCGTTTTCCTCCAGTCTGTGGGCGGGGCTTTGTTCATACGTCACACTGTCTCAAAGCCAGATGCCTCTTCATGGTCACATGACCCCCTCAGATGTGGCACAGTGAGGTTCTGAACCCACAATGCCACTATGAGGAGCTTTAGTTTTCAAAATGACCCAGTAGGTGGCGCAGTGGTTAAGGACCCTGTCTCTGAATTACCCCTTGACTAATGTCACTGAATACTCAGAGTAACCTGGGAAAAAGCATCTTTTTAAGGACTAAACAAAATCAAAAGGTAACATAATAAGCCGTTTCACAAACGACTTGCATGGGCTTGCAACAAAGTGATGTTTGCGGCTCTCTTAGCCAGTCACTGGCTGCTGACTCACGTTTCAAAAACTGACACAAATATCTCCCGTGTTTTGGTAAGTAACTCTAAAAAGGATCCGAAATGTTTGTAATGAGTATGCTATTCTAATTACTGCTGTCAATATAATATTACTGTTCATTGTTCAAGTTCAGTAATATTTCTAGTCCATGTTAAACATTCTGCTTGGTGTCCAATTATTTACCTTGGATGGAATCTTGTCAATGTTAGCATGGACCATCATGCTAATTCATATTGGAAAAGAAAACCGTTTTCTAAATAAATACCAATCAGTGATAACAGTAATATTAATGTTCCTCTGACGTTTAGGAACATTCTGAATGAGATGTGGAATTCTCATTGAAGGACAGGCTCCCCCAGCCAATGAGAATTATGAGGGAAGCATTCGGGAGCCAATGGAATTCCTCTGAACACAGAATTCTGTAAAAAAGCACTTAGCAACCAAACAGAGCGTGTGTGTCAGTTTGGACAGGAGGCTGCAACTGGGTGTGAACTCACGCCTCACCTGATAGCTGTCCAGAGGTCTCTGCAGCTTAGTGGAGCGGACAGATACACAGCCGATGGAGATGGACAGTATGGCCTCCACCAACAGGGGCAGAGTGCCAGACTGGTGCACCGGCTTTACGCTGACCTGAAGCCTCCGAGAGTGACCCTGTACACACACACACACACACACACACACACACACACACACATATATGTAATGACACAGCTATAGGTGGCACCTGAAAACAGCCAGGAAACCAGAGATGGCGGAGACCTGTCTGAGCTGGAAGACGCCGCCAGTGCTGAGGTCCTTGGAGGGGTAGAGCTCCACAGCAGAGTACTCGCCCTGCTCGTTCAGCTCCTGGATAGACACCCAGAGCTCTAGGCGCCGGGACACCTCGCTCCACCTGTGTAGGAGCAGCACGCGGGTCACCAAGAGGCCGTGTGCTTGTGTGTGTGAGGCAAAGAGCGTACAGGGGGTCCCCAGGCGATGAACGAGACCTGATCCCTAAGCCTGTCTGAGTCCAATTTTTAGGTAAGTTGGAAAAACAATACCGCAGTACATGATATTACAGTGCATAGCATTGTATTATTATTATTATTATTATTATTATTATTATTATTATTCAGTAATAATAAAAGTCACTACATACGGTACTGTACTGTACCATACCTCAAGCCAACGAACCGCTGAAGTTACGCAATGATTTCACAAGCGTCACAGAGTAATGTGTGCGTTTGTCATTACGAACCATTGTATTTAACTGGAATTTTTAATACAATAGACTTTACTGCAGTCTGTTCTTAAATAGGAATTGTGCATATGTAGGGTATTCTTAACCCGGCGACTGCCTGTATAACCCATGTAACATGTAGCATGAACCAAGCATGCAAAAGAAATCCAGCTGGGCTGCACAGCTGGGTGCATTTAGGGCCTTAAATAGGGACCTTTTAATAAAGCACAGTTTGTAGGGTTCTACACTGTTTTTATGGAATTTAATTGGTTTTGAAGTGGTTCAGGTTGCTGTTTAAAGGGGCCATAGCCCTGTGAGCGTAAAAGCGTGTACCGGTCTCTGAGGCTCCTGCTCTTGGCCTGCAGAGCATCCACCTCGAACTGGGAGCGACCGTTTCCTGCACAGCGGTGGCCCCACACCTCGATGGCCAGGGCGCCCTCCGAGATGAACTCCAGGAACTCCTCCGTCACGTGAATGATGTAATCCTGGGGGGAGGGGAGCAGAGAGGACCACTCACTGTGCTTTGTCCCGAGTCATACCGAGCATGTGAAAGGTCAAAGGTTGCATGCCCTATCTGTTCCCCTAACGGGCCACGCCACTAACCGTGCAGTGGTCGAAGCGAACGGTAAACTGAGCATCTGGGGTGCGGGGAGAGGGCGTGTCCGGGCTAACCATGGGCGGGGCCACAGCGGGCTCTGCCTGCTCCCAGAAGGTGTACTGGCAGAAGACGAAATTTGACAGGTCGAGAGGGAGCCCGGTGGCTTCTTTGATCCGCACCTTTGGGGGGAGGGGGACACAAAGAGGTTGTGGGACCGTAGAGAATCAGGTGCTCTTGGCATGATGGCACATGTCACACTGCACAGCCGGCCGTACCCTGCAGGTGAGCTTCCTGGCCATGTGCACCACCTCCCCGTTGCTGTCCATGACCTCGTAGCTGCCGCTCTCACTGGAGTTCTCCGATGAGTCGTCCCCCCCGGCCAGACGCTCCGGCACGGCGCCGCTGACCCTCATCAGCTCCACGTGCAGGCGGCCCGCCACCTGGGCGACACGCCAGTCAGCATGTGCAGCACACAGCAGACACGCAGATGAACCATCTGCACACACACAGCAGACATGCAGACAGACCTGCTGCACACACACAGCAGATGCGCATACGCAGACGGCCCTGCTGCACACACACAGCAGATACGCAGATGGACCTGCTGCATAAACACAGACATACATACGCAGACGTGGACAGATCTGCCGCAGGGACGTATACAGGCTTCCATAACTATATTGATAACCATCTTCTCCCCACTGCGTCTCATGTACTTAATGCTCCGCATCCACCCCTTGCTCTGCAGAAACCTTAAACATGAACAGACGAAAACTGGTTCCACTTTTCTATTTTTTTTCCTTTTTTTAATCCTAGATTATAAAAAGCCAAACCATAGTTTGACGGAGGCATCTGTACAGCATCTGGCTTTTCTGGAGTCACTGTCACTGTGGGGAAAGTTTCTTTAAACTTAAAGGGGAGCCACCTTTCTGACTTTGTGGGGACTTATATTTGGATTTCTCTTAACTCTATCCTCAAAGGTATGCAAATCAGAGATAAAATGAAAAAAAAGGTATGACCAGAGTTTATGAATAAAAAAGACCAAAAATCTGGACAAAGCGACGGGGGACGTATTTTCATCAAGACAGACCCAACCCTAATACACTGACACCTCTGGTCACGACTGTAATTCTTTCCAAAACTATGAACGAGACCCGATTTTGACGCGAACCGAAACGAATTTCCCCATAAGATTGTATGTAAATATGATTAAATCGGTCCCAGACCCTACGAACTGATCGTAAGTATAATTTTTTAAAGACTTCTAAGCACAAAAATAGTTAATTATACAACACAACGCACAGTGTGATAATTAACTAAATGTAAAAAACATTGAATAACACTGAGGAAACCTTAAACAACAGAGAAAACTAACATTGCAAGAGTTCATGCTAGGCCAAGTTCACGCTAGACCCTTACGAACTGTTCGCGGTAAACTTTTTTTTGTATGATTTTAAAGCACAGAAAGAAATCATGATATAAATCCTTAATTTATACAAAAACTGACCATAAACAACCAAAGAATGCTGCCAAGGAAACCAAGGAAAAAGTCTAACCGAGAACAATGCACAGGGTGAGACTGTCCACGTGAGGCGTCTTTGTTAGTATTGTATACGCAAACAAAAGAAAATGGAAAGCGTAAAAAAAAATAGGAACCCATTGGTGCATGATGCGAATTGAAAGGGGAAATGGCCGCCACTGTTTGTGAACGCAACCAGAGACGAAGGAAATCATGAAAATGTTCGTGAACGTTTTTGTCGCAACCCGATTTTTACGTGATCGGGGACGATCGTGACCAGAGGTATTACTGTACGGGCCTATATGTAAGTACACAAACTCACACTCAAAAACAACAAAGAAACCTCATTCATACATAAATACAAACACATTTTGAAAAAGCTTCTATGAGATGCAGCCCAAGATGCTGACCACAAATTAAAAACATTTAAAGTATCTCTACCTCCCCCTGCTGGCTGATGATGGGAACAGCATACTGCAGCTTGATGTCGTGAAAAAGGCACTCGAGGAAGACGTTGGCCACGCCGATGAGGTTGTGGTTCTCCTGTGCCTCATAGAAAGGGTCCCCACGTTTGTTGTTCAGCTTGCTGTACTGTGAGGGACATGCAGAAGAAAGCTGGGGTCATTCCTGGGCGACTATCACCGCACTGTGAGTAAGTCACACGCTTGCCGAGTCCTACCATGTCTTCTGCCCCCTCCTTCCATTCCTGGTAGTGGTCCCGCATGTCCACCAGCTTGTTCTCCAGCTTTTCGATGGTCCAGACCTGTGTCCCTCTGCCCCGTCGACGCACCTGGATAGCGGGTTCGCTCACAATGGCCCCCCGCTGGACAGAGAGCACACGTACGCACACAGGTACAGCAAACCGATTCATTTAGGAAGGAACATACAGCGTCAAAACAAGTAAACAAAACCAGCCTGGCATCGGCAGGGGCCCAAAGCAGCACAGAGATAGCATAAGGAAAACGGGGGTGTGCAACGTTTCAGCATAAGGAAAACGGGGGTGTGCGACGTTTCAGCATAAGGAAAACGGGGTGTGCAATGTTTCACACTAAAGATCACACGCGCCATTAGCATGGAGCTACTTAACTGATCAGATGAGCTGTTAGTGTATGGTTACTTAATCTTACTTAACCAGGGTGACCAGATCATCTATGTCAGAGGGGACACTATGAGACAGGGTTTGTGAACTACCATTTCAATTAAAAAGACCTGGGTTTCACTTAAGCACCGAGTTCTTCCTGTGTACTGATTGGTCAGTCTCCTATAATCATGCATGTACCTTTAATGTTAATATGACACAGCTGGATGAGTCTTTCAATTAAAGAAACAAACGAGTCAAAGCACAAGAGGAATTAAACTATTTAGCCAAGCACAGGAGCCTTTCAGTTTTGAAGTAGTTTGTAAGACCTAGAGTAGCTCATAGTGCCGCCGCCCCCCCCCCCGACATGGATTACCTGGTCACATAAACTTAACTGATCACATGAGCCATTAGTACGCTACTATCAAACCTTATAACCCCAGTGCATGATCAGCACCCAAATCTGTGCACACGATGGTAACGGCTAAGGAACCCTGATGTAAGGCACCAGCCAGAGGGGCGGTTGAGCTCCCTCATTTACTGCTGTCAATGGGTCAAACTATCAGTAATTAGACAGACGCTTCTCCACATGCTGTCTGCTGTGAGAGTCTGTCCATTTAAGCCCTAATGGAAGCCCTCCCTAAGCCTGTGGAGGGAAAGCGTGTGTCTGTGTGTGTGTCCAAATTAATGACTTGGTCAGGGAGATTAGACAGGACTGGTGTGATAAGAATTAAGGTGACTGGCAGAGCAGGCCGGGCGTGGCCAGTGAGCCGGGGAGACGCACTTTGCGGTTGGCGCTGAGGTTGGCAGCGGGGATCTGCAGGGTGACCTGGTAGTCCGTCAGCTTGCTCATCTCCTCCGCCAGGAAGTTGGCCTCCCGCACCAGCGAGTTGGCCCTCACCACCTGCTCCCGCAGCCGGGACAGGCTCTGCCGGAACAGCTCGTCCCTGGCGGAAGGACACAGAGCGTCACTCGGGTTCACCGCCTCCGCGGGCTGCCGGTCGCCGTGACGCCGCATGCTCACCGTTCCTCGGACCACAACCGGATCTTGCCATGGGCCGTGTGGGAGGGGAAGGCCAAGGGGTTGGCACTGCAGCGCAGGTGGGAGGGTGGCCGCTCGGGTGACAGCTGTTGCCGCAGCGACTCCAGCTCACGCTCATACATGACTCGCTGTTCCTCCAGGGCCGTGCGCTTCTCCTCCAGGTACTGCTTCTCCAGCATCTGGACCACGTTCTGCATGGGGTCTGACAGGGGCGGGGGGGGGTCACGCAGAAGAGGATTATAGGAAAGGGTCGGCAGAGGAAACTGGCTGCAAGGTAGCGGGAGGAGAGGAATAACACACACACACACACACACACACACACACACATACACATACACATACACATACACACACTGCAGTGTCACATTCAGCATGAATTCAAAGCATTTCTACAAACGTCACCGATAAAGTGTGACAAATACAGACCTATACAAAATGTCCAATAAAGCAGTAAAATGGCCTGACAGAGACAGAGATGGACAAAAGACAGAAAGAGGAGAAAACGCGCACTAGTGGGTACAAACACCAAGGTCAGTAGTGGACGGCTCAGTCGCAGTGCTGCTGTAAGCTTCAGGCCTGCCTCCTGCTCAGAGAAGCCCCTCCGCTGATCTGTTAATGGATCCCAGTCCACAGAGTCAAATTCCCACTACTGGCCTCCAATCTAACACAATACATCTGCCAAAAAGCAGCATATACATTACAGCAGGTCCGCAGGCTGAAAGCATATATACACTCAAAGAGAGAGCATCTGGAAAGAGTCCAGTGGAGGGAGAGGTGGAGAGAGAGACGGCTGAGGTTTGTGGAGAAGCACGGCAGCTGACTGGCACGTGCTGTCTGACATGGAGCTGAGCACTTTGGGTCACAAACCGGAGGGAAGCAGGTACTCGGTCTGTCTGTGTAATGAGACAGTGATACATGTCAAAGCGGAGCCTGCGAGGAGGAACACTCCTCAGTGTAAGAGAGCAAACGGAGCATGTCAGAGGAGAGACAGGGTCAAAGGACGAGGCGGGAAGCCAAAGGTGACCGTGAGCATCACAGCCAGGGGGGAGGGGGGGTGCAGATCAGGGAGAGTGTCACAGAGAAGTGAGAGGATGCTGCGAGGTCATGGGAGAAGGGAGGGAGAGGGGAGGAGAGAAGAGAGGGCAAAGAGGACAGAATAGGGAAGGGGGAGGAACAGAGGAGAGGGGCAGGAGAGGATATGAGAGGAGAAGGAAAGAGTAGAGGAGAGGGGGAGGAATGGGGGAAGAATGGAGAGTGGAACGGAGAACAGAGGAAAGAGGAGAGAAGAGGGGACAGAGAGGAGTGAATAGAAAAGGCGGAACAGGAGAGGGGGAAGAAACAGGGAGGAGAAGGGGAAGGGAGAGGAGAGGAAAGGATAGGATAGGGGAAGGGAGAGGAGAGGAAAGGATAGGATAGGGGAAGGAAAGAGGAGAAGAGAGGGGGAGGAACAGGAGGGGGGAAGAATGGGGCAGAGAGGATTGGAGAGGGAGAGCAGAGAGGGTGAGAAGGGGAGAGGGTAAAGGATAGGATAGGGGGAGAAACAGTGGAAAGGGGGAGAAGAGAGGAGAGGAGATGATAGGCGAGGGGGAGGAGAGAGTGTGGACCAGGAAGGACAGCAGACAGGGAGGAGAGAGGGGAAAAAAGAAGGGGGAAGAATGGGAAGGTGAGAAAAGGAGAGCAGGAGGAGAGAGTGTGGAATAAAGAGGAAAGGAGAAGAGGAGAGGAGGAGATGGGTTGCAGAGGAGAGAGTTGAGAAGAAAGTGGAACAGAACTTTTTTTAGTTTTTGGCAACAATTAAAAAGGAATATGCTTTGAAATAAGAGGTAAAGGAACTGAGATGCAGAAAGGTCTACATCACATCATCTGTCAGAGAGGAACCGCTCAAAGCTGTGAACATCAGCGTCATGATGAGGAAAGACGCTGACAGAGGCAGCCCTGGAGATACGAGCGTGTGCGTGTGTATTTGTGTTTCTAGCGGACAGACGTGGGGATATCCTCACAGAACAAACAGACTTCGCTCCCTGTCGATAGTGTCTTATATAACAGTGCCGCTCTTTTCCCTTTTAGATATTTTTAAGACCAGTTAATGACGTTAAGACGAGTCGACTTGCGTGTGCATGTCTGAGCTCCTCATCAGGTGAAAGCTGAAATAAATCAGTAGGCGAAAACAGAGGAGGAGGATGATGATGATGATGACGATGAAGGTGCGGAGGACAAGCAGGCCGTACCGTTGCTCCCCAGTGCCTTCATCATGACCTCCGTCTGGGCAAACTCGTAGCTGTAGTCCTGTTCGGACGAGGCCTCGCTGGCCGTCTCCAGGTCCTGCTCCGCCAGGCTTTCTCGCGGAGAGCCCCTGTCCGCCTCCTTCCAGCGGTCCCGCCTCTTCCTCTTGGCCAAACTGACCCTGGATACAGACACATTACAGTAACTATACGATAACTACAATAACCAAGGATAACCAGCGCTGTCGCTTGGCTGTAGCAAACACAAATGTTTCATTATACTGCTAGTAAGGTAAAATGTGCAGCAGTTCTATCTGTTTATTACCAGGTATTAGTTTGGTAAATCCGCAGACAAGCGGGGAGGAGCTACCTCGCGATGAGCTAGGTACCTGAAGAAGTGGTTGTTTCCCCACAGGATGCGGTCTCCATGCCACAGGTGAGCCGTGGAGTAGATCACAGTGCCGTTCACACAGGTCCTGTGGACAAATGCGTGCGCGCACACACATACACAAGCGCACACACGCATGCGCGCATGCACCGGGTCAGTAATGGGCGTCCAATCACCTTTCTGTACATATTATCTTCTTGAAGGAAAGTGGCTGGTTACTGAACATCTCACAGACAAGCAACTTAAGACACAGACAGACTGTGAGATGGACTAGCAAGCCCTGACTAATATGACCATCAAATACCCCACACTGTGGAGAATCACACATATACAGCGTAAAATATGATGACAATGATTATCACTGCTATGATTATGCCTGTCGCTGTGTGGGGCAGGCTCCAGGCCCCCCGTGTCCCTGCACAGCATAAGCAGTTTTGGAAGATGTATGTATGTGTTTAAGTGCAATCTTTATTTTACTCAACTTGTTTAAGTTTATTTTAGGATGCTTAGTGAATCACAAGGCAGGTCAGTGTACTGGAGCAGCTGTACTTAAGTGCCCTGTCCTGATGCAGCACGGTAAGGTCTCTGCTATGCCCCACAGTGCCCCCTGCAGAGTGTACCTGGCATTCTCCATGGGGGTGAGGGTCACTTCCCCATCCGGGCTCATGTCCAGCACACAGTGCTGTGGCTGGATCCCGATGCCAAACAGCTGGATGTCCTGGGAGGTATCGGCGCCCACCAGCGTGTGCTCCTGGGGGTAGGGGGTGGAGGTGGGGGTATAAATAATGCCTTCCACTCTCCCTTGGCTCACAGGACAAGATGGGTCATGTTCAGTGACAAATAGCAGAGAATGACCCGCATTGCATAATGACCTGGGGACTATGATCATCCGAATAATGTGCTTCTAAAAGCATGTAATTAACAGCAATCACAAATTAAGAGTCAGCAGTGACTGCCCGACTTAACTGGTGATACAGAAAGGGCCAGGAAAAGGCATGCCTATGAACAGCACAGTGCCATCACCGATTGGCTGCTCGAGGGCACCTCCTGTGACTGTCTGTGCAAGTGCCGGGCAATCATTCAGGGCGAGGAAGACATAGGCGCAACAGTGCCACCGAGCACACCCAAAGCCACAACTTCTTCACCTCAGCCCACATCTCCACGTGATTTCGCTGACACAAGGAGCGCCAGCTAAGAGACACACATTTCCCTAAAGAAACTAGACAGCATTCATTTGAAAATCGAAGTTCTCCAGAGGGTTCTAGGGACGTCATCTGTGATAAAGTAAAACGGTTTCAGGAAATATCGGACGGCAGTATTTGTAAAGCGTGCCCTGGGCGGGATGGAGAACAGCCACATGACATGAGGATGAGAGAGGGAATGGGGGCGTTAACCAAACGGAGGAGAGGAATGCAAATGAAAGACAGCGGGCAACACAGGAAAACTAAACAGGAGTGAGGTCCCGGAAAGGACTGTGGTGGGGCACCAAGATTTGGGGTGCATTGTGGGAAAAAAAGAAAAAGCAGAAGCCAATCTTGTATGTCTGTAAGGATGTAACAGCACAACGTGAGTGAATCTTCATCCTCTTCATCATGGAGATACAGAGCCCGTCCCCACCTGGTAAACGACTTTCGGCTGCATGCACTGCATGATGCCTAATGGTGCAGAGAACACTGATGTCCGCAGGGTCCGATAGCAATCTAGCCACAATCTAGCTGGATCTATTGTTCCAGATTAAATGTTTTGACTCCTTCCATCCTTAGCTTGTCCTGATCTGCTTATAGGTAATGAAGGCCTGAGCCCAGTCGTCCCCTTATTTGCAGAGCTAGGTGCATTATGCATGTAGCAGATCTCAACATGGGCGGGGGGGGGGGCTTTAGTGAAAATCCTGTGCTATGACTGAGCTCAACCCCAGTTTCACTGAGGACATTTTTTGGGGCAGATTAAAATCATTACATAATTTATAGAGCCATCATTAAATAGTGCAAAATGTTCTGGGAGACGGTGAAAAACTCCCTGGTGTTGAAATAGCCAAACTGATGAGACTGAAGACATGAGATGAGCTTTGTTTTTTTTTTTTTTTTTTTACTGTAATCCAGAAGACAGCTGGTCCCTCAAAGCGTTACAGAATGTCAGGCTTAACTGAGCTTCGAGACGTTTGCTAAAGTGTCTCCTGGACAAAATGGCCAAACAGGGCTGAGCAGCATTGGGTCACCAGCCAGGAAGCAACAGGCCCTCCTTGCCCACCTTCTTCCTGGGAGGCTTGGTGCATGCTGGGTAAGCAGGGCTACCACAGCCCAGCCGCTCAGTGACAGAAATGAACACAGACAAACACACAGAGGCTTCTGTTCACACGGACACCCCCGGAATTGGACTCTTTCCGGAACATTCACGGGACACAGGGCTCCCAAGTGAAGCTCGGCCAAGATGCAGCCAGCGGAGCTATGAAGGATGACTTCCCTGGGCAGGTAGTGCATTTCCCAGGGAAATAAAGGGCCTGTTCGTGCCAAGCCATGTCGGGTACCCCCATCGGAGACAAGTGGACCTGAAGAGGCCACGTCTGGCCACTCATGGGAAATGGAGAGGCTCCTCAGTGGCTCTTTATGATGAAAAAATGGTTTTGGTAGTTCAGTAAACTGGGATTAGTTTAAAAAATAAATTCTCTTTAACCCCCTGGGGTATGATTTTCGGTGGAGTGAAGGGCCTCGTTAGAAATAAACACCACAAGCCAAGATAAAAGCACAACGAGGAGGGAGAATGGTGGCAGCTGGCAAAGAGCAGCTCCTGTCGAACACGAGGGTGGGGATGGGGGATGTGGGGTCAGAGGAGCGGCAGACAGGTATGCCGCTGACGGCCAGAACGCGCACCTTCAGGTAGTAGACTAGGAGCTCGTTGAGGGCGGGGTCAGCGTTCAAGTTGACGAGGAAGCACTTGTCCTCCCCAACCTTGATCCCAGACAACTCCAAGGAGATCCCCATGCTCTCCAGCTGCTTCTGCCGTTCCTGCACACACACACACACTTCATCATTAAATACAAAGTACTTTGTTTTGCACTGTTTATCTGCACTTTACGTTCCTTGCTGCTGCATGAACAAGAAATTCCCCCTGAGATCAATGTAATTTATCTCAAGTATACACTTACAGCACGAACCTGCAAAAACACACTCACATGCATGCGTGCGCACACACACACACGCACGCATTCATATCTTTGTGGGGACTCTCCATTCATTTCTATGGGCCTAACCCTAATCCCAACTATGACAACCTTAACCCCTACACAACCCTAACCTTAACCATAAGTAACCAAACAAAACACAAAACTTTTGGGGTTTTTAGTTTTTTGATTGCAGTTACAGATTTTTGTAAAATTGAGTTTCCTCTATTGGAGACCGAAAAGGGTGGTCCCCACAATGTAATATATACCACACACACACACACACACACACACACACACGATTTTGAAAGGCTCAATCTTGACTTTTAAAACTTGGAAAGCTATGAACAGTAATACCCATTTTAAAATCATAACTGCTTTTCATCAATGGGAAACAGGCCTGTTCCAGCTCGGCACTCGGCTCAACACGACTGTGTCTCCTGCTCCCAGATTCACCCCAGGAGAATTTCTTAATTCCCTTCTCTGAAAATAATCTTTGCAAATGACAGCTCTGGTTTCTATAAATAAAGGGGCTGCTAGAAAACGTGAGACAGATTGCTGTGTCATTTAACACCCAGTATACGGGGAAATTTGTCTGTCACGCGTGTGCTCAGTGATGACAGAGCAGGAGACGCACGTTTGATGCGGTGCTGGACAAACCGACCTGCAGTGAAGCTGCAGCTGACACTATCCTGCAGCGGTGCCCGTTACAGATGTGCTGGGGACACGACTCTGCTGACACAGTAGGTCTGGGACATATACAATGTCACCATCTGATGGGCTAAATAAAAATGGGCACTGGCTGAGTGACTAGGGACTATGTAGACTAGCCAAGCAAAAAGAGTTAAAATTCTTTTGAATGATTACAGTAAACTGCAATTCCTGCGAACGAGCAAACTTTATAATAAACATAACTGCGTGTAATGCACTGTACTACTGTGCCTCGCTAGCACAGGAGACATTCAGCATTGGAACCTGCAACCTTCTGGTTAGGATGGTGCTCTTAACCACTATGGCTTTTGAGGAGCATTACACTGGGAAGAGACGATGGCCCAGCTTTCTTTGTCGCTGGTGTTTCTAGTCTCTCAGGGGAGAAACCCACCTGAGCAATCTCCTCAGTCTTCCTCAGCTTCTCTTCCCAGGTGATGGTCATCTCCTGGATCAGCTTCTCCGATTCCTGCAACTTCTCCTGCAGCTCCGGGGCCTTCAGAGACTGAGATACGGCAACTGTTAATCCTCCCCGCCACTTCCGGTCCCTGGTACCCCGCATACCCCACTTCCCTGCCTCTACCGGCACCCACCTCAGCCTGGGACAGCTGCTCCTTTAGCTTTTCCACCTCCTCGCGGAGCTCGCGGATGATGCGGGCGTTGGGGTCCTCGTTGACCACGGCGTGGTTGACGATCCTCTTGGCGCGGTCGGCGTAGCGCAGCGTGGACAGGGTCTCCTCGTAATTGTCGGCCGCCGGGCTGACCGTGGCGATCATGGCCGTCTTGCTGTTGCCCCCAAGATTGTCCTGTGCAAACGGGGACACCGTGCGTGTATGTGCCCTGCTCTGCCGCTGATACACCTCCGACTCACACTTACTCATCAGCAGGAAGGCCCCCCCACTGCAGATGAGCGTACGTCCCAACAGAAGAAGCAGAGGCAGAGACAACATCACCAGCCGCCTCATTAACAGCTCCATCTCACCTTGGGCAGGTCATACGGAAAGCTCTACGAAACGCCACCGACAGCAGCTGGATGCCGAGGTTCCTGTAAGGGCGCCTAATGGGAACCGCGCACTCCGCACTCTGCATGTTTGGTGAGGGTGAGCCCCCTTGCCCCCTCACACCCACCTACCTTGAGCAGCCAGGTGAGGACCGAGTCCCTGTAAGGCACAAACTTAGGCTTTCCCTTCCCTGCAGACTGGTCGGCCAGAGCAGAGATGACGCAGCCCAGGGTTGTCAGGGACCTGGGGGTGCAGAGACACGGTGAGGTGGCCGGCGATGCTGCGACCCCGCCCCCCCACGGTAGCCTGGTGCCCCTCCTCCAGAACACCGCTGTACTCACTTGTTGATGTTGCTGCCCTCCTTTAGCCGCTCGCCCGCCGCACCTGTCTTGGACACGCGCTCGCTCCCCGCCAGATCTACCAGGCTCACTTTGCTCACCTTCTCGCCCGAGTTCTGCGGACAGCCGCCCACATGAGAGCCGCCCCGATCAAGCCAGCCCTGCACTCACAGCCCACCGCTCCATGACGACAGCCCAATTAACCGCTTTTTCATTAACTAGACGTAGCAAATGTCTGACACGTGTGTATTATTTTAGCAAATCTCTTTCCACTTTACAGGAAGTTCCAGTTAGACTGGATAGATTTGCTGGTTTGCCACAGCTGACCTGAGAGAACATGTGCATTCTGGGATACCATAAAGTCAAATCACTGTTGGATCCTAAAAAAAATCTAAACGTCTGTAACCCAGTGCTGGTTCCTTATGCCACAAAGTCAGTGGAACCCAGTAATAATAAATGTTTTAAATAAATTTCAAATCTGACAAAAAGTTTAACAGACTTAGACTGCATTAACTGGTCACTTACTGGTCCAAAATGACCTACCAATGCAGCCATCAATTTCTCAGCAGTTCAGGCTGGTGTCTGATCAGTGGCCAATGAAAATGCAGGTGTCGTGTCACATGACAAGAGGCCACGGCTCACCCCAGACTGCAGGTCGTAGAGCGTCTGAGTGACGATGATGCTGAAGACTGCATGCGACCGGCTGCTCTCCTCGTTCATGTTGGTGGCGGCGACCGTGCGGGATTTATTCCCCTCTGACATCAGCGACTCGATGTCCTGAGGGGGCAGGAGCAGCGCTGTCAATCCCAGCCTGTCACCACGGTAACAGGCAGGTGAGATTGCTGCTCGCGTTACTGATCTCAGAACAGCAGGCATGTCACGGGCTGGATGCTGCTCTCTCCAACAGCTATTTCACTGGCTCGGTTTTAATTCACATCCTCACATTGCGTCACTGTTTATTAACCTGCGTGCTGCCAGGATGGAACAGGAGCCCAGCCAATGGTGCAGATGCACAGCTATGCGAACAGGAAAGGGGGAGAGCTACACAGAATCGCGAGCGACAATGGGTCGATTGTGAGTGTCAGATTACAGTGAATCATGGGGCTGTGCTCCTGCTGGCCTGAGAGCCGCTCCGCTCCTGCTCACAGGCCTGGGCTCGGCTTGTCAGCCTTCTGCGTCCCCACTGCTCACAGGCCTGCACTCAGCTCGTCAGCCTGCCGCATCCCCAGTGCGCTCAGCCCAGCCATCTCTCTGCTGTCAACCCGTCAGCCTGCCGCATCCCCATTGTTCTCAGGCCTGCTCTCTGTCTGCTACCGGCTCATCGGCCTGCCACATCTCCACTGCTCTCAGGTGTACGTAATACTGCCAATTTGCCAGTCTAACAAAGCACACTCTCTTTTCTTATTCTATGCTCACTGATAGCAAACAGGAAGCGTGTAGCGAGTAGAATATCAAGCTCTGTGTACAGCAAGCGTCGCTGGTACGTTTTCAGGGTTCAGGCTGTGAATGGCAGTGAGAAGGGAATCCTTGACCCACCTCAAAGCTGGTGACGGCCAGCTGCGAGAGCCCGTCCACATAGGGCCCCAGGACCTTGTGCTCTCGGACTTTCAGGGACTGGCGGCCACTGAGGGAGAGAGGGAGGGATGGAGGCGTGACAGCCGGATGGAGAGGCACAGAAACAGATACAGGTGTTGCCACGTGACCTATACCACATTAATGCCTGATTACAACTATGCCCCCCACCCCAGCCTCACCCTGTAGAGCACTGTTGCCATGATGACTAAAGGTCAGGATTACCTCATTCTATCTATATCTTTTCCCCTGATTTACTGCAAGATGTTCAGCCCTTGCAACAGGTCCATAAGCGCCCCCCAGAGGTAGGGAGAGCTACATTATCTGAACCCATTTGGACTGTCTGGCTGCTTGACAAAACAGTTGCAGCAACAAACAGATCTTCAGCACACGCTACATCTACACAGTCTCTTCAAGCTGTCAACAGTGAGATCCTGCATAAAAGGCATTAGCAGAGGGGAGGAGCATTAACACTGATCACCAACTGTTCAGAAAAGCCTTACCATGAATGACACTGAAGGTCAGATATGAATACAGTCAAGAAGGCTCCACGACCCTATCAGGAAACAGGAAACTGCTCCCACCTCCCTCCGGCCACAACCAATAAAAAATTAAGTGGGTGGGGTGTAAGCCTCTCTTGCTTTTAACAGTTCAAACTGCTGACACCATGTTGTCTGGGCCATCCGGCAGATAGCCAAAGGTGCAGAGCCTGGGAACTGAGACTCCAGCATCTACAGCCCTGGAGCTCACACTCAGAAGACTGCAGCACTTTGGCATACGACCAGATATGACCCTCTGAACGAAGACTACACTGCACAGGAAAACCCTCAGACATGACTCATGATTATTGTACAGAACATATCCATAGTGCACAGGAATACCCTCAGACATGACTCACGATTATTGTACAAAACATATCCATAGTGCACAGGAATACCCTCAGACATAACCAGCAATTACTGTACATAACAAAGACCACGCCACACACCAGCACCCTCAGACATGACCCCCGATTACTGTACAGAATACTGGAATACAGTGATCCCTCGTCTATCGCGGGGGTTGCGTTCCAGAACCCCTGCAAAAGGTGAAAATCCACGAAGTAAAAACCATATGTTTATATGGTTATTATTTTTGTATATTTTAAGCCCTTATAAACCCTTTATATTCTCTTAGGTATTAGGCAAGATTCGTTTTGTATGTAATTACGTATGTAAACACACCGTTTATATACTACGCACAAATATACGTATCATATATCATTGAAAAGTTTTAATACGTAAAACATAGTTGTAAACACATTATAATAAATATTTTAACAAAAAAATTTATATTTACTATAATATACAGTAATGCACTTGCTTTACTTACCCAGTTATATTAGATATAATATGATTGTTCCTTTAATATTAGTATCATATTTCTAAAATACGAACGCTGCAGTCATGCGCCATTTGCATTCTGGTAATGTTTACATTCTTAGCTGATTTTGGTCGGTGAAATCAACAGGGCAAACCAACTAAGGCAGCATGTACCAGAAATAAACAGACCCACTGTCCGCAGAAATCCACGAACCAGCAAAAAACCTGCAATATATATTTAGATATGCTTACATATAAAATCCGCAATATAGTGAAGCCGCGAATGTCGAAGCGAGATATAGTGAGGGATCATTGTACCTGCAGACACGACCCCTGATTACTGTACAGAACAAAGACCACACTGCACAGGAATACCCTCAGACATGACCCCTTATTACTGCACAGAACAAAGACTACAGTGCACAGAAATACCCTCCAACATGACTCTTGAACACTGTACATAAAGACCACAGTACACAAGAATACCCTCAGACATGTCAGCAATATTTGTTCTCCAGATGAAGAGCTACTTTAGTCTCTCCTAAGCTTTTCCTTCCTCAGCTCCTGCTTCTGCTCTTTAAACAGATGTTTATTAATGGCACCTCTGCCAATGGCAGTCTTCCGGAAACATCCAAAATTGTATAAAAGAGAAAAGCATACAAGCAGAAAAACAGTGTAATGAGCCCCACACATGGTACGATTTCCTGAGGCCTCTGCCAGCTCTCACTTAAAGTAATATCAGACTGAAACTTGTTTATTAAAACCAGGAAGCATGCATCAGTATTTATTCACTCTCTCTAAAAACCTGTTGCTTTAAGAAATTATTGCGCTTCAACTCCTGTCTCAAGGAAAACCATTATTATTATTATATATAACTCCTGTCTGATTGCATAAATACAATGAGAACTGAATTTAGACCTGCTGCTTTTGCTATAGGCTCATTTTAACACAAAACAATAGTTTTCTGTATCACTGTTGTTGTGCATGAAAGATAAGTACATATCCCAGCATGCTCCGTTTCTGCTTTATTAATGTCTTGGTAAAGCACAAGCCCACTATTCAGTGGGTCCCGGTGAGAGACGTGTCACTATTGCAGTGTGGGAGTGCGCAACCCTGAATGATTCCTCACCCTTTGGGGTCCAGCAGGTCCCGGACCTTCTCATTGTAGATCTCCATGTAGGACACCTCCACTTTGAAGGAGAGTGTCTCGCTGCAGTCCCGTGAGACCCTCTCAAAGAGCCTGCAGCAGAGCCGGGGGATCAGGCCCGGCTGGTCCACGCTGCCCATCATGGAAAAGGACTTCCCAGAGCCTGCCAGGAATCACATTAGAGCACTGTTCCCAATCCAGATCTCGGGGATCCACAGATAGTCTGGGTTTTTGCTGCCTCCCAGCTCCCAGTAATGTGGACTGTCTGGCAAGAAGCTGGGTGGGAGCAAAAACGTGGGCCGTCTGTGGGTCCCCAAGGACCTCCACAGGGTGTGAGGGCTCTTACAATCATCATGAACTGTAATAGAATATCATGCTAAAAGCTTTTAGGGACACTAATGGCTACTCAAGAAGTCCAGCAAAGCTTCCACACGCTGATTCATTTCTACCTACTCCAGAGCTTATTTGAATGAATCTTTCCTCATTTTTCATTTCATAGGTCTCTGTCCATTTCAGAAAACAACAAACTCCTTCAATTGACACACTACTGGCATAAGGCATAAGTCAGGCAAGTTCAAAACCCAAACTAGAACGTTGTGTTCTCTAGACAGCCCCGCCCCTTACTCCACCCATCTAATTCATATTCCTTGCACACTCACTAACCTGTACAACTTCTTTAAGTATGAGATGGGTCACCTGGAAATGTTAAAGTTAATAAATGTGTTTTCACCTGAACACAAGTCCTTGTTGTGATATGTAGGCCTGAAACTATACCTATTTATTTACTGCAAATTCCATGTACATTGTAAACTGCACATTGAACTCATTTACATTTAAATGAGGCTTTTATCCAAAAAGACTTACAATAAAGGGAAAGGTTACAATTTATGTCTGCTCCCTGGGATATGAACCCCCCCATTTTTGCATTGTTAGCACAAGGCTCCCTCTGCTGAGCTACAGGAGTGCTGTTTCACTGCACTAACTCATGCTTTAGTTTAATGTGCCCCTGAAATAGTTAACCAAACGCAATCAG
This sequence comes from Mormyrus iriodes, assembly GCA_011763525.2. Lineage (NCBI taxonomy): Eukaryota > Metazoa > Chordata > Actinopteri > Osteoglossiformes > Mormyridae > Mormyrus > Mormyrus iriodes. The sequence continues at coordinate 18,750,655 of JAAGVU020000045.1, forward strand.
AAAACATGAGAGAAATACTGGTTCAAAACGGACAGAGAATTTAATTTTTTTTAATATGGGGCGATCGCATAATATTCTGAACAGGTGCAAACTTTACTCCAAAAGACTTAACTGCACGACTAGATTTACATGGAATAGGGACATTGGCGAACAAGCGAATTTATAATGCCTTATGGGTGAACTTACATTCTGAATGGTTAAATGTGATTAATTGCCCTTCTCATCAGACACACACACAGATTTATATACAATACATTTTCTAGATTTTTTATATATATATATATATATATATATACACACACACACACACACACACTCTCCCACATTCTCCAAAAAATGTGATAAGCTTAAATGCTGTCTAATAAGCACTGCTGCTTCGATTCTAGTGCAATTTGCCTCAAATTTGCATTTGAATATGAATAGATCTTTAACCATATAATGTGCCCACAAATTTGGAAATGATGGGGCAAATAGTTTGAGTTTGCATACTGACAAAACCAAGTGTCAGAGCTGGCCTTCTCTTTGCTACCTCTATGTGGCTATGCTTCAATTTAGGTGTGATCTGTCTCAAAATTTGAGTACTTCCGGCTTATCAACCCTATGATGAGTCTGCAAAGTTTGAAAAATAATTGAAAAACACTCAGAGTTAATGTGTTCACAAGACCAAGTGTTCTATAGCTGCTATTTACATCCTTTGCTGTCACACAGTGCAGTTGCTTCGATTTTGGGACAATTTGTCTTGAAAATGAAATCAGTTGTCGATCTTCATCTATATAATGTTTTTGTGAAGCAGTAATAAGATCCATCAAATACTTTTTGACTCATCACATTCACAAGGTCAAATGTCGTCTGCTTTCACCCTTCCCTTTGCTACTACTATGTGACACCGCTCCAATTTTGGGGCGATCAATCTCAAAATTTAATGCTTTCCAGTTGGGCATCCCTAAAATGCCTCTGCAGAGTTTGAAAAAGGTCAAAACTTTTTGAGTTATCATCTTAATGGGACCAAGTGTCAAAACTGCCCATTTTTGCTATCATTATGCAGTACTGCTACAATTTTGAATGAATGAATGAACATTACATTTATATAGCGCTTTTCTAGACACCCAAAGCGCTTTACAGAGCCAATGGGAAGCCACTTCAACCACCACCACTGTGTAGCACCCACCTGGATGATGCGACGGCAGCCATTTTGCGCCAGAACGCTCACCACACAGCAGCTAAGGTGGTGAAGGAGCAGGAGAGAATCCACCAATTTATGATATATAGGGGATGATTAGAAGGCCAGATCTGAAAGGGCCACAGTGGGCAATGTTACCCCTGGACATCGGGGTACCACCCCTACTCTTTCGAAAGATGCCCAGGGATCTTTTATGACCCTAGAGAGTCAAAACCTCGGTTTTACGTCTCATCTGAAGGACGACACCATTTTACAGTACAGTGTCCCCGTCACTGCACTGGGGCGTTGGGATCCACATAGACCATAGGATAGGCTAACCTGCTGGCCACACCAACACCTCCTCCAGCAGCAAACCAGCTTTCCTAGATGGTCTCCCATCCAAGTACTGACCAGGCCCAAACCTGCTTAGCTTCAGGTGGATTACCCAGGCTGAACTGCAGGTGGTATGGCTGCTGGCAACTGGAACTGCTTTCCAGTTGGGCATCCCTAAAATGCCTCTGCAGAGTTTGAAAAAGGTCAAAACTTTTTGAGTTATCGTCTTAATGGGACCAATTTTGGGGCAATTGGTCTCAAAAATTAATCACTTCCAATGCCTCAAGCTTACAACACCTCTGCAACGTTTTAAAAAGATCCATCACATAGTTTTTGAGTTATCCTCTTAACAAGGACAGCGTTTGTGGCAACAGCCCAGTGCCAAAAACACATGTACTCCCCGGACAAGTAAATCCTAAATGGGTGATGCCTCAATGGTGATGGCATCAATCATTATGATGATGCTACAATCTGCCACTGATACCAGGAACCTACCTGCTGCTACCAGCTCACACGCATGAGGACCAGCAGCAGCACTGTGCCGACATGGCATTTCCGCTGATTCTACCTAAGTTATTGAAACAATGCTCAGTGCGGAGGTACCTGTTTGTCCGTAGGCGAAGATGCAGGCGTTGTATCCTTGAAAGGCATTTTCAAGAATGCCTTCCCCAAGACACTGGTACACGACCTCCTGACCTATAAAACATATGGATGAAGCCTTCAGTCCGAGCCGAGGACGGTACAAAGAACAACAATGTAAGGGTGAAGACAAAACATTACTATCACAGGAGACGATACATCAACACAGGCACACGCTGCAGCCACAGAAAAGCAGGAGGACATTCCCAAAACACTAAACTGATACTATTATTCTGTAAACGTCCAGCTACCATTTACCCCCCCATTTTGCCGCCTCCTCCTTACAGACCTGCTGCTGCACCTGGAGCCTGCTACACGGGACAGAGCCACCAAGAGGCCCACCAAAGCCCTTCCTGCTCCGGGGCTGACCCTCACCCCACTCAGTAATTAAATACACGCACAGGATCAAACAGAGCAGAGATCTTACATTCATGAGAGCACCTCCCTGAGGGCAGCGTTCCTGAGAGAAGAGCTTACAATTGTATTCCTAGCTAAATCCAGATTGTAAGCGCAAAAACGTTTTCTTCCGCTGTTACACTCAGTTCCTTGTCTAGTTCTGACCTTTTGACACATACACCAGATAGACAGAAAGAAGGAACAGCAACTGAATGCATTTATGTTGCAAATAATTGGTTCTGCATTATGATTAGGAGCTCAGGTTGGAGCACTGTGGCCCTTGAGGAGCAGAGTTGGGCTTCCCCGCTCTGAACCTTCCTCAGCTAAGCACATTCTCTTTGCTTAGTCAATTTTAGCCTTAGCCCCAGAGCTTTCACCATGGTGGTATTCTTTCCCTAACGCAGTATTTCCCAACCTAGTCCTCAGGGATCTGCAGACAGTCCATGTTTTTGCTCCCTCCCAGATCCTGGTAAGGAGCAAGGACGGAGAAAAAATGAGGATGGTCTGGCAGGGAGTTGGGAGAGAACAAAAACCTGGACTGTCTGTGGGATCCCAAGGACCCAGTTGGGAAATTGAATACACTCAAAAACCAGTTTACTATAATTTACCTCCAAACCCAGACTAAAAACTTGATCCAGAAGAGATCAAGGAAAATTGGACCGTGCAGCTCTTGAGGATGACAATTACTCATTGTTAATGGTTGAGGGGCTTTGTCTTGTCATCAAAGCAATTATTAATGCAGGGGAGGAAAAAAAAACCTATCGAAAAAGAAGAGCAGACAGGACCAGACAGGCAAATGTTTCAGGCGGCTCAGCGAGGACCACCCAGCAGACAGTGTAGACACAGCACTACGCTAATCACCCTGCACACAATGTGGACACAGTGCTATGCTAATAACCTAGCACAGAGTGGACATGGTGCTACACTAATCAACCAAAACACAGAGTGGACATGGAGCTATGCTAATCACCCGGCAAACAGTGTGGACAGGGCACTACGCTAACCACCTGGCTAACAGTGTGGACAAGGGGCTATGCTAATCACCCGGCAAACAGGTTGGACAGGGTGCTATGCTAACCAGCCAGCAAACAGTGTGGACAGGGCGCTATGCTAACCTCCCAGCATACAGTGTGGACAGGGTGCTATGCTAACCACCCAGCAAATAGTGTGGACATGGGGCCATGCTAATCACCCGGCAAACAGTGTGGACATGGGGCTATGCTAATCGCCCGGCACATAAAGAGGACACAGCCCTATGCTAATCACCCAGCATATAGTGTGGACAGGGCGCTACGCTAATCACCCAACACTATGGTAATCACCAGGGGCTTCTACTCGGCAACGACTTTGCAGGTTCAGTGCCGTTAAACAATCCAGTGTACTTAACAGGACCAGAGCTAGCAAAGATGAGATTTGAATTTAACTGTGTAGGCACGTCAAGAATGGCTACCAAGAACAGTTTTGTTATACAGATACTGTATCCTTGCTGTACAGAAATTGCACAGAGCTGTGAACCAAAAACTGAGGTTTGTACCAAACCATGAATTTTGTGTACCGTTACACCCATAGGTAATGGTGACCCTGAACTTCCTGTGATGTATGACTGCATGTGTGCATGTGCCCTGAGAAGGCCTGGCACGCGATCCAGGATGTACCCCTGGGAGGAGGCCCAGGCTCCCCCAAAACCCTGACCAGGAGAACTGCTTACAAAGCAGCAATTTTTAAATGATTTTTCTGTGTTTTCTGGTTTCTGTCCTGCTTGGGCATTTGACCCTGCTACCCTAGAGCATCTATGATGTGTAACTTTGTGCTTTTCCATCAGATTCAAGGAGATCATCATAGCAGAGACACAGCTGGTCAGGGAAAGCAGATCAATGGACCCTGTAGACTGAATGCAGGAGGGGGGGGGGGTTAAAGCTGTTACTATGAAAATGTTTACTTTCTTTGGGGAATGATTTAATGATTTAGTTACAGCACACATTCTTACACAATGTTATTACGCACATACAAGCAATGCAATATCCTTAAACAATTCTCATCAGTTGCGAACTTAAAAAAAGAAAAACAAGATAACAGTTCTATATATAAATAATGGATCTGCTTCCAAATTGAAAATGATTACTAAAGGCATTTGATGACCAAACGTTCCGCAGTTCAGGGCGGGGGGGGGGGGGTCATTTGTCAGAACAAAAGCTAAATAAATTCCCATTACAGCCATTTTAATGACGAATTGGGTCTGAACATGCGTATGACCCATGATGCTTTGTTAAAAGCAGTGGTTCTCATACGTTTTCTGTCATTCCCCACTTCAAATGAGAGGGAATTTTCGAGCCCCACCTGTTCCATATTGACCCAACAAAACGGTGACAAAATACACCAAGTTTAAATATTTCGAATTTATTGACGTAACATCAAGTTCTCTCTCTAAATCAGTAACATCAGATACAATATCAACATGTTCAAAAACAGAATATAAAATAAAACTATATACTTATCAAAAATACAGAAAATTCTAATGAAATTGTACTTCAGTTTCATAAGAACATAAGAAATTTACAAATGAGTGGAGGCCATTCGGCCCATCAAGCTCGTTTGAGGAGGACTTAACTAATAACTCAGAGTTGTTAAAATCTTATCTAGCTCTGATTTAAAGGAACCCAGGGTTTTAGCCTGCGCTACACTAGCAGGAAGACTATTCCATACTCTGACTACACGCTGTGTAAAGAAGTGCTTCCTCAAATTCACTTTAAAATGTTCTCCCGCTAATTTCCACTCATGGCCACGAGTTCTAGTATTTAAACTAATGTTGAAATAGCCATTTGGCTGAACAGCATCTAGACCTGTTAATACTTTGCAATCTATGCAAAAAAAGAGCAAAGGCAAGAGGAGAACAAATGATTGTCTTATCACTGCATTAGTGTCTGCAATGAGCCTGTTTTGCACAACACATCTTTCAAAACAGGGTCACATGCTTGACACTGGCACTCTCAAGTCCTGCTCAATGGTAAACTGAAATCTGTGCTCATACTGTCTGCAGCGAGTTGTCTGAGACACAGAACACACATGGGTCGCTCCTCATTCCCCACCCCCGCTACCGTTTATACAAACGCGAGATACCCTTCATCGTACTTTATTTTTGGTTTATTTTTTGATTTATTTGGCTTGTCTGTCTTCTGTTTCCCTGCTGGCGCTGAAACACCAACTTTTGTGTTCCGTGTGTCCTACTACACTAGGCTACTGCCCGGATGTTAATGTTTCTATATTGTTCCACCGCAATAACACGCCCACATCAATTATTATTTTCGCACTATAGTTCCAGGTTAGCTACATTTTTCTCCCGGTCGCCTAATGTTCTTTTAACATGTTTATGTTAATGATTCCTTTGTGAGTGGGTGTTTTATTATTGTGTGATTTTTGTCGTCAATACAGAAAGGCATTAATAAAGAGGCAAATTTCTTCCCGTTTGTCGCACCCCACCTGCCATGCCTCTATTCCCCAGTAGTGGGGCGTGCCCTACACTTTGAGACCCGCTGGCTTAAAGTATGTATACCACATCTAGGCCGTCACTTCAGAATCTTACAAGAAGTACAAGGAAACTCTGGTGAAGGTGTTGCCAAAAATACAATTAAACATATAATCAAGACAAAATATAAAACAATAATTGTAATAAAAGTAAAATAGAAATTAAATATGCAAATAAAGACATAAATAAGGTGAGGCAACCAAATGTATGGTGCATTCAGTTTGGGGTCTGTGCAAACAAGCTTAAGAAGATGAGAGTATGAAAGTCCTGGTTCAGCAGGTGACTGGATATGAAGCAGTCAGCTTCACGTGGCTCCTTATTTAGGGGGGCAATGGCCTGGAGGAAGAAGCTGGTTCAGGTTATGGCTAGACCTAGTGCTCAGGACTTTAGGGCGCTTTTCTACCACACCAGGTACCATACTTTTGGTACTTCAAGGAGTTAGTTTTCCACTGGCATAAAAACTGGTACCGGCACTGAATGTCATCACAGCAACGAGGCGGGTATTTTGTACTGAGTTCGAAAAGTGGCTGCAGTATATTATAGGGCTGGGGGATTTGTGATATTAATATCAACATTGCATGTTTTGTACATGCAATTCTCACATTACAAGGACCACGACAGCCGAGATCAGCCTTTTTTCATACCTTCATATTGTATGGACATTATAGTACAGGGGTTTAAGTTTCACTAAAACATTTTTACTTTGTCAAAGGAAACAAAACTTAGCAAGCACTGCAATTTTAATGATTGTTCCTTTTCAAGATTATCTAGTACGTGTTCTAAAAATCAGTATAAAGTTTATCTCCACTGCTTTTGCATGAGCCCAGCGATCATTTTCATCCTTGCAGTATAAATCACTCCTAGATAGGTTTGTGAGAAGTTTATGCTGAACTCCTTTTTTGCTTTACAAATATCCAAATATTTATTACAACAAAATCACATTGTGATATTTGAATTTTTTCCAATATCATGCAGACCTAGTTTAAAACAATTACTAACGCACAGAACTTCTGGTTCTTCTGACCAGATCGCAATTAATGCTTAAGTCTCATTCATTTATCCACACATCCATTACTATAACTTTTTTTATCATTGTTTTCTGAGCTAACTTTTCTCCAAGATGCCGGCTGTATTGTGTTTAAGAGGCAGGCCATTTGCATTACCAATCAGCAATGAACACGTTTGCAAGTCCCACCCCAAAGTACCAGAGTACCAAAAAAGTACCACAGCTGCTTTGGCACTTTTAGTACTGATACTCGACAGGAAGTCAAAGGAATAGGGAAAGTATCAAAAGTACTGTACCAAAAGTACGGTGCCTGGTGCGGTGGAAAAGCTCCCTTACTGTGTGGTCAGACAGCTTCTCAAACTAAAAATAACTACCAGTGATGGTCAGGTGTTGGGCTTGCAAAGTTGTTCTCCCATACGGGCTGGACAACACTGAATCGAGACTGAATGACCACGTAGCACGGGCAGTTTCTGAATCAGGACACTGCAAAATACCAAATACTATGAGGTTTTCAGCAGATGCTTGGAATGTGCAGTGTGCATTTCAGCACGGTGCCCATGCTCATGTGAGTTCTAATCCCATGCCTGGCAGACGATTCATATCACCCTCAGGTCCTTGAGAAAGGCCCTTAACTCCAACTGTACCCGAGATCCGGCTGATCCTGCTCTCGGATGCTCAGCTGTATGTCACTTTAGACAAAAGCATCTGCCAAAGATATAAATGTAAATACGGAATATGTCTGTGGTGTAGAAACGACAGACATGAATTCAGAGTGAGACAATGACTACCCAGGGCTAATGGAGTCATGTATCATTCCGTCCAGTGCAAGACTCTGCGACCCACCCGTATCACCACAGCGTCCTTGAAAGAGATGCTAATGTCACTTCCAAGTGGCCTGTAGTGAAAGGACAGCTGTTAAAGTACTAAATATAGAGTGACTCCCTCTGCTGGCACCTGATGTAGGCTAAGGGTGAAGCGACTGGCTTTGTGGTGTAAGAGTCTGACAGGACCAAGTCACCCTATTCCTGTGCTGTATATGTCAGTAACATTTGGTATTTATATGAGTTTATCATCTAACTGAAAACACTTCCAGAGATGCCATAGCCCTTGCTGAGGAGCCTGACAGCCCGGCCACCCTAAAATGCGCTCCCAAAATTCTCGTCCAAGGGGGACATTAACACAGAGGCACCGGTATGTCACACTGGGAGCAGCACTTTCCAGCAACGTTAGAAACATGGAGGCATAAAGGAATGGAGGAAGCAGGATGAACAAGATTTTACCGCTTAAAATCAGGGACAGACCGGTGCGGCCCCCGACCTTCACTGACAGACCGGTGCGGCCCCCGACCCTCACTGACAGACCAGTGCGGCCCCGACGCTCACTGTCAGACAGGTGCGTGAAGTACTCCTGACCATCACTGACCAGACCAGTGCACCCCCGACCCTCACTGACTAGACCACCATACTCCACAAACTCCCAGACTCAGCTTGAATCGATAGAATAAACCTCCTTGCTGCTCAAACTGCTGTCCTCAGTGATGTATATTCCTGGGAAAGAAAGCCAAAAGCTCACCCCCCCTTTTTGGGGCCTGATTAGTATTCTGCGGGCAAGGCTCTCGGACTGGGCAGTGGTCCAAGGCACCGGATTTATCAGCATGCGTTTGTGCATTTCAGCCACGGATCACCACAGAGTGAAACCTCCCCTTATTCATTCTTCTGTTCAATTTATCCAAATATCATGGCTAAAACAGCATGAGGGACACTCTGCGTATCCGCGAAGGGCCGGCATTCACGATTGGGTGAGGAACGTCAATTAATGTCTCAATGAGCCATGCGGAGGCAGTGCTGGGAGATGGGGACTCACCTGCATATTTGGGGAAATTGGACTCATCCATGGACCAGAAGCAGTAATCAAAGGCGAACACCTGCAGGGAAGAGAAAACGTCAGGCTCAGAAAGCTCCGGAAGCTGCCCATGGCCCTCACCCTGGCAGGGCATCTCTGTCTGCACAGAGACAAAGACTCTGTCACAGAGTGTTACGTTCATGGCACCAGACAGGCCTTCCGGAGACACGAGCAGAGATTTAAGCCAGGCGGACGAAAGAGGCAAACATCAGCGTGCAGAACTTCAACATGGCTTCCGAAGACAGGGCAGCTGGCAGCACGCCACACAAGATCACGGAGGACGCTGCCAAACGGAAAGCGCGGCCACAGTCAGGTGTTACGGGCCAGCAGAAAAGCTGACTCACAAAGCCGAAAAGAGCGAAGCTCAAATGCCGCAGTCCTCTTAAACCCGGAGGAAAGTCTCACCAGCAAACAGACCAAGAGACATCTCTGGGATACGGGTTCATCTTAGGAAAGAGAAAAAAATCCTAAAGTAATCAACATTACGTCAACATATTACTTAAGATGGTCAATGGTGATTTGCCACCCATATGGATAGCATTCCACTGGAATGTTCTGCATTCTGTCTGGTCTTCAGACTACCCAATGGCAGTTTGTTTGTTGTGACAATTAAAAAAAACATTACGAGTCCTAAATTGAGCCGGTTTACGAACAGCAGCTAAAAAAAAAAAAAAATCTTCAAAATCATACCATGTTTAAAAAAATCTTTTTTTCTCATAAGGGACAGAAAGACAGTGGTGTGATTCCTTACCAGTCCACACTGTTCTTCCGTTACTGTTTATATTCGGTGGCCAGTTTATTAGGTACATCTGCTTGCTAATGCTCACAGCCTGCTTCTCCAAACAGCGAGTCTGGCATGCGTCTGAAATTGAACCCATACTGCACCCAGACAGGGTCACAAGGTTCACTTACTGTTTGGATGAGCACTGGAAATGCTAAGAGGTCTGATCTAAGCAATTCTGAATGTGGTGAAATTGTCGGTACCACATGTGGTGGTTCGAGCATCTCAGAAACAGCTTTCTGGGAGTTTTTATGCACTACAGGGGCTAGAGTTTAGAGAGAATGGTGTGATGAACAAGAAACATGCAGTCAGCACTAGTTCTATGGCTGGAAACACCTTGTTGATAGAGCTGTTTTCACACATGAATTCCAGACAATATCCAGAGAATCAGATCTGAACATTTTCCAGAGCTGCCCTTTCACACGTGGCACAGAACTGGATAGTCTGTAAGACATGTTCACAGTTACTAGAAATACTCCCATTGGTTTAGACGAGGGGTGGGGCTTGGGTAGAGCATGCAGGAGGCAGGACATGATGCAAAAAGTACAAAGTGGAAATCACGGTTTTGTTTACAGCACTACTGACAGAGGTTCCAGAATCTTGTCGTCTCTTCAGAAAAACTTCTCGTAACTTACAACTATGTGTACCTAATGATGTGGCCAGAGTGTGTGTGTGCTGTCCTTGAAGAATAAGTGGACTGCAGTTCTGTGGCCAGGCTGGACACAGCTCCAGTTAGAAGCGGAAACAACCAGCAGTCCAGCGAACCTAGGTAACAAACTTTTGCTCCTCATGGGTGGGTGACTACTGGGGGGGTTTAAACTGCTTAATTAACTCATGAATCACCGATGAAAGATATCTAAGGCGAGCTGCTGTTTCCTGAGCAACCATCACCCACATGCCTTGCTGTCAGCTGGGTGTCCTGCTGCAGTCAAGCAAACAGAGTTTCGACAAGGAACAGCCCACTGCCCAGGACCGAAGGCAGCCACTAGCCGCCCAGGCAGAGGTGTGGCGAGGAAGAGCCCACTGCCCAGGACCGAAGGCGCCCACCAGTGGCCCGGGCAGAGCTTCAACGAGGGAGGGCCCACCGCCCAGGACCAAAGGCGGCCACCAGCCGCCTGGGCAGAGCATCAGCCAGGGAAAGCCCACTGCCCAGGACTGAAGGCCACTAGCCGCCCAGGCAGAGCTGTGGCGAGGGAGGGGCCATTGCCCAGGACCGAAGGCGGCCACCAGCTGCCTGGGTAGAGCAGTGATGGGGACAGTGGAGGCCACATGCATCCTGAAGCTAACTATACAAGATGTCTTCCCCTACTGGGCCTGAGGCTTACATAACTTTCTACTGCATGAAAAGCAAAAAGCCTTTGGCAGAAACGTTATCCAGAGAAATTTATGGCACCGTATAAAATGTATAAATAGAACATTTATGCTTTTGACTTTCTATAAACCAGATGAGGAGCAGAACTCCTAAACTCCAGGACCAGCAATGCTCCCAAGCCACTACGGTGGGCTCTGTTCTCCTTTTGTTTGGGCCTCTCCTCTACAAGTCGTCCAACAGGATACTTCTCCTCAGCTGTATATTAAGCACACAAGCTTGTTCAGCCTGGCACATGGGTTCAGGCTTGGGGGACATTGGGATAGATTGGCATCAGCTGGCTGCCAGTGCTACTGACCATTTCGACATATTTCACTGAGATCAGTCCAGGTCAGCAGGACGATCGAAAGTGTGGGCAGAACCCAGCCCGTCTGAGTACTGGCTGGGAAAAAGTAGGCGCCCAAAATTCAAACCATCCCTACAATCAGCTAGGGGAACGTCCACCAACCCCTCAAACAAAGCCAGCTTGGAAAATCATGCTAACAGAGATCCCCCATTACACATGACACATTTCATTACACTGGATTATGGCTGGGAGGGGGAACCAGAAGATCCTCTTCAATCTTCCGAAAACCTCCATCTGCAGCAACATCCTAATGGAATCTGGACCTACTCCAGCAACAGATAAACTCCCACCATCATGATTGCACTAAAAAAAGGTCTCTCAAAACCACACTGTTCCCGAAAAGCAGAGGCAGGAGAACATCGTGGTCCAGATCACTCAGTTCTGGGTGGGAAAACAAATCAGCAATGAGCCCACCACTAATGCAGCTTAAAGGCACCTCAGCCGGGCCTCAGCCTGGACATGAACTCTCCATTGCTGAAATAAAAACCCACCCTGCTGCCATGACCCGCTACCCATCACTGTAATAAGGTATGGAAGCCCACAGCAGGTGGAATCATATCATGCTGTCAATCACTCCCTAGTTTAACCTAGTTCTCATGGGGTTAATGACAAAGCATGGTAATCCCACTCATTTCTCCCAGAACCGATTCTAATAACCAAACCACAAGTCAAAAGTGCAAAGCAGTGTCACTGTATGCCTATGGTGTCCCAAGCACCGTAACTCAAACCAGCTTGTGTGTGCATGCATTATGGGTAACGTCTGCAGGTGACAGATGGGCCTGGAGGGAATAGCCACCTGAGACCATCTATATTGTCTGCGGTGACAAACATCTACTGTTTCAGAGAAGAAGGGGGACTCTAGAGGGCAGAATAATGGCAGAGAAGGAGCACCCAACCCCACCCTGGCTAGACATGACAGTGAAGAGAGACCTGCAAGATGCTTACCTTGGGCTGTTTCCTGGCCGGGTGGATAGGAGACATGCAGGTGGCGGAGGGGAGACAAAGGAGGTCAGCAAAATGGACCAGGGAGCATGTGGAAAGAGACAAAGGAGAGCAAAAATGTTCAGGACACACAGAGAGCACCCTGGGACACAGCAGGATGTAACAGACATTTGTGACATCAAGTAACATATGTTATGGTCATTGCAGTGACCTCTGTTACTGTTGGCTGATAGTGATTTAACATGTGTGAGAGCTGTACCACGCCGACGAAAGGGAGCTCACTGTGAGAAGAACACAGCTGTTCTGGTCCACAGGCATCTACTGCCAGGAGAAACAGTCCGATTCAGCCGCTCACCCATTCATGCGTCCCTTCATTTGCCCATTCACTAGTTTATTCATCCAGCCGGAACACCCCCCCCAATGGCATGAGGGGCTAGAAGTGGTCACATGACCAGGGGAGACGATTTGGTAATTAGTGGTCAAGGAGATGTCGTGTCAACAGGGTGGGGGGCTAGCTGTCTGGAAAATAACTTTACACCCTAGTTCACAGGCCATTCATCACCGAACAGGATGGGTAAGGGACTGGCAATCTCACAGGATCTGATTAGTCTTTCTGGTGTCATTCAGATGTGCTGATGGGGGTTGTTCTTCTTCCCATTTCCCTCAAGGCCCTCCCCTCCCTAATGAGGCCTTGCTCCAGCCTGGGGGATGTCCTCCTCAGCCTATGAAGGCGGCAAGAGGGCCTCTAGCCTGAGACAAACTACTAAAGGTACAAAAAGCAATACAGCAAGACGGTACAGCGCCTCTGTCCCGGATTCCACGACATGGTACAGCGCCTCTGTCCCAGATACGGTGAGACGGTACAGCGCCTCTGTCCCGGATACGGTGAGACAGTACAGCGCCTCTGTTCCTGATACGGTGAGACAGTACAGCGCCTCTGTCCTGGATACTAGGGATGCACCGATACCGGCATCAGGTATCGGGCCGATACTGCGGTCAAATACTCATACTTGTAAAAATTGTCCAATACCAAGAACCGTTACCACTTAATTGCCACATTACGTCAAATTTGAAAGCCGCGGCATTTTGTCAGGCTCTATGGTCTGTTCTGCTAAAGTGTCAAGAGGAAGAAGGGATAGCACGTCATTTAACACAATTAGATCAAACATCTAAAGACGCACCATAGCGCAGAGTACACGAAGTCTGCTAATGCTAGCAGGGAACGACTGTAACAACAAGCTTGAGCGCAAATATTGGAGAAGCGAAAGAAAATGAAACCAATGCGTTATTTATATCCAACATTAAATATCTAAACATATTTAATATTAGATATAAATAACGCTTCAGCTTCAATCACCAATATAAGTTCACCTGGGTATATGCTTTTTTGCTCCTATAAAAAGAAAAAAATGATCATGGCCAAGCGTCCCAGTCACATTCCTCGCGGTCTGTGTCGCCGCGACGTGCAGTTACATTTCTGAGGAGGTGCGCGTCAGGCTACGGCGGAGGGTGTGCGGCTACGCCCTACTTATGATGGAGATTCGACGCAGAAGTATAAATCAGCTTTTAAAGTCAAGGTTTTGTTCCTCTGTAAAGACCATTGAAGCTGAGAATTGAGAAGGCTGATATAAATGATTGAGCTGAAAATTCTAAGAACTAAGGTAAATCGCTTAAAGTGATCAACCGCTTACATGTATGAAAATGTCTAAACTTTAGCACAAATTCCGGAGAATTCCCAAAGCCCAGGCATCGGTATCGGGACAGAAAAAGTGGGATCGGTGCATCCCTACCGGATACCGTGACATGGTACAGCGCCTCTGTCCCAGATACGGTGAGGCAGTACAGCACTTCTGTCCCGGACACAGCGAGACAGGACACAGCCTCAGTCTCAAATACCCTGAGATGGTACAGCACTTGAGCCCTGCACACCGTTTGTCAACACTGCCACACGTCTCCCATGCATAGCAAGTAGCTGGATTCAAACCATCAAAACTGCATTTTAAATGTTGGAGTAAACATTTTGCGAGCTGGGCATGAGAATTACCCCTAAATACCCCTGAGGGGCGGGAATGAAACCCTCAGCCCAGCAGGTGCTTTATTTTAAGGGAAACGTGAAGCTCTCTGCAGTCCCATATGTGTCAGGTAGGTCACACTGTCTTGCATTATTTGAAATGTCACTAAAGCACCTTTAAACCTCCCCCCCATATCAATGCAGTATGAGTGCTGTATGGGTAAGATTTCAACCAAAGGCCTCAGGCCCAGTGCACAGCCACGCACACCGCAACGCACTACAGCTACTCCGGATTTAGACCAAAAAAACACGAGGCGCCCGGCAGGTTTTGGACCTACAGGTAGTCAATTTTACGGACCTAATAACATCAGGAAACGCTCCTCTATTAATGGGGGCTCACGGATATGCATTGGATTTCTATTATAAGGTGCTCTGGGCCTCCCGCTGCAACACGAGACTCGACTTCGGCCGTTGCTAAGAGCACAGTGACAAAGCTGCTGACCTTACTACTGTGTTTACATGCACTTCCTGTTTAAAGAGACTGAACTCAGAGAGGTAATGACAGCCCTGAAGGTCATTCTGAGCACAGCTGAACACCGCGATGGGCTGCTGTTTACAGCAAGTGGGGGGGGTGGGGGGGGGACCTGCAGCTGAAGTGGACAGTCAGAGATACAGCCACACCCACATGCTCTCCCTCTCGCTCTCTCTCACATTGCCCACAACAATGCATCTCCTCTGGGAGTAAACCAGCCGGCATGCGAGCATTTTGAGGTGACCTCTTTCACACACAAACACAGATGTCTTCTGTCCCACCACCACTCATTAGAGCCAGAGAGAAAGACAGACAAAGGGGAAGCAGCAGGGGCGGGGGGGGTTACTAATAATCACACAGCGAGATCCTCATGTGACCTGATGTATCTCTCTTCCACACACACACACACACACACACACACACACACACACTTGCTGCCGCCTCTAAAACTGCAGTTCAGGGCCAGACCGCCAAGCAGAATCCCATCTAGCCGACCAGTTTTATGGAGGAATCTGGAATCACTCTGTTCTGCACCTTGCCCCCCCCCCCAGACCCCGACCCTGGAGGGACGGGCGCCTTTGAGATCCACGCATCAAAAGAAACAGCAGCTTTGCAAAGCCGGCGTGAGGTCCCCCATATATCTTCCTGCATTCCGCATTCCTCTGTTAGACTTTTTCACGTTTCATTTTCAGCCTGGAGTTTAGGTGGTGCCATGATGAACATATTAAGGAAAATAAATACATTTTTGGGAAACATACTTTTGGGCACAATGCATTGTGCAACATAAGGAAATGGCCTGGATGCTGCAAACAATAACCCTGCATGGAGAGGAACTCCCCTAAAAAGCGGCCATTGAGGTTCCAATTTAATTTTAAGGTAGGATGGCATTCAAGAGCAAGTAGTAATGTAGCAGAGCTTCTCCCTTCCACCATGAATGGATAACAGAGTGGGGATAACTCCAACACTGTGCAGAAAACTGCAAAACAACACTAAGATAAAGTCATCTTATAAACTGCCCATGAGATTTTAACACAGTGGAGGTTTGATTACATCTATACAAACAGCTGCCTGCTTCAAGGGGAATAGCTAGATTCACAAACTACCCTTTACTCAGTGTCCTGCTAGCAATCTCAGCGGTTCACCCGATCCTCAGCCCCGCCTGGCCCTCAAGAGGACCGGGCCCTTTGCCAGGTCCTCAGCTCAAACGTCTATGCAACTCCTAGGTGATGAAATCAAGGCTGTGGATATTCACAGATTCGTGATAAAATCTGGAACTGGAACCGGAAGACTGTAATGTCCTACAATACTGTTCCTAAAAACAAGTGTGGGGCTCTTTAACGACATTTTGAGTTCTTATAGTATCAATTGTGGCCAAAAAATGAAGTTGACAGCAAGACCCAGGTAAAACTTAATGCATCACGTTATTCTTTATGGGCCGGACATGTACTCACAGCTTAGCTATTCTATATATTTACAGCATGGGCATGTCAGAGCCCAATAGGGCCCTGTTTGTAACACTCTGTCTATGTGAGCATAGAGCTTAGGATGCAAGATGGTGGATGGCAGCAAGCTCCCACCAGGAATTCGGGATGCTTGCCGCGATATCCCAGAGCCCCACGCGGGTTTATTCTTACAGAACTGGGACATCCAGTGATACCCTAGCACCCCAGGTAGTTTTATTCTTACAGGACAGGGACATCCGGTGATACCCCAGAACCCCAGGCAGGTTTATTCTTACAGGACGGGGAAATCCGGTGATACCCTAGCACCCCAGGTAGGTTTATTCTTACAGGACAGGGACATCCGGTGATACCCCAGAACCCCACACGGGTTTATTCTTATAGGACGGGGAAATCCGGTGATACCCTAGCACCCCAGGCAGGTTTATTCTTACAGGACAGGTACATCCGGTGATACCCCAGAACCCCACACGGGTTTATTCTTATAGGACAGGGAAATCCGGTGATACCCTAGCGCCCCAGGTAGGTTTATTCTTACAGGACAGGGACATCTGGTGATACCCCAGAACCCCATGTAGGTTTATTTCTATAAGGCGGGGCCGTTCAGCGATATCCCAGAGCCCCACATGGGTTTGTCCATGTAGGACGGGGCCATCCATGTGCCACAATCAAAGAAGAAGGGGGGGAATGAGAAGGAGTAGAAGAATGACAAAAATTGGCCTGGGGCAATAATTCCCACTTTATGGCCACCTCCGGTCCTGTACTTCACCATATCCTAGCAACAGTTGCCAACCACACAGAGACACAGGAGTGAGTGTCAGACAGGCACCCAGGAGAGGCCTCTCTTTTTCTCTGAAGAGGACATAAAACATTACATAAACCACATGTGTGATTGTGTGCATTCCTGAGTCGACCTATAATCGAATGGCATCCCCCAGCCAGGGAGTCCCCTGCCTTGTTCCATGTGCTTCCTAGGATGGGCTCCAGGCTCCGTGTGACGCTGGCCATGGAAGTATGCAATTGCAATCCCAAATAACTTCTTCTTTCTTTTGCAGTTGAGGGGGAGCAGTTGAGCTGTGGTGCTGTGTTTGAGAATGGGGGGGGGCAACACTCACAAGCAGACACCAAAAACAACAATAGGAAAAAAAAAGAAATTCAACCAACACTAAAAGGCATCTGCGCTAACAACAGCACAAACACCCCGCATGACCCCATAACCTGGACGCTGAGGATTCTGGGAGACCTACATGGTCGTGCACTGCAGCATATGCAAGCCTGACATGTGTCCGACTTTGACCTGCTCTATAAACGTGCCCTTTGAACTCTGACCCCTGGACAACCTCTGGTCCTGTAGACTGAGTGCACTCTGCTTGGGGCACTGCCATGGCAACACAAGAGCAGCTGACAGCTGTAAGTACCCCAGAGATCCATGTGCATTCCACACTGCTGTGTGTCTATCCACCCACCACACAGAGCTCAGAGGGCGCGCTCTGTCCTGACATCTGATAAGTTAATGACGGCCCGAATCCACAGAGAGCACAGCACAGGGCCCCCAGCGCACCATAAACAGGTTACAACCATTCACTGCTTTTTATTAAATTTAATGCTGTACTTCACTTTAAAACCTATAAAATGCATAGATGTGATAAAATGTTTGTTTATAATTAGCCAAATTTATGCATGTATGGTTGATAGATGGAGATATCACATTTTAAATCATAATTATATCTTTTTTATAGCTGCACGATATCACATTGCGATATGTGAAATTTCCATGCTGCAATATTCATAAAACAAAAAACAAGATGAAATCACCTGAAATAAACTATAGCCAAACAGTACTTGTTCTATTTCGTTCGGGATCAATAAAATACTACTACTACTATTACTACTACTATTACTACTACTAGCAGAGTGAGTCAAATAAGTTGGTGTCGTCATGACAGCAGCAACAAATGCGATGTGATTACTGTGCATATCGTGCAGCCCTATATAATATTCTGTTTTTTCCAGGATTCTATTTGTAATCTAATCTAATAATCTTATTTAGCAAACTCACTTGCACGCACACATTTCACATTAAACCATTTCTTGAAAAAAGATGTTAAACAATACGGTTATGATGGAAAAATTATGACCCTCTAGAAGACAGGGTGATTGGAGTCAGGTAATGCAGTCGATTTAGGTATGCTTTTGCTCTTCCCTGCCCCATTAGAAAACAACCAGCTTTGGGTCAGTGCTCGTTACAGGAGAATGCTGCTCACGTGTGATACGGCTTAAGAGAGACTTCAAAAGGACCTATGGAGAAGAGTCGCTGAAGTTCATAAGAATTTCTAATGACGGGGGTTCCACCAGGCCGGTCAGGGAGATGGGGACAAATGGAGGAATTCAGCAGAGTTGCTACTCTTGCTAGGAGGTTCCCAACAAAGACGCCCAGGGTAACAGCCAAGGATCTGCAGGCATCTCCTGCACTTAGTAATGTCTGTGTTCATGAATCTGCCATTAGAGAACACTGAAAAAGACAGATTTTCATGACAGGCTGCCATTGAGGAAACCACTGCTCTCCAAAAAACTTCTGCCCATTGCAAGTTCACTACAGACCACCTTGATGTTCAGCAGCACTGAAACAACATTCCACAAGGAGATAAAAGCTGAACTTTTTACACATTTGGAAAAACTAAAACACTGCATTCCAAAGCCTGAAACATTATCCCAGCCGCAAAACGTGGAGAAGAAAATCCGGGTCATGGCAGGTACTCTACCAGCAGTGTTAGATTTCTTGGCGTTCACCTCCATGTGCAGTAATGGTGTTTGACTGCTTTGCAATATCAGGGTCTGAAAAACTGGCTACCATTGAGGGACCGACAAATCCAGGTTCTACAGCAGAACATGAGGACGTTCGTCTGCAATCTAAAACTCATCAGAAGTAGGTGCATGCAAGGCAACAGCAATCCAAAGGTGAGTGAATAACAAGAATAAAAGTCGTACTTATAGATTTTAGAATGATCAGAATCTGCTCAGTCTCATTGACCTGCTGTGTTGTGATCTGAAATGGGCAATTAAACCCAAAAATATATACAACCAAGCATTCTGTATATAGGAAGCAGGCAAAATACCTCCAAACCATTGCTCAGGTCGGTATTTGGTAGATGTTTTAGTCAACAGAGGATGTTCCACTAGTTACTAAAAAAGGCCTCACATACTTTTCCTGTAATTACATGGAAATGTAAAATGCTGCATGTTGATCGGTAAATATGGTTGCCATTATTATTATTATTATGAGAGGGGTCTAGATGAAGGTCAGATAAGATTTTAGGAGCCATTTACAAAGAAATCCAGATAGGGTTCACAAACGTTTTCCTTACAACTGTAGTGTTTCTGTTGTGTGTGCATCACAATACCCCAGCCCCCCAACAGTAACAATAAAGTTTTCAAGAATGCAAAGGAGGAGGAATTTCACATTAGAATAAGGCTGCATTGTGACCTATGCAAATTCATCCTCATGTACCTTTTGACAAATGGTGACCTGAACAAATGCTGGGGAGACCCATGCCAAAACAAGGCCAGAGGCGGGTTCGGGGCAGGTTGTGGCCTTTACTGGGACACCCTCTTCGCTTTCCTGGCTTCCCAGACTGGAAGGGCCATGTGAGAGACCGGGGGCCATGCCACGATACTAGATAACATCAGCGGCACACAAACGGGACCCCACCCCAATGTGCCCTCAGGGAATTAGGCAGCATTATCAGCGGCAGTCAACACTTTCCGCTGTAGGAACAAATCAACAAGCGGCAAGAGGAAGGCTTTCCCTTCACAATTTTTTTGACCCTTGTCAACTTGAGACTTGCTGCAGAATAATCTCCAGCAGAGCCGCAAAGTTCTGGGCTCATGGGAAGGAGAAGATGGTTCCCAGATCTGTCCCCCTGGGCTGAGCAGATCTCAGGAAATGCAGAGCCACCTCTGGATCCTCTGGACATGCTAACACTACGTTAGCATAGCCACTAGCCCTTAAACAAAACCAACACAGATTCAGATTGACTGGTACAGTGAAGAGGCACTTCTACCCAAAGTTCACCTCCAGTCACCAGCATATTTTGGCATTTCCACACAGATTATGACCCAGAGTTGAAGTTTGTCTCAACAACTAAAGAGTTTGCACATTTATGACAGGAATTCCGAGACAGATGCAAATCTATAAGACAATCAGATCAGAAAACGAGACAAACCCAAATCTACAAAATGACAAATATAGAAAGACCTCGACATCACGTTTGCTGAAACTTTTCGAAATGTTTTCATACAGACTTTGAAAATGATCATATCGTAGACTTCACCTTTCAGTTGCCATTTTCAAGTTAAACAAGGGGCAGCAGGGCATGAGAAACCTGTGTGCTGGGCCCACAGATCCATGTCCTCCAGGACACGAGTCACCACCGTCACAGAACATGAGGCTTTGAGCTAAGTGAGAAACCCTTGGGATCCGTGAAAGAACACAGAAGATTGAAGGATAGCAGAGGGGAAATGAGGGGACAGCGATACAGCGGATAGTGAGGTAATTACAAGCTTGACTGCAGTCATCTCCGTCCCAAGCGATTTTATCTAAAGCAGAGAGCTACTGTATCTCTCCAGTGGCCTGGCCCACGGGGCAGAGGTGAAAAGGTCGCTCCTCAGTGCCCCAGCAACATGAGGAGAGGATGGAGGCATGGGGGGAGAAGGCTGCTCTTCTGAGCCCCAGCCACATGAGGAGACAATGGAGGCATGGGGGGAGAAAGCTGCTCCTCAGAGTCCCGGACACATGAGGAGACAATGGAGGCGCAGAGGGAGAAGGCTGCTCCTCAGAGCCCTGGCTACATCGGGAGAGGATGGCAGCACAAGGGGAGAAGACTACTCTTAAAAGCCCTGGGCATGAAAAAGAGGCTGGAGCAGAAGGGGGAGAAGGCTGCTCCTCTGAGCCCCACCTGCATAGGGAGAGGGTGGAGGCACAGTGGGAGAAGGCGGCTCTTCCGGGTTACTTCTCTGCAGTCCAGGTTCCACCCCGTTTTTCCCCCACAGAGGGCCGTGCCCATTGGCTCTCTTACCAGTACACAGTGCACTTATCCCAGAGTCTAGCAGCTGTGCGATGGGGGAGTTTCCCTAACCCGCCTCTCCAAAAAAAAAAAAAAATTCACACTCATAAATATTTGTATTTCATTCGATCACAAAATAAGAGATTTAATTGAAATGTAGTAAAAAGGCCAGTAAAAGTAAGAGGAAAACCATTTCCAGTATAGCTATAGCGGCCTTTCCGCTCCCTAACCCGCCCCTGACATACAAGCCGCCTCTTTTGGCAGCTTCCTTCCAATTTGACCCGTTTGACCTCGTCCAACTCGCTGACGTGTCATCATCTGTACGGAATGGTCCCGATCAGCAGCTCGAATGTCGCGCCATAAGTGGCCACTGAGAGCCAAGTTAGCAGTTTCTCGCAGACTGGATGGCAGAGATCAGTGCACCGTAATGTACACACACCTTGGTCACCGTGAGTCACGGCAACATCGCTATGGGTTACAGTCAGCTGACAGGAGCAGGCGACGAGTGAAAGACAATTACACTAAACTCTAACGTTTAAACATGCTTATAAACATATACGGTCCGCAGTGAAGGACGCCAAGGTAGTGAATACCGCCAGAAACTGATCATTTAGGGGCATCTCTTTGTGTTTTGTGACTGAAATGAGCCCGGTCTCGCATACGTCCTAGTGTACACCTGTGGCTGGTGAACACGATGCCAATTACTGGCAGGTGTTCATCCTGACATTTCTCATTCACATGGCTTACACAGCTAGTCCATGTTCACGACATCTGCCCCCACAAGGCAAACTTTTTACAAAATGAATTCATATGGCCTAAGGAATAATAAGTTTTGTTTTTCACCAGTTTTCATCTGCTTCATAGTTCTGGTGGTTTGTGGGTTACAACTGTAAAGCAAGCGTGTGTGTATGACTTCATTTGTGTTTGTGTATGCCTGCATTTGTGAGTGCGTGCATGTGTGTGTGTGTGTCTTCCTTTCAGTGGGTGTGTGCATACGTTTCCACTTCAGAATGAATGTGTGTACAGGTGAAACTCAAAAGATTAGAATATCGTGCAAACGTTCATTTATTTCAGTAATTCAACTTAAAAGGTGAAACTAATAAATGATATAGACTCATTACATGCAAAGCGAGATATTTCAAGCCTTTATTTGTTATAATTTTGATGATTACTCGCTTACAGATTATGAAAAGCCCAAATTCAAAATCTCAGAACATTAGAATATTACATGAAATCAATAAAAAAGGATTTTAAATAGACAAGTGTCGGACCTCTGAAAAGTATAATCATGCATATGTACTCAGTACTTGGTTTGGGCTCCTTTTGTATGAATTACTGCCTCAATGCGGCGTGGGCTGGATGCTATCAGCCTGTGGCACTGCTGAGGTGTTATGGAAGACCAGGATGCTTCAATAGTGGCCTTCAGCTCTTCT
>JAAGVU020000045.1:18780793-18794530 GCA_011763525.2 Mormyrus iriodes
GGTAGTTCTAGATTTCTTGAAAGTACCTTGACTGCTTGTATGCTGGAAACCTCACTCAGCATCTCGAACCTCTTTCACATGTCAAACCATCTCCTTGCCACCCACAAGACCCCACACTGCTTCCATAGCTTCATGTGATGGGAGTCTCCCCAACTGGTTTAGAGTGGAAACTCCCATGACAATAAAACCAGGTAAGTGATGATCATGACACACATTGGCAGTCAGAGGAGTACATTTCTATCCAGACCAAGATTTTGTTTCAACCAACCAGCTGAGTATAAAGAGTCACAGTCACACTCAACTGATAGGTTGAAACAAAATCTTGGTTTTTGAATCTTGGTTTTTACTTTCTGACCCTGAAATTTCCACCTCTGCTAGTAGTCAAGAATAGCAACAGCATTCATCCACCTTGCTGCAGTTTAAAAACGCATTGTAAACAGGACCAACACCCCCCACCCCCTCCCCATATCTTTTCCACCCTCACCAGGAAGACCATATGTGAGATCATCAGTCTGAGCAATCACTCTCTTAGCAACTGTGGTCAAAGATATTCAAGAAGTGGAGATTCCAAGCAGAACCCTGCCATACACTAGAGGGCCAGGCTTACAAACATATGGATGATGATAATTATTTAAACACATCTGAAAATTTAATCCTACATGCAAAAAAAGGAAAAACAATCAACGACTGATTAAATGTCAGCTGGCCAAGACAACAGTGAAAAGTATGTGGTGAAATCAATGGAATGCTCATGTGAGCTGGCAAGCAATGGCGCCATCTTGACAGAGAAGGAAGCTCGATGAAACCCCACAGGCCATCGAACCTGCAGACTCATCGCCCTGAGCAGGGACAGAAGCAACTGGCAGACTCAGCACAGAGATCCTCTGTAGACTCAGCACAAGGAGAGGCATTGTGGAGTCATGTCTACTCCCAGCCTCTCCAGCTCCTGCACTGGTTTCCTGCTTAAAACCTGCAAAACCAAGGCCTGTGGCAGAATGAGGATAGTCCTGAGAAAATGGCTGATGCACTCCTAGAACTCCATATCCCACAAGGCCACAGGAGGTGCTCACCTGCCTAAATAACCCTGCATTTGTTCAACAATAACTTCCAAAAATGATGACAGTAGTGGCTTTCAGGGTGGTTCTTGGACTCTTTACTTACAACAGAATGTGTTTGGATATAGTCTGTTAATTACACTTGCCTGCTTGACTGTTTAGACTTGACAAAACAAGACTGTTCCAACCATGCCCACAGTAAAAAGCTACCAACATGACTTGGGCCAGAAATAAACAATGTATTCATTAGAAGATAACTGTTTACAGTTCTTTTACAGAATGAGATGCATTATATTGTATTCTACAGATTAAATTACTTCCTTTTTCATAAGAGCCTGGACGTGAACCTGCTTTGCTAGAGGCTCATTTTTTTGTTAATTGGATCTTCAGTGTCCACATTTTTTAGTAACAGATCAAACGTGCATCCACCCTAACAAGATTCAAGGATACACAAAAAATCAACTACCACAAAAGGAAATCAGGGTGGAGCAGTTCTAGAGCAGCCTGTTGCTCAGCATTGGGCTCCCATTACACATCCCTGGCCTGGCCAAGAGTGCGAAAAGGTGCACAGGGAGCGGACAGAGCCCGAACTAATGCTTGGCCTCATGAAGAGCACCGCCACACACGGGGACCTTCTGTTCCTACAACTTCTGTCCCGTTGCAGTGCAGGATGGGAAATGGTTTCCCCCACAGCAGGACTGATTGGTGCAGGGGCAGGACAGAGGAACACAGGCAGCCCGAGGGCATCAAGATTCTGACAATGGATTCACCATGGCAACGGCAAGCGGCTTGTTACCGTGCAGGGTGTCTCCGAGTATGACATCACACAGATACGAGTAGAGTGGGTCTGGAACACCAGCAGAAGGCGTACACGACAAGTGATGACATACTAAGGAAAGCATTTAGCGGAAGCTGGGGGGAAACCTCAGCGGACGTTGGCAGCAACAAGCAATCACTGTAAAACACTGGAGTGTGGTGAGGAGAATTTACACATTATAACAAGCAAAACTTTCCAAAGTCTCTACAATTACTTCTATTACAGTTACTCCATAACTGCAGGTCAGATGTAAAGGTAACAGACAGCGGGTAAAAGCCAGTTGGACCTTAAATTAAAAACAATGATATTTTATAATACCCCAGCTGTATGACTTTTTCCTCACGTAAATGAGACATGACGCCACGATGTCCAGCAGTAACAAACTTTCCATGAACAACACAACAGTGATCTGCACTCTCTAAGACTTCAACAAACCAGGTTGCAAGACACAGAGAAAACCAGGGCAAAGTTAATTACCAGTGAATTAGTATAGCTGGCTTCCATCAATACTACCAAGCACCTGTCAAGTTCTTCCAAACTACTCAATAACTGCTTCATGTCATAAGACTTTTACACCAGAATTAAAAAAAATAACAGCAAAGAGATTAAAGGCATTACAATCAATCATTTGTTAAAATGCATTTTAACAGATATGAGATACCCGCATCTCTTGCACTGGGGCGGGACGTTATTAACAATACAAACAGACGTATTCAGTCCAGATATCACACCACGATGGACAGGAACTGCTCTCCCGTTATTTATTGCACACTGGTAACCTAAGAAACAAAGGCGCAAAGTTAATGCCCTTTTTGTAACTCATCCGCAGGCAGACGCCGCCGCTGGGCGCATGTGTCCGGCCCGGCTGGGCTGTCACCGGCCGCCATCGTCAATCATCATACCCCATCATATCCTATTTTTACAGCCAGTTGCATCGGAATGTTGGCCCGCACCCAGGCATTTGTTCCCTTCTTTATCCTTTTTTTCTAAACGCCCCCCAGAAGATTCCCCTTGCCTTGTTTACATCTCCAGCCCGAGCCAGTTCAGGGCTCATGCAGGTCATGGCCCATGGCGAAGTGGGGAGGGGGGGGGATCGCTCCAGGTCACACCGTCTCCGGAGAGCTGAACGAAAAGGTGGGAGCTGGGGAAGCTAAGGCCCGGGTGACGGCTGCCCCAGAGGGTCCTTAAAGCGCCCTTGCTTCCGAGATCGCTTATTAATATCATCATTTCCAAAAAAGCCGCCCTCCAGATCAGGAGTGTAATGCAACTGTCCAGATGGTGAAGAAGAAAAGCGGCTAGCTTCGCTTACCCACCGAATGACAGGGCGGAAAAGAAACTCGGGACGCCCTCAAAATGTAAAACACCTATAAAATCACAAAGCACAACTGGCGATGGCTGAACATAAAAGGATCCCCAGGAAAAGTGTTAATTAAGACGGCACTTTTACCTGTTCTCCCCCTTGGCGTTGGAGGGCGGCGGGTGCAGGATGGTCTGGTTGTCCTCCATCTCCACGACACATTTTGTGTTGAGCTCAGTCTCTGCAGTTTCGGAGCGAAATGTTAGGAGCTCGGCCGGCTCCGGGAGAAAACACTCCCTTCTGCACCTGATTCGCAACTTTGCACTCCAACTTTTTTTTTTTAATCGATTTTTTAACGCAACCACAAGCACCGGTACTACAATCGGTACTGAACAACTAAACAACTGCAAACCCGCAGTCGGAGAAAAACTACCCAGATAGATGTTACTACAATTACGTAGTTTGATGGAAAAAAATGGCAATCATGGACAAAGTTTGCAAATCGCTCGCCGACTTAGGGCATTAAGATGCAGGATTGGGTCACTTACCTCTCCGATTCATCGGCCGGACACGAACTGCAACTTTTACCTTCGTATCTGACATTTTTTATCCACTTTTTGTCCTCCCCCCTCCAGCCCTCCGGTAGGATCGGCGAACTATCGCCTCCGACAGCGGCAGCGGGTTGCGTTAAAGTGCCCCAGATCCCCCCTAAAAAGGCGAGCCGGATCGCGGCGAGTAAATCGGCGAATGTCGCGAAAAGCAGCCCCAAATAGCCATGTCCGTGAGCGCGAAGCCCGGCTTTCTTAGCGCGTCCGTCGGGGTATGCGGCTGCTCCTCAGTCTCCTCGGCTGCATCCCGACCGCCATCTTCCGCGGGGGGAAAGGCGGTAACGCACGGGCGGAGGACGATTTAGGGAGAGAGAGGGGGACGCTTCGCGAAAGATGAGAAAGCAAACGTCCCCCATGCGCAAAGAAAACAGACGGAGGCAGGGAAAAGGGAAATCTGAACGGGGAAGGCGACGCTGCGCGCCCCGCTTAGACACCAGAGCGGAGCGCCGATGGAACGGGGATCGGGCGGAGGAATGACCGTCAAGGCGGGGACGGCGACAGGCGAGCTCAGTCCGAGGGGAAGGGCCGGCCCGGCTCGGGGCGCCGTGTCGTCCCCATCCCACCAGCGCAAACCGAAAGGCGACCTCGCCCCCCTCCCTCCGGCTCCCTTAGCATCGATCCTGCAAGCAAAAGTCATACATAGATTGCGGGGGACGCATGATTAACATTGTAAGTCTTCCCAGGTCCTGTTGAACAATTAGCGTTTCACGGTTCTAGTAAATAATCAGTAATAGAATCATTATGACGGAATGATTTGTTTTATAATGTCCATTCATCAATAGTAACGTATATCCGATTATGGCCAGGGTCAGTGAGTGGTACAGGTGGGGCAGCCGGGACGGGATGCCAGATTAAAAATGTATTTGTAATATTTTACACTTTGCCACAGACATATTTTTTCCAAAGCCTCAAACTATTTTAAGATGGTATTAAAAGTTCCCATTTTCTTTTTATCCTGTATACTGTAATATGATACCAGTAATTTATAGACTCTTCACTTTGTCTTGTAACTCAAAGGATGCTGACAGATGTACGAGATATGCATTTTAATGGATGGCATCAATGCTTAACCGCAAGCCTTTCAGGCTGTCAAAACCCCCCATGCTGAAACATTCCCACCCCCACCTTTAGAGTTGTGATGAATGTTGCTGCCCGCTTCTGTAAGTAAAATCTGCATCCCTACAATAGTTTTTTTTCTGTAGGGAACGAAGGCATTGCCCCCCCCACCTGACCTCTTCCAAGCTTAGCCTATGCTGTTGTCATGGACAACCTAGCCACTCCCCTGTACTGTTGTCCAAAGGAGCATGACAGCAAAAAGTGACATGGTTCCTTGGCCTCCTGTACCACCTGTGGAGCCCCCCACAACCTCATCAGCAAAAGAGCCCAAATGAGCTAAGAACAAGTGCCATGTGACTGGCCCCACGCTGCAGGACGGCCCTCTGCTTCCCCCTGCTGGTCAGATATGCTCAGTACATGACGCTAGAATACAACAGAAGAGATACCAACACTGTTTATCGTATTTAATCCAAAGTCAGGGTCACGTGTTACAAATGCATCTTTACACACTCCTGCTGGTAAATTGTATACTTTTTTTTTTTTTACTTTTTTTTGCTACCTATAAAATCCGGAATGTCACTTGCATATCAATGCAGCCGTCTCTCATTAAAATACCAGAAATATGAAAAAAAAATCTTTTTAAAGGGTCTCCCCTCCCTGTTCTTCAGTCATAGGGCATACTGTCCAAACAGTCCTATACTCACTCACTCATTCACTCACTCACTCAATATTTAAATGCCAACCACTTCATCAGTGTGCTTCGATCCTATGTAGGAAAAATGTAACTGTCACAGCTGTGAATAACATTCCCTTCATACTGAGCAAGGCAATTAAAGAACGAGTGCAGGCTTGGGACCTCCGTCACTGCTGAGGTGAGTGATTCAGGCTGAAAGACTCGAAGAGCAGCCTGCCTGTCCGCCGTCAGTAATGTCAGCCACCTGTCCCTGATGGCCGGCTGCACTCGGTGAAATGGCCTCTTGTGAATGTAGCGAAGACTATTACGATACGGGGCGATCTCAGACATGATGTGGGAAGACTAATGGAGATCAGACAATGTGGGGAACTGTCAGACACATCGTCTCCCCATCAGGCACAAAACATATCATGACAGATGTTGTTAGTGATTAACATACAGGTACCTGCTGATACAAAAACACATGCAAGTAGTAATCTCTTTAGCTTGTAACATTATATAATCATGCAAAAAAAATAAAAAAAAATGCTTTGAAGATAACCGTACCAGACAGAAAATGAAAAATAAATGGAAAAAAAAAACATTTGCACTTTGCTAAATTTATACCCATTTTTAACATGGAATGAAAATTGAGCCTAAAAACAAGCTGTAAACTTTGTTTTTTTCCTTTTGAATTTTCACAGGACATTGTATTGGTACTGGGGAATGTATGAAAGCTACTGGTGCAAAAGTTTGATAAATTTGGCCCATACTTGCACTACTAATGGACAAAGGGGATAACTGCTCCAGCTGGGTCTGTGCAGCAAGGTCCCCCCAGCTATGAAAAGAGTGAGGCTCTACATCTGACCTTAAAAAAGTGGCCCCAACACCCAGCTGAGCGTTAGGCCCAGGGCTGTCCCCCAAAAGTCAGAAAGAAAGACATCCGGTATGATGACCTTCATGCCGTCAGTCTTGCCGGCCAGAAGGAAACTTGGCAGTGTGGACACTCAGGTCCTAGGCAGTCCTTATTCAGACAGACACGCACACAGGTTTATGGGTGGGGGGGGTTACTGAGTGGGGGAGAGATAAAAACAGGCAGGCTGTGTGAACATGGCCACATGACGACCTCTTATATAGAGGAGAGTGACAGACAAGCAAACATTTTTGCTGTAAATAAAGGGGTTTAAGATATTTTAAAAAGTGACTTTCTCACGGGGGGGGGAGGAATGTTGAGAAAGGCTGGTGAGAAATGGGCCTGGGGGGCCCAAAATGGATTGAACACCCCCATCCCTCCCGGGCCAGCCAGCCAGCCATGCCACACGAGAAGACGGCATCCCGTCACCATGGTGACCCGTAAACATGCCCGTCACACACGGCTCGCTGGGGCCGCTTCGCGCTTACATTCCAGGCCTTATTTAGCCAGAGAGCAAGATGCATTTGGGATCTCTGCACGAGTACACAGACAGGGACCCCAGCATGCTGACTGGGGGGCGGGGAGGGGTGTTCAGTCCATTTTGGGCCCCCCTGTGTTTAGCTAGTGCATTGTCGCCCATGTGTTTGGGGGTGGGGGTTCACCCTATTTAAGCCCCACTATGGGGGACCAGTAATGTAGGCAGGGTGATAAAACGTCAGACACCCTGTAATACTGCCCCAGGTGCTCGTATGGTCAAGGCCCACTTCTGTGTCCCCCCTTTTCCTTGCTGCAGGTCTGTCACTGGTGGTCACTCTTCTCCCTCCCCCCTTTTCCTTGCTGCAGGTCTGTAACTGGTGGTCACTCTTTTCCCTCCCCCCGTATCAGCAGGTTCCTGTTACTTCTTGCCCCCCAGGCCGTTGGTGGCCTTCTTCTTCCCGGATCCCTTCCTCTTCCTGGACGAGTGCGCATTGCTCCCGGACTCTTTATCCCCTGAAAAGAACCGTACAGACAATCAGAGAGGAGGTCCGGGGGGGGGGGGCGTCCTCTGTGGCCAGGGGAACACAGGTCACTTTCAGAGAGCACAGGAGGCCGTATCTTTTCACGTTACCCTGTGAGGTGGTGGGGGCGTGGCCACAGGAGTTAGTGTAGCTGCTGTCTTCACACTCTGACAGGGTCTGAAATGGCAAACAAAGTCTGACCTTAACCAAACGGGCATTTTACTCAGCAGTACAGAGCAGGTAATAGAATGCTGGTGCTTTGGAGTCTTAAATCTCTGTCTTGGGTTTCCAGATGAGTCACAGGTCATCAGTAACGCACGCTGTCGGGCGGGGGTGGGGCTCTTACCTTGGGCCTCTTTGGTCCATATTTCTCTGCGTACCACACCATCCCATAGAGGCAGAGGAAGGTGATGAAGGCCTGGAGAAACGAGGCAAGGAGAAGAGGAGACAAAGCTTCACATGAGGAAACTGTCGGCAAAGCGAGTCCGAGAACTACCCACGTTTCCATTGTTTGTGGAACGGGCAGAGTCTGGGAAGGATAAAGTGAAGGACAGCAAGACATGAGGAAGAGGAGTGGAAAGGAAGAGCTTACCACACACAGAAGCCAGAGGATGACATAGAGTATCTGCGTTTTGGAAAACAGGTCCTGACCGAACTTGATGCAGGCCAGGGCTTCCAGGAAGGCGATGGCCCTGGTGGGGAGGTGGGGAAATTTAGGCGGGGATGAGGGCACTGCAGTCCCGTACACACACATACGCATGCCCAGTGAGTGGGTGGGGCCCCTAACAGCTGAAATGCTCTAATGAAAGGCCAGCCCACTCACCAGAAGGGTGCCCCGGCTCTGAACGGCAGCCCAGGGATAAACCGCATGTCACACTAACGATGTAACGTGCCAAATGGCCCACAGGATGTGAGGGAGCTGCTACGAGGGGCGGGAACACGGACAAGCAAATGAGGCCACAGCCAGTCAAAGCATGAAAAGTTCCTGTGTGCGTTTGCTAATCATTCTGACTGAGGTAAAGGTTAACGTTGTATTAAAAGTAAAAAGACATGCTGAAGATGTCGACCATACGCACACAGACATACACACCGGACAGGGGATATTTTGGGGAAGGTAAAGCTGGACATTGCTCCAGGCCTTCCAGCAAACCACCTGCCCCCAACCCCCATCTGCTTTGGGATCCTCTTTAAATGTCACGTCAGGGGCCAATGAAGGCAAGCGTGGCATAAGCATGGGAGCCTGTCTGTTAGCACAGTCCTGATGTACTGCCCAATGTGAGGAGCTCACCCGAAGACCCAGCACTGCGTGCCCACTCGCTTGCACTGCGTGTCCGTCAGGTACGCGTAATACTGCCTGCAAGAGAAGCACAGAGTCCAGGGATCACCTGAATGTCAGCTCATACATGATATATAGTTACAGCCCGAAGCGGACAGCAGGGCCAGACGGACATCTACTGCCGAGGCCTTAAATCACCATTACATGCTTTTATGGGGTGTTTTCATACTTGATCTCTTGAACTCAGAGCTTAAGTGGACCAGAAAGAGAACTGAGTCCCCTTTCAAATGGACTCAAAATGTGAAAGCAAAAAGAACTGAGTCCCAAAGGCGAGATTTGGGTGGGGGTGGTAGGGACATGTCCTTACTAATACTGTGGGAATAACGTGTAACTAAGGGGCAGGAATGCTCGGGGCTGATTTGGTCCATACCAATCAAACCTACACCCTTGCTGTGACCCTTTTCTGTTGGTCCACTTAAGTTTGGTTTGTTTAAAAGGGACTATACATGTGAAAACAGTCATACACTTGAGTGCAGAGCATTCGTATAACCCATTTCACTTACAGCACAAAGGGGTAAATATGTGCGTGGGGTCTACCCATTTCTCCTGTAATTTACATTAAATGCAGAAATAAAGGCATCAGCCTTTCTGGCCAATCTGAATGCCAAGGGCGGCAAGACTGGACCCTCTGAGGATGGCCCAAATAAACCGCTGGGGATGGTCCTGCAAGGCACTCACTGTCGTTTGATACTTTCAAGAGGTAAAAGTGACTGGAAAACAGTACAACTAAATGCTACCTTTTCATGGAAGCCAGCACTGCGTTTTGCCTGACAGCAATGGAGGAGTAACATGATTTACAAAAGTTTTTTGTCTGTTTTTTTTAGCTGTCATGGAAAGTATTGCATCTGGGCAAATTTATTCTGATTTATCAGATTTGGTTCAATTTGAGTCCAACAATTAATAATGATAACGCTGATACTTGACAATAACCTCACCCTCAATATATAGTATTATGATATTACGTATATATTAATTAACAATAAACTAAGTCTTACACTATATTGCTAAGTATTGGGACGCCTGCCTTTACACACACACACACACACAAACTTTAATAACATCCTATCCTTAATACATAGGCTTTAATATGGAGTTGGCTCACCCATTGCAGCTATAACAGGTTCAACTCTCCTGGGAAGGCTTTCCACAAGGTTTAGGAGTGTGTTTATGGGAATTTTTGACCATTCTTCCAGGACAGCATTTGTGAGGTCAGGTACTGAAGTTGGACGAGAAGGCCTGGCTCACAGTGTCCTCTCTAATTCATCCCAAAGGTGTTCTATCAGGTTGAGGTCAGGGCTCTATGCAGGCCAGTCAAGTTCCTCCACACTAAACTCACTCATCGATGTCTTTACAGTCCTTACTTTGTGCACTGGTGCAAAGTCATGTTGGAACAGGAAGGGGCTATCCCCAAACTGTTCCCACAAAATTGGGTGCATGAAATTGTCCAAAATGGCTTTATATGCTGAGGCATTAAGAGCTCCTTTCACTAGAACTAAGGGGCCAAGCTCAACCCCTGAAAAACAACCCCACACCATAATCACCCATCCAATAAACTTTATACTTGGCACAATGCAATCAGGCAAATACCGTTCTCTTGGCAGCCGCCAAACCCAGACTTGTCCATCGGATTGCCAGACAGAGAAGCGTGATTTGTCACTCCAGAGTCTCCACTGCTCTAGAGTCCAGTGGCAGTGTGCTTTACACCTCTGCATCCGACGCTTTGCATTGCACTTGGTCATGTAAGGCTTGGATGCAGCTGCTCGGCACTACAAACCCATTCCATGATGTTCTCTACGCACTGTTCTTGAGCTAATCTGAAGCCCACATGAAGTTTGGGGGTCTGTAGCTATTGACTCTGCAGAAAGTTGGCGACTTCTGCACATTGTGTGCCTCAGCATGCACTGTCCCCGCTCTGTGATTTCACGTGGCCTACCACTTTATGGCTGAGTTGCTGTTGTTCCCAGTTGCTTGCACTTTGTTATAATATCATTAACAGCTGATCGTGGAATATTTAGTAGTGAGGAAGTTTCATAAATGGACTTATTGCACAGGTGGCATCCTATGCTTGAACTCATGCTTGAAATCACTGAGCTCCTGAGAGCAACCCATTCTTTCACAAATGTTTGTAGAAGCAGTCTGCTTTATTTTATGCGCCTGTAGACATGGAATTGATTGGATCATCTGAATTTAATTATTTGGAGGGGTGTCCCAATACTTTTGGCAATATAGCGTACATACTGATCTCATGTTAATTCATCATCGGTGAATCGTGGGGCATATTTTATATGAAGTAGTTAGTACATTTGTTACTATATCTGTTAATTCTGCAAACCTTTGTGAACCACTGAAAGAATACATGAATAACACAAGCGAAATACTGATCTCATGTTTGTTCATCATTAATGAATTGTGACACATTTTTATCTCAAGTAGACTATATTTGTCCATGATTTGTATTTCAGTACTAACTGAGTTATTGCTAAGTATTTGTTACCCTCAAGTAAAGCATTACCATTACAATAAACCTCCCAGTACAAAATGTTTGGCAAATTGACCACAGAGTCTAAAACAATGATCAGATTTTGGAAAAATCAGACCAATTTATGCATTTACAAAAACAAAATTTCTGACAACGCCACCTCACATTAGTGACTAACAAAAACAACTTGCAGCCTCCATTACTCATCTTGTGACCATTGTTTCAGAGACAGTGCTGACTCTGACGACCCCTAGTGGCAGCATCCAGCACTCACCTCACAGTGGGGGCGGTGATGACCCCAATGAAGAGGATGCGGCACCAGCTGAGGGCATGAGACGCTTGAAATACGAAGATATGTTTCAGGAAAAAGGTGTTCAGCTCCGTAAGCTGTGGGGAGGGAGAGTGTGAATTACTGGGGACACCCCAGGCCTCCCCACTCTCTCTCCAGCCAGACATAGGATCCAGAGGGACAAAATCAAATAAATGAAACTCTTAAACTACTCTTAAAAAGCAAAAATATTCACTTAAACTAAGTAACGTAACTGCACGGCCTTAAGCTGGAATCTTCTTTAAAAACACCATGTGACCAGTCAGCCCACATTTTCAACGTTCTCTGCTCTGAGCTGAACCTCTGACCAGCACTGATCTGTGCTGGCAAGGATGAGGGAGGTTCTACAGTCATTCCTCAAGATAAGCAAAAAGAGTTTGCCCCTCTCTAAATGGGAACAGTGAGTCACCCATTTACACATGCAAGCCAGTATATCTTCCTGCTGACGGTTTTGTCTATTTCTGCTTCAATGATTTTACCATACTGAAGTATGCTGGGAGGCAGCATGGTGGTGCAGTGGTTAGCACTGTTACTTCAAACCTCTGGGACCCAGGTTCAAGTCTCTGCCTGGGTTCCGTGTGTTCTGAGTTTGCATGTTCTCCCTGTGTCGTCGTAGGGTTTTTTCTGGGTACTCTGGTTTCCCCCCACAGTCCAAAACCATACTGAAGTTGATTGGAGTTGCCAAATTGCTTGTAGGTGTGTGTCTGGGAGCGACTGGTGTGTGAGAGTGTGCCCTGTGATGGGTTGGTAGCCCCATCCTGTGTTGTTCCTTGCCCTGCGCCCGCAGCCTCCAGGATAGGCTCCAGACCCTTTGCGATAAGCGGTTATAAAAAATGGATGGATGTATGCTGGTAAGGAGAAGGTGCTTAGAGACAGCCTAACCATGTGGTTTGCTCAGCCAGCAGGTGAGTGATAGCACCGCCTACTGACCCTCTGATGAACTACAGTATTGCTGACAGCAACTACAGCATTTAGAGCAGTGTTTCTTAAACCGGTCTTCAGAGACCTGCAGATGGTGCAGCTCCATACCGATTACTACCAGGAGAAAAGATGTGGACAGGGAGCAAAAGCGTGGACCATCGGGGGGCCCCCAAGGACTGAGTTTAAAAACACTGATTTAGAGGAACTGAATATGGAACAAGGTAGGCACTGTAAGAACAAGAGGACATCTCCCTAACATTCCGCCCAGACCACTGTAGAGTGGATGAAGAGAATAAGAACACTTCTCTCCCAAGAAGAAGGTGTGCACCATTTTGTTACCTGGCTGAGACGGTAGTGATGTCCAGACATACGCCATTTGTACAACTGCCATTTAAAGAACCTTCAGTGGAAGAGGAGTCTGATCATTTTGTATGACATTTACCAGAATATACAGTACATTGTTTTGCATAGTTCTCTTTTTTTAAAAGTCATTATTTTTATGTTTATTTTATTACTGATCTTCCTTTACGTGTTTATCATCTATTTTATACTTGGATTATTTTTTGTCTTTATTTCTCTTTCTGTGCTACCAGACAAAGAAATCTCCATGTACAAGGACCCATAAAGTTGTGTCTTGTCAAAATACCCCCTAAAAGCAGGTTTTATCTATTCATACAATGGTTCAGAATTACGTTCAGTGGACAAGAATTCTACAAATTATTCCATAAATCCCTATCATAAGAGCAGTCTATTAAAACCAGCATCATATATCCCAGAAGCCCCCTGGTAACGCTGGTGGCATTACACGCGAAAGCACCTGGCAAACCACTCGCAGCTAATAAGGCTGCGTCAGACGCAGTCAATGAAGCGTTACTCCCTGTCCTGCAGCCCCCATCGCCAGGCCAGTGAGACCAGTTTTCACAGCTGGGTGAGAAATGAGTCATCTGGTGTGACCTTGCTCAGCCACCACCTGTGTAACGCTGGTCAGGAGCTCCAGTCCTCATAAACCACATGGTGTTCTGGTTTTCACTGCACCTGAGCTTTTCTTTTCCCACTAGCTAGTGACCTGACTTGCCATCCCTGATTCTACAGGGTTCTGACTGTTAAAGGACCAGGATTGTGTAAACCTTGCAGAGCTCTGACTACTGAAAGACCAGGATGTGTAAACCTTGCAAGGGATCTGACTGTTAAAGGACCAGGATTGTGTAAACCTTGCAGAGCTCTGACTACTGAAAGACCAGGATGTGTAAACCTTG
>JAAGVU020000045.1:18794630-18812291 GCA_011763525.2 Mormyrus iriodes
CAAGGGATCTGACTACTGAAAGACCAGGATGTGTAAACCTTGCAAGGGATCTGACTGTTCAAAGGAACAGGATGTGTAAACCTTGCAGAGCTCTGACTACTGAAAGACCAGGATGTATAAACCTTGCAAGGGATCTGACAGACCAGCTTATTAGAAGCAGCAGACTGTCAAACCACTAATCTAGAGCTCTATTTCATTCCCCAAGGAATCTCTGAACTTGCTTTGCCTCATCACACCATTTTCAGTAACCCCTCCCCGACCACCTCCTTCCCAACAGACTCCTCACCTCCCAGTACCTCCAAAACTAATAAAAATCCTAAATTATTAAGAAACCTTCCCGCCCACGCCTGCCTACAGGGTGATTCACATGGCTCACCTGCCAGATGATCATGAAGAGGTAGATGCCTGCCACCCTCTGGAAGGAGGACTTTGGGTCAAACCAGCGCACGTAGGTCCAGCTGGCCGGCGTGAACTGCAGCACAGCACGTTTCAGCTTCCCTGTGGTGGTGTGGATGTCCCTAAGCACAGAAACACACAGTGATAATCTCAAGCACGGTCACACATGAGTGAATTCCAGAAATGTCTACCAGAATAACAGTGCAAGAACAAGCGGTGCATTTTCACTTGGGTCTAAATTGGCTAACCTACATTGCAAGGAACTAGATTCCAGACTAATACAAATGACAAATATCTCAGCAAAAAGCAGAGGTTAGCGAATCAAATCACATGACTTGACTCGATTCGGACAAAAATTTCAGGTTTTTATGACTCAAGACTTGCTTTGCAATGTATGAAAAAGACTTAATGCAGACCTGATATTGTTGACTTGAGACTTGGCATAGTCTTATTATAAATGACTTGTAAAACTGCACATTGTATGACTGCAATTAAAAATAGTTTCCACCTTAGTTTCTCTCCTGTCGTCACCAGCTCCACAAATGTGTTTCTGACTGCTCTTATCGGAACCTCGGAAATTATGTGCCATTTGTGCCCATAAACAACAGAAGCCACAACCCGCCCACAAGATGGGCAACAAGTTATTTGTTGGTGAATGCAGTTCAGTGTGTTAGCATGAAGGAAGCATGGTGCCATCGACACCAAAAATAATACACTGGTTACTCAACAACCCGATTTCATTCAGCATTTTAAGACCCATAAAGACAGGTTGGTAAACTAGTAATAACTTATTGAACGTGCAAGTTAGCTGCTTATTTTAATGTTAAATGTCCCAGTGCTCTTGCTAACATTATATTAGTGATGTTATCACATTTTCTAAAAATTTCCGAAGACATTGACAGGAGGCTAGGGTTACAGTCAGGAGGATAAACTCTGCAGTGTTGGTTTAAAGCTTTGTGCCGTTACTGTTAATTTACTGCTCACGACCTATCTCTGTATTCATGTATAGCAGCGGTTGCACCTGGTTATTTGCGATCAACAGGTCAATTACCAAGAGTGATGGTAAAGTTACTTAAAAATTGACCATGACTTGACATGAACTGAAATTTGATGGTTAGGACTTGTGACTTACTTGTGTACATGTGACTCTTTTCTGCCACAGCACACTATTCACAGGGTAATCATCCCAGGGCACACCATTGATTAACACTACTACTTAACAATTAACAATACTACTAATCGGCCCTTACCAATAACACATATGACATATGCTCTTAGCCTGTTGGTTCAGTTTGTCCATGATCTTCTCTTTTTACTACAGGGCGGTTTGCAAATTGCCGAAGATATTGTACATGAATGGGTGTCAGTTGTAGGGCGGTATTATTCTTGGCTGCATTTGATCATGTGACAAGTGCGCTTACAGCCTATTGGACAATTAGACAAATAAAAAGTTGCTTTATACACAGTGCCCTTTCTTCATCTAAGACGCTTAAAGTACATTCGTAAATTAATTATTAATACATAAGCTTATTTTATTTAGTGTGTGTATGTGTGTGTGTCTGTATATTTCTCACACACACACACACACACACACACATGCCACACCTAGTCAGGTCTAATGGCACACTGGTCGAAAAACACTGATGTCTCTAGATGAAAGACATAACCGTTTTAGTGCATTACTAGTGTATCAAAGCCTTTATTTCCTGACACTAATACGGCATGACCTGCTCGGTGTGCCACTGAAAGCTGTGCTAATCAGACCTGTTCCTGTAAATCTGCACTGATTTTCAGACTAGCTGCTCTATACGCTCCCTTCTTGACTTCTTGTCTCACAGCACAGTTCAGGCACAGAAGCAGAAGGCAGTCACTCGTGTGATTAGCATGATCTGAGACTCGCTACGTGCTGAGTGGCCAGCAGAGAGGGCCTCTTCCGAGGGCCGCAGGACCTACTTGATGCTAGCCCAGTGGTACGTGCGGATCTCCAGGAAGCGGCAGACCGTCATGCCCAGCCAGATGCCTCCACCGTTGCAAAGCAGGATGTCCAGAATCACCTGGTCCCACCAGCACTCGGCAAAGTTCGGCAGCAGGTGCATGAAGAACAGCTGGAGGAGGTGAGAGAATAAAGCTGCAGAAAGCACCGGCCACCGAGCCGTGGGCAGGCGTGACCCCGGGAAGCCTCACACGCTGCGGGGCAGCCGAGGCCTGAACCTGGCCCCGGCTCACCCAAAGCTATGCAGGCTGGTAACCCAAAACCATCATTTTCTTTCCCATCCAGTTCAGCGCAAACCACACCCTACAGCCGACTTAAGCACAATCTACGCCCTGTGACCGAAACCACAAGATCGATTTCATTGACTAACTGTAAAAAACCGATGACAGCTTGTGCTGATATGAAGTGTCGTGTGAATGTGGAAGTTAATTAAGGGTTAGCAGCATCGTTTAAAATTGATGTGACTCTTTGCAGCGTGAGAAATAAATGATCAGAGGGATGTAGGAAGCTGGGGGACATTTAAATTAAGCTTTGTCCCCCCCACCCCCAGTATCAGACTGTCCCCCACGCCATGGCAACCTGACATTGACCTTCGGTGTCATTACAATGTCAGGATTGCAAATGGCTCTTTTAATAAATGTGGGTTTCATTAGTAATTTTAGATGATTCTAGATGATCTCAGATCTTAGAACAAACAACATCCTTCAGAAGAAGATGTTTGTTCTGGGTGTGATGAGGATAAAGCCATTCAACTTAAGGTTAGCTAGTTAGCAGAGTTCATAACACAAAACCCAAATTAAACCATAAGCCCTGTTTCATGTCTGAGCTAAACAAGTATTTGCAGTTAATTAAACTTAGTTATTCTTACCCTGAGTAACTTACTTTGTTGGGCAGAATTTCGGCTCAAATTCCCAAATTTTCCTTCGGAATCAATAAAGTATCTATCAAAGATGAAATCGAGACTGCGAGATACATTCAGCGCTACAATTTAGATCAGCGCTCTCACGCCGTTAACCAATAATATTAATCGCTATCGCTATGGGGGCGTGGTGCTGGAGTTTCCAGACATGGCTTGTGTTGGTGGGGGGTGTGGTTTGCGCTGAACTGGTTTGGGGGGGGGCGGGGGGTACAATGCAACCCAAAACCACCAGGCTCTTTGATTTCCTTGGAATCCGCTCTCCCTCACTCATGCAGAAATATTTCATTTTCATCTTGGATACTTTTATGCAAAGAGTAATTACTAAACTGAACCAAAGACAAAAAAAATAAACAAGGCTGTAGCATGTTTCGTTTTTATCTGATGAATAAAATAAATGGTCCATCTGCAATATGTTTTCTTCAGTCACTATCCCTGTGAAAATGCTTCCTCAAAATGTACAATGACAGATAAACCTACGGACATGCAGGCCGAGAGACACGCAGGCCCGGATCCAAAAGCAGGATGTTTCCTGGGAGGTCCATTTGCTTAGCTCATTCTGCACTTTTACCATCAAGTATAAAGTTTTTGTCAGAGGGCGGCTGGAAAGTCCCCTCCCATGAGGCAGTGCTCCCGAGGCAAGCAGCACAGGACCAGGCCGCGGCCTCCCCACCGGCGCGGCTCGGCTATCACGCTAAGCGCTTCCACGTGTGGGCAAGGCGTCAGACATGGCCGCTTCCTTGTTACTAGGGAACGGAAAAAAACAAAGGACAGCCAGCAGGAGCCAGCACTGTTGGGGGGGGAGGGGACAGACGAGGGAGCAGCTGACCGGCAAAGGCCCGCCAGAGACAGGCTGCTCGCGGTAGTAACTGCGAGTGTGTGTGTGCGCTTGTGTCAGAGGACTAATGACTCACTGTGCACATCTTGCAACATAACCATCTCATTTATCTATAAACTCATCAGTCCCTTGGCTACATTAGCCAGAATTGTTTGATCATAAATTCACTTACCTATTACTCACATAGAAACACACACACAAACACACACACACCCACACACACACAACCTGGGACCTAAACTCATGGTATCAGGCAAACAGACAGCACTGGGAAAGCACAGGCATTTAACATCACTGGAAAACTATAACTGCATTTTTTCATGCAGTTTAACCTAATGTATAGGTAGAATATGTGAGGAATCTCTTACAGAATAAGAGAGATGCCCCTTTTCTAACAGAGCTTGTGGTCTTACTGTCATGGTCATTAAGTGAATGTTTATTTTTAACCATCTTCTCCTACCCTAATCAGCTCTCCAGTTCCGGAGCTGCTCTTCATAATAACCAGCCCACGACTCCAAGGATGCAACTACAGCCTTGAGGATCACACTGTCGGCCCCCTAGGCTCCCAGTCCCAGCCTTCAGTCCTCCAGGATCACACCCTCGGCCTACCCAGGTTCACACCCCCGGCCCTCGACACCCCAGGATCACACATCTGGCCTACCCAATTTCACACCCCCGGCCCTCGACACCCCAGGATCACACCCCCGGCCCTTGGCCCTCCAGGATCACACCCTCGGCCTCCCCAGGTTCATAGCCCCAGCCCTCGGCACCCCAGGCTCACAGCCCCCATACCTCGGTAAGCTCCCACGTGATGCTGATTGTCCAGCACAGGCCGTAGCTGCGAATGAGCAGAGCCTTCATGCCCCAGCCCCAGAAGTGACCAAAGGCAAAGATGTCAAAGTGGCTCAGGATTCGCTCCCAGGTGATCACATGACAGTTCACGGCATATTCCTGCAGGAAGAGCAGGAGAGTATTTTCTAAATAAGGGACTGAAGGTAAGGTTGAACAAAATGTATTAATTTGCAGAAGTTTTACCAGTAAAATGTGTTAATGAAAAGTTTTGGGCAGCAAGGCAGAAACACACCTGACCAGTAGGTGCCAACTTTCTGAGACACTCATGCAAATCAATACATTTATATAACATGTTTGACAAGTCCACAAAAAATAAGGAATAAAGTAAATAAGTGTCATGGGCTTCTGTTCCCCTTTGAAAGTAAGAAGTTCCATACAGCTGTATTTACCTATTTATGTGTCACATATGAGAGTGCCAGCGGCAGCCAGTGAGATTAACAGCCTTTAGCAACAGACTGTTACTCATGCATGGCAACAGTTACTAGGGTGGACAGGGCAGCCTAGAGTTCACAGCTAGCCAGTCAGTAATCCAGCTGGGTCCCAGGAGGCTGCTCTGTCCTTTTAGAAGACTTTTATGGAAAGTCAGTATTATCTCTTTATGCATGTTAATCACATTTCATGGAATTATACCCCAGCACTGAGGCTTGAAGGTTCAAAATTCACCTTCTTAGTGTGATATAATGTCATGAGGAGTAAGTGTAAAAGTACTTTTCTCATTCAACTAAAATCTCACCACGCAAGACAGAGGTACATTTGTTCAACACGCAGAGTGAAATGTGCATGGTGTAAGATTTACACAGGCCCCCCATTTCTGAAAGCATCATTAAATATGACGATTATTTAACTATGAATTCTATTTTCAAATGGCTCCTGATACATTTGGGGAGAACACAGGCACAGAGGCAGAGACATTTCTGGAAAGCCCACAAGGCAAAAGGAAGGCGATTTTGGCAAAGATCAGACTAAATGACAGGGTCATACACTAGCAACCGTCCCCTGGTCTCCTTTAAGTATTGGAGGTAGTACGGGGGGGGGGGGGGGGGAGAGGGCCTACCATGACGTCCGCCTCGCGGGTGGCATAGCGCAGATTGGGATCCAGCCAGTACATCAGGGTCTTCACCTGGTCCCAGTTCAGGAAGATGAGGAAGACCAGGAACAGGAAGTACAGGACACTCAGACCTGACAGGGAACATAGGTGGTCTGGCTAGTCACCCTTCCGGAAGAATGCTTTTCATATTTTGCTTCTCACACTTACCGCCTTGCGTGTTAAACAGTGCTGCACTGTCAGAATCTCAGGTCATTCATGAGTGATTCGGAAACCCCACGCTAGCACAGCGGACAATGCTATTATTATTATCGTTGTTTTTGTTGTTAATAACCTCACTCAGACATGCACTGCTACCTTGAACTTTTTTAGCCATTACCCAGAGGGGGCTGTATGCATGAACACAAATGTCTGAATCAGTCATATTGGACCTCAAATGGACTTGCTGGCTCCCTAGTACAAAGTAATTTCCGACTGACCCCCCCATGCGTGAATGGAACTGAAAATTATCCGCAGACTTCACCACGAGCGAATGGGTGTGTTAATTATGTTTCCATCATGCAACTGGCACAAAAACGAAAGAATACAAACATCCAAGAGTAAAGGAGGGTCATTTACACAGAGAAAACCCCAATGAACACGGCTAAATGGAGAAACAACGAGATTCGGGAACTTCTGTCAGTAGTGCTGTAAACAAAACACGGAAATTTTCGCAATGTACTTTTTCCGTCATGTCCTGCCTTCTGCATACTCAAGCGGCACCCCTCGTCTAAACCAACTGGAGTATGTCTAGTCACTGAGAACACATCTGACATGGACAATATCCAGTTCTTTGCCACATGTGAAAGGGCAATTCCGGAAAATGTCCGAACTTGATTCCCCAAACAATGTCCAGAGTTCGTGTGTGAAAACAGCTTTAGATTCTCCCAAATGCAAAAACTTCCTCTTGCCAAGTTCCTGGCCATATTCTCCTTCTCTTTGATATGCAAATGGACGACCTAGACCTCAGGGTCCAAGGACTCTTTTCCACCTCACTAGGTACCTTCAAGAAAGTACCAGAAGTATAATACTTCGAGGAGTTGGTTTTCCACTGGCATAAAAAGTGGTGCCAGCGCTGAATGACATCACAACGTGTGATGGTATTTGTTGCTGAATTACACTATAGTATATTATAGTGCTGATGATATTAATACTAACATCGCATGTTATGCACATGCGATTCTTACATCGCTAGTAAGCTAGGCTGAGATCAGGCTTTTTCTTACCTTCATATTGTATGGACATTACAGTGCTGGGGGGTTTAAAGATTTGCTAAAACATTTTTATTCTGTCATAGGAAAAAAAACTTAGTAAGTTTTGCAATTTTAATGATTATTCCCTTTCAAGATTATCTAGTATAGGTTTACAAAAATCTATTTAAAGTTTATCTCCACTGCGCAGCATGCGTTTTCCAAGACAATCATAATCATTTTCTCCTATTTTGTGAGAAATTTATGCTTAACTCCTTTGCTTTATAAACACCCAGAAATATTTATTACAACAAAATCACAATGTGAAATCTGAAAGTTTTCTAATACTGTGCTGCCCTAGTATGTTATACAAAATACTTTATTTCTTATTATGCCATCCTAACCATCTTG
The DNA here is from genome assembly GCA_011763525.2 of Mormyrus iriodes. Classification (NCBI taxonomy): domain Eukaryota; kingdom Metazoa; phylum Chordata; class Actinopteri; order Osteoglossiformes; family Mormyridae; genus Mormyrus; species Mormyrus iriodes. The sequence continues at coordinate 18,802,311 of JAAGVU020000045.1, forward strand.
TATCTGTTCTTCCAGCCAGATAGCAATTTAAGCTTGGGTCTCTTTATTTGTGTATGCATACATTATTACTACTTTTATTTACTTTTTTTTTTTTACTTCAAATATTGTTGTTTTCCAAGACAGTGTTTGTGTTGCGTATTAGAGGCAGGCTATTTGCATAACCAGTTTACAAAGTAAGCATTTCAAGTCCCACCCCAAAGTCCCGAAGTAGCAAAAAAGTACCCAGCTGCTTTGGCACTTTTGGTACTGGTACTCGACCGGAAGTCAGTGGAAAAGAGTAAGTACCAAAAGTAACATACAAACACTACGGTACCTGGTGCGGTGGAAAAGCGCCCCAAAAGGCACCACCACCAGGCAGGGAGAGATGAATAGTCAGCTGACCAAATGGCACAGCTTCTGGTTCTTGATCCTGTTGTATCTTTGATCCGAGTTGTATTGGTTTGTTCCATTTGAACTGGAAAGTTGAAATTTTTTCGACTAGGACCTCAGAAATTGCAACCGGAATGCCCCCTGAAGTCAGGTTTCCGATTTGGAAAGTCGGAGGAACCTCTGCTACCCTGACCTCAGGAATCAAGATGGCTGCTTCCTTCATCAACAGATGTGAAAGCTGTAGTCATATACTGTTTATTAACATTTCTGTCTTACTAAATTGGCGCACACACATTCCAACCTGTATCTGTGGACATGTTGCTACGATGTTTGTTCCTGGTATTGCTAATAACGGTTAACGATGAACCTGGTTAGGACTGACACTGCTAATGGCTAACCTGGCTAGTTGTACTGGAACGTCTCGGGTGAGACGTCATTCCCAGCTCCGACTTCCGAGGTAACTGGTAACTGGTAACCTAGAGGGCTCCCGGGTACATCTGTTAATGAAGGATACCTGCTACAACCATCTCCTCACCAGAAGTGGTTTTTCTTCCACACCATTGAAGATAGTATGAAATAAGGAAAGTATGCTAGATAATGTAACAGAGGAGTGCTATCTTCATCTCAGGAACAAGCTACATTTGTAAACTGTGTACATCTTGTTTAAGGCATCACATTTAATGAGTTCTGCTCCGTCTGGTCTGTCATGAGTCCCACAGCATGTCCAGAGAAACAAACAAAACACTTAATCTCGGTCACTTTCCATCAATGATGTCACGTGACTCAGGATTCGCACCATAAATTCCTGACTGGACACAAGAATCAGAAAGACCGCTTCATTTGATGCAGTTCACAGGAAGACTTACCAAAAACTATCCTCCATATCGCTGGGTGAGGTCGAGTGAACGGACCTGAGAGTGGAGAGAGAGCAGGAGAGTCCTCAGAGCAGGACTGCAGGTGTTTATGTAAGACGCACAGACACAGAGGCTGTGGGTGTGCCTGTCTGTATATAACTTACCGTTTGGGAAGGCGAGGACACTGATAACCAGGAAAAAGGACACCACCAGGATGAGGCCAACACGGAGATTGCTGTCAGGATCTGCGTCATCCCTGCCATAGGAAAAGGTATGCTATCAAACCAGCGTAAAGCAGCCATGGCACGCGTCTTCACTCCTCTGGGAGCTGGCAGTTTGCATGTTCTCCTGGTGTCCTCCCACAGTGCAAAGATGTGCAGTTAGGCTGGAAACAGCCTTCCTGCACTGCCTGTAGGGAGTGACTGTGTGAGGGAGGCCTGGCCCTCTGTGCACTGTGAACCCCTGCCTGCAAGGTGAGCTGCTTGGAATACACTCTGCTGGGTGATGGATGGGTGGATGGATGGATGGATAATCCTTCAAATATTCACCCATTTCCTATAACCATTTACATAATGTGAGAATGAAAGTTCATCATTGCTCTCTCTCTCACGCTCTCACAAACACACGCACATACACATACATTAGGTATGTAAATGGGGACCGTCCATTCTTTTCTATGGGCATTACCATAATCCCAGCTATGACAACTAACCAGTCTTAACCTTAACCAGAAGTAACCAAAAAAAGGAAACTTTTGGCATTTTTAGTTTTTTGATTGTATTCACAGATTTTTATAAAACTGAGGTTTATATTGTAGATTGGTAAATATAAACACACACACACACACAAACAAACAACCGCAGAGGTGCGAGTGCACAGTGCTGCCCATTCAGCCACTCAGTCACCCAGACAGACATACTTGGTTATGAATCCAAAGGTTTTAATGCAGCTCGAAACTGTAATATAATGTTTAATAATGACTCTCATAAATGGTTAAATGGTTTTAAAAATGTATCAGCTTAATCTCAATTCCAGCACCCATTTCTGCAACGGGAGGGTAACATTTTAAATGCAAATCTGGCCATAAATGTCCAAGTCTCTATATAAAATACAGCATATATCAGCAGCTTTCGCATAGATCATGGGCTTTCTGTCATACAGGTACCGTTGTTTACGGGTCACGTTTACAACTGTAAAACCACTACTTAAATAGTAAGAGAGGTTTTAGTTTTTCCTTTATATTTAAATTATCTAATGCCAGAGGCATAATCTCAGCTGGACAGACACTCCACAAAAACATTTTACATACATACAGCCAAAATTTAATCTCAATCTCAATCAAGAGCAATGTATGACCGCAAGCTTAACACTCCTAAACATTAACACAGCTTTCATTATTATAAGAATAAAATATTTCTGCTATGTCTGCATCTGATATCTTTTAATGTTGTATGAAATTCATTAGCAACAATTTTGCTATTTTCCCTTTAAAGAATACTAATTGTAATTTCATAAAAATCATGCAAATTCAAATTTAGGTATAGCTATATAACATTTCTAAACTTCCAAAGTAGGGCTGGTGATATCACGTCGATATTATATCGCGCATGCGCAATAATCACCAGGGCTTCAGATGACGGGCTAAACATGCTTTGATTTATCATTTACGCCCACAATTTAAGCTGATTAATGTTGTGCTGAAAATATTACAGAATCATTTTATGATGCCCAAAAGTTAGTGATCAGTATAAATTTGGCATATCATTATGTTTAATAAACGTGACGATTTTAAACCGCAAAAAATACCGCTACACCACCGACGCCTTTTTACCTTGTTTATCCACAAGATCTCTTTTAAAAATGTTGTGGCTGCTGAGCTCTCCCTTTCTTCACCACCACTTCAGTATATATGGCACTAAAGTACACCAAACCAGAGTATACCAAAACAGCATTATGTGGTGTGCTCCGCTACCCGAATTTAATACGCATAAAGATATGCCAAGTTTATACAGATTACTAACTTTTGAGTGTCACAAAATGCATTCCATTAATATTTTAGCTGTACTAGTAACCTGCTTAACAAATTGTAGGAGTAAATGAACATCTGTATAGTACAGAAAAGCTGGCATCCGGCCAGATGTTTCTCCCGTCATCTTAAGCCCTGGTGATTATCACGCATGCGCGATGAAATATCAATGTGATACTGCCCAGTCCAATTCCTAAGCATACTGACCACCTTGCTAAGCATGTTAGCCCAGTACAAAAAAATCCCATAACTCCAGACACTGTTACATCGTATGCCTTCTTCTGTGAAGATGTGTGCCACCCAAGCAAGGTCACAGTCAGATACAATAATGATAAGTTATGGTTCACTAAGGTTCTGAGGGTTCTCATATCCGCAAAGGATCACACCTACAGAACTGGCGACAAGGAAGAATACAGGAATACAATACAGCAGTTCAGCAAAGATATCAAGGATTCCAAAGTTGCCTACAAGAGATTGCTAGAGAGAGACTTCTCCAATTACAACAGTTGGGCAGTGTGGAGCTCTGTGCAGAAACTTACCAACTTCAAACAGATGAGCCCCTAAGTTGCCCCCTCCATCACCCTGGTCAACCAGCTCAACGATTTTCTACTGTTGGGTTAACAAAAACAATCACCATTTCTCACCCCTCAATTGGCTAACAGTAACCAACTACCCCTCCTCACACCAAGGGCTACGCAATATAAACGATATATCGTCTTATTGTCATACAAAACTGAAAAGATAAGAATATGAGAAACTCCCATAAACCGTCAATGGGTGGTATTAAGCTGACATAATTGTCAAAGAACGCATAAATGAAAACGAGACGGCGGCCATTTTCCTGGAAAAAAATAATGACTTATTATTGAAATTAACGAATTATAATCATGATGATTATCAATAGACTGATATGAAAGAAATTACTGTGATAAAATATTTCGAGATATTGCCCAGCACCCCCCACCTCCCACCTGATTTGGCTGCTGAAACACCCTGCTCACCCCACAACCTCCCTTCCTCCCCCACTCCTGTTTTCTCTGTGGAAACTATGGATGCATGCAGACTCTTCCAGAAACGGAACATCAGGAGAGCATCAGGCCCCGATGGCGTCCCGCCTGGCACTCCGAGACACCACACCAATCTAATTACTCCAGTTTTCTCTGGGACCCGCAACAACTCCCTGTCCAAGCAGGGTCCCAAATTGTTTTACGGTGGCTACAATGTCCAAGTTCCCAAGATAGACAAAATCACTGGACTACAGGCCTAGTTGCTCTGATCTCAGCAGTTATGAAAGGCCAGCATCAGGCATTCAGAGGTTATCTCAAGTCCATCACAGACCCCCGCCTTGACCCTCTGCATTTCACATACAGAGCAAATTGCCCCATGGATGATGCAGTTACACTGTCCTTCCATTACATTCTCCAACATCTGGACTTCCCCAACACATACGTTAAGGTCCTGTTTGTGGACTTCAGTTCAGCCTCCAATAATATTGTTCCATCGTTTCTCCAACGCAAGCTGACTCAGACAATTATAGCCCCTAGCATCTGTCAGTGAATTACCAGCTTCCTGACAAATATTCAATTTCAATTCAATTTTATTTGTATAACGCATCTTCACAACATTACACTGTCTAAAAGCGCTTCACATTATCCCCGCCCAACGCCCCCCAATGAGCAAGCCAGAGGTGACAGTGGCAAGGAAAGATTCCCTTGAAAGAAGGAACCTTGGGAGGAACCAGACTCAAAGGGGGAGCCCATCCTCCAGGGGCTGGCAGAAGAGGTCAAATGAAAACCAATATGATGTGGTATGTAATGCTGGGACCCTGCCTGTCTTACCGTATGGCCATCAGCACAGGTTCCCACCACAACTGTGTTCTCTGGAACTCAAGGCGGTGAAAACAATGGAAGTGAGAGTCAGCTTCCACTACCAACTCCCTGCCTGTCTTCCCCTGGACATTAATGGCCAGACTGTTTCTACGGTCAATTCATTCAAATTCCTGGGGACCACAATCACCACCACACTTATGTGGGACATGCAAGTCACCTCAATCACCAAGAAATCCCAAAAAAGAATCTACACTCAAGAAGCTCGACATCTCCCAACACATCCTACTGAACTTCTACTCTGCCATCACTGAGAGTGTCATGACGTCTTCCATCACCGTCTGGTCTCCTGGCTGTCAGCTACCAAGACTAAAGGTCCTGTTCAGCGCCAGGGCAAAGAGAAGAGCTGGAAAGATCGCTGCTGATTCCACCCACCAGACAGTCACTTCTTCCCCAAACTACCATCACAGAGGAATTACAAGTGCACCACAACTTCAGCGTGACATCCCCACAGCTTCTACCCCTCAGCTATCCAGCTCCTAAACCTAGTACCCCAGAAATCCCGCAACAAGGAACAATTCCCCTCCTCTCCTGCCTGACTTTTCACCTCCATGGTCAAATTATACTATTGGTTAATTTGCACTACAAAAATTACCAACTGCGAATATTTTTTTCTTATGTTATCTTAAGACCTCTTTCACAGTGTAAATTTTGTGTGCTCTGTAAATCTTGTCGTCTTCTGTTAATCTGTAATTTCTATTGTATTCTTAGTTGTACACATACATGCCCTGTTAAGTGCTTCTCCTTATGCCTTATAATTAGTCCTATACTTCTTGCTTGGCACCAGACCACAAACAATTCAGTATGTTCGCATATGCAGCCGATAACATGAGTTCTGAGTTAAAGGAAAGCTGCACGCACAGTCAGAGCTGAAGACAAGGCCAAATGAAGTTTAATACGGTGCTCCTATCCCCACCCCTCCATCCTACCCCCAGCATGCCTGCCGGCCGGCACCCTACAGTGTCAGGGCCGTACTCACCATTTCCGAGGGCCAGTTACTTCACATCTGAAAAAGTGATCCGTCAGGTAACAACCATCCCCGGCTATCGCACATATCCTCTGTGCATAATTAATGGATATTGACTCGCTGTTCGCTTTAATGGGGTTGCCTTTGTCTAGAAATGTTAACTAGCCCTGTGCGTCATCCAACCTACAACTTACAACCGTAAAATAAAAACACCGAGCCATGTGCTCAGCGAAACAGGTATCAAACGAGGGGATTTTATCTCTGAGACGCTGCTGAAGAACCAGATGAATGTGAGATAAAAGGAGGAATGTTTCTATTCCGACCGCATTTTTAATGCAAATAACACACTGGCGTGTTTGAGAAATACTCTTAGAGATGGAAAGTACTGCACGCGTAGTGTCGATGGCAAAGATATGCTTTCCACTCTCTTTGGGCAATCCGACAGTGCTGAAGGCAGAAATTACAGTTTGAAAAAGCGGAAATCATATGGCATGGTAGGAAGGCGGGACCCACCACTCGATGCAACAAGGGGCCGTGAAAGAAGGATGGAAAAACATAAATAAGGTAGTTAAAGTGTATAATGGACATCCGAGTACCAGTATAGCCCTCAAGCAAGATTATTCACTTCAACAACACGTTGACCCCGTCTCAACCTCAGCGGCAGGGAGCAGCTAGCTGGCAAGCCCAACCCCAACCCGAAAATCCAAATGTCCACCTAAGCCACCGAACTCCCTCCAGGGGCGGTATCGCTTACCTGGTAAACGCGAAGTACATCAGGCTGACCACAGTGAAAGTCAGCAGAGTGATTGTGTGCGGCTTATAGAAGAAGTCGATAGTGATGTCCTCCACTTGCTGCTCGTTGATCATGCGGAAATGCAGCCTGTAGTTGACATCATCTTTGCTCAGCGTCCGGGACCCCAAGGCGGACGCCATCGTCGCTCAGCTTCCCCAGTCAGCCCTTCACAATTCCCCGGCTCGGCAGTCACTTAGGTCAAAGTCTGTCATCCGCTAAGCCCCGTGTCAATTAGCCTGGAAACGGCAATGCCATTTGATGTACTTGTGGGGGGAGAAGAGACATCGGCGCTCAAGTAATCCAGACCGGAATCTTAAAATATTAATGCTATTACCATCATCGCATCAAGACTTGTAACAGTTTACCAGTAGTAAAAGTAATTTAGAGGAGTTTCTGTTTTGTTGTTTGTCTGTTTGGTTTTGGTAAAGGTAAACCCCTCCATCCTGACACCACTTGGTACGACCCGGTAATGAACGCCTCCTGGACGCCACATGGGTCTGACTGACTGTTCAGCGCCACTGTCGCAAAGGCGCGTGTTGCTGATTCCGGTGGCGTGAGACGGATTTTCAGGTAACTTCATGGGTTTAGTCGAAACAATCTGGGCAGTGATGTTCAACTTAGGACGAATTCAGAATTCTTGTCTCGTATTTTTTTTGGCCACATGAAGTAAAATTATGCAGCGCACGCTTCTGACGCAATTATATATTTTCCGATTATTCGGCTGTTTTTTTTTTACATGGTAAAGCTAAAGTTATTAGTCGGGCAATTATGATCGAGGACTGGTAGTAAGCAAGTCGTAAATAAATATGGCCTTTTAAATACGTTCCCAAAATGAAGGGCAGTTTCGAATATACGTTTTACTAGCTAGATAACTGTAAAGGATCTGTATATATAATTAATAGTGTATACTGTAAATTAGTCATTTCAAGAACGTAATGTTTTTTTCCGTTGTGTCTTACACATAATTAATCACCAGCTTTGGTCGCATGGCAGTACAGAGTCTGATTTTGATTCTGATTAGGTAAACGTGCATATTTAAGTATTATGTTCAAACACTGCGGTCCATCATACACAATCTAACCGCACAATCCAGAAACTGGTACGCGTTTCACTAATTATGAAGGGAGTACTTGTTTGACGAGAAATTTCTTTAATTAAACTTGAATGAGAAATAGGCTTCTTTATGACTTGCTTGAAATGTTTATGCACATGAACGTCCTTAATTTAAACAGTATAAATGTTAAAAAGTGTTTTTTGTTTGTGTTTCTTATTTCTGTTCTAGAAGTCTCCTCATGGCACTTGGCGGTCTTCACCTGTGCCGGAAATGCACTTTTTTGATTGGTGTGAGGAAATTGTTCTCGGACCCGCAGCAGGGCACAAGATTTCTGCACTCGGCCAATGCACAGCTTTCCAGCATCTCTCAGAGTACATTGACTCCCAGTACCACGCGCGGTGCAGCACAGCCTGCTGCCTTCACTGGATGTTTCCATAAACCTCCCCAAACTGAGACATGGAAAGTGACAGTGTGCCAGTATAGCGACACTAGCGCTGCAGGGGAAGAGAGCCAGCGCCTTCCTGCTGACCCTACCCAAAACGGCCTCATATCAAAGCAGCCCGGACACCCAGAGCGGTCACTGTTTGGCGAGCTCCCCCTCTCTGACAACCAGGCATCACTGCTGGGTAAGGGCACTGCTACTGCAACATTTTCATGCATAACGAAACACAGTCATTTTACGTTAAGATTAGGATGAGCTTCATTGATCCAAGGGGGATATTAGGGGGCATATAGCAGTGAGAATGTAATGCACAGAAGAAATTAAACATGGTTCCAAACAGATAAAGTGAAAAGACAGTACAGTGCAAACAAGTAAATGTGGTGCAAACAGATTAAAACAGTATGCCAATAGAATACCCTGAAAAAACAGAATATTGTAATGTTACAGAAATAAATATTTAAAGACAAGAATAATAATGAATTAGCTGATGTAAGGTTCTTAACTGCATATACAGTGGGTAAAATAAGTATTGAACACGTCACCAATTTTCTAAGTAGATATATTTCTGAAGGTGCTATTGACATGAAATTCTCACCAGATGTTGGTAACAACCCATCCAATCCACACATGCAAAGAAATCAAACCATAGAGGTCCATACATCAAATTATGTGTAATAAAATGGAATGACACAGGGAAAAAGTATTGAACACACTTACTGGAATTTACTTAATACTTCGTACAAAAGCCTTTGTTGGTTCTGACCGCTTTAAGACGCCTCCTGCATGGGGAAGCTAGTCGCATGCATTGCTCAGGTGTGATTTTAGCCCATTCTTCCACACAAACAGTCTTCAAATCCTGAAGGTTCCGGGGGGCCCTTCTATGAACTCTTTAGTTCTTTCCATAGATTTTCAATAGGATTTAGGTCAGGTGATTGACTGGGCCATTCTAGCGGCTTTATTTTCTTTCTCTGAAACCTATTGAGAGTGTCCTTGGCTGTGTTTGGGATCACCGTCTTGCTGAAACGTCCACCCTCGTTTCATCTTCAGCATCCTAGAAGATGGCAGCAGATTCTTATCAAAAATGTCTTGGTACATTTCTCCATTCATCTTTCCTTGAATTATATGAAGCATGCCAGCGCCGTATGCTAAAAAACAGCCCCACACCATGATGTTCCCACCTCCAAAGTTCACTGTTGGTATGGTGTTTTTGAGGTGAAATGGGTGCCTTTTGACCTCCAAACATGGTGTAAACAAACAATATGGCATCCAATGAGTTAAATTTTCTCCTCTGACCAGACTATTTTCTCCCAGTATTTCACAGGCTCGTCTAAATATTGTTCAGCAAACTTTAAATGCACTTCAACACGCTTTTTCTTCAGCAATGGAGTCTTGCGCGGTGAGCGTGCATACAGGCCATGGCGATTGAGTGCATTACTTATTGTTTTCTTTGAAACGATTGTACCTGCTAATTCCAGGCCTTTCTGAAGCTCTCCACAAGTGGTCCTTGGCTCTTGAAGTCTTTTCACTCCTCTGTCTGAAATCTTGCGGGGAGCACCTGGTCGTGGCCGGTTTGTGGTGAAATGATGTTCT
>JAAGVU020000045.1:18812391-18837458 GCA_011763525.2 Mormyrus iriodes
TCAGTTGGGACTGAACCAGCTGATATTAATTTGCACTAAGTGGCAGGATTGGTTTCTAATTACTAATAGATTTCAGCGAGTGTCATGACTTTCCATGCCTTTTTGCACCTTCCTTTCTTCATGTGTTCAATAATTTTTCCGTGTGTCATTCCATTTTATTACACATAACTTAATGTATGGACATCTGTAGTTGGATTTCTTTGCATGTGTGGATTGGATGGGTTGTTACCGACATCTGGTGAGAATGTCATGTCAGTAGCACCTTTAGAAATATATTTACTTAGAAAATTTGTGACGTGTTCAATACTTATTTTACCCACTGTATACATTTTGTGAATGTTGCTAGGGTATGTTATTTTTTTGTGCTTATTGTTCTGCTTGACAATCAACTTTGCAGTACTTTAAAAATAAAAGGTTATTGACAATAAAAACATGAATCTGCTTGTGATTTCTCATATTCCCAGCAAACAGCCTCAAATCTGTAACATGTTATTCTCTGCTTTTTGCTTGAGCAGATCTGGATGGTGCCCCGCCCCTTTCTCCCTTTGAGGAGATCAGTGAGGAGGAGGCTGTACAGATTCACCCCGAACCAGCCCTGCCTACCGTCTCCGTCTCCCTCAGGGACTACGTCGACCAATCAGAAACGCTCCAGCAGCTGCTTATGTTAGGTATGTAAAAGTGGGGCTTTAGCGTACATAAAATATTCAGCGGTATTGATGTTAAATTCTCCTTTTTTGTTTTAATTATATTTATTATAAATTTTATTTATATTTGATTTAGATTCTTGCACACCTGCAAGAGAATAAATGACAGATACTATTCAAAATGGGTATATTTTACCTGATGACAGAATCTTAAGTACAGTATTGTACCCACTACCTCCGCTACCATGGCAACCCCTGAATGGATTCACCGTCTTGGGCTTTGACACCTGTATATATGCTACAAGGTGTTAACCTGTCAAAGCTGGAGCAGAGGCCCAATGTTGGATCCATGCTGCTTCGGCTGGACTTCCAGACCGATGTGAAGGATCGGCTGCTTTTCCTGAAGGATGTGGGCGTGGAGGACTCGCGGCTTGGGGCCTTCATCACACGTAACCCTTTCATCCTCACAGTGGGTCTGGAGAACCTCCGAGCCAGGTGGGCCGAACTCAATTAGCTTCTGCCAATGCGGTGTGTGAGAGGTGGTGCCCTCTGAATCTCAGGGATTATGTGCACGTGTTTTGTTTCCTATCTTCATTCAAAATATTCTTAAATTTTCTTATCCCCCGTTTGTTTTTTCTCAATTAAAGGGCTGCATACCTGAGGGCTATGAAGTTCAGCCAGGAGTCTGTAGCAACCATGATGTCCAAAGCTCCTTATTTACTCAATTTCAGCATTGAGAGGCTCGACAACCGCTTGAGCTTCTACCAGCAAACTTTGGGCCTCAGCGCAGAGAAGGTAGAGTGGAAGCTGCAAGCCAGTCCCTCAGCCCCCATAACCCCTTACCCAGTACAGGGTCGCAGGAGGCAGCTGCCGGCTGTTTTACCTGGTGCCTTTTTTAATAGACTAGAGGGTTGCGAACCTCAGTGCAGCTAAACTACAAAAAATGTGGCGTTCCACAACCCATGATGCTTTGCCTTAGCATGCAATGTTGAGCATCTGGCAAAAGATTGCATTTGGCAATCAATCTTAATGGAAGACATAGAAGGACCAGTCACACAACATGTCTCATAGACGTGCTGGGATTTCTTAGACGCCGTATGAAGTTTTTCATTTTGTTGCTGGGTTTCCGGAGGAGTCACCATCACATGTAATGGGCCTATATTTCAGCAGATGCAATTTTATGGACAGCTTCATTAGACACACTAATGAAGGATATAAAAAGTGTAATTTGAGTAGCTGCGCTCGGTTAGTAAACAGTCTCATTGTTGTTGCTTATGCTTTTCCTCAGAGATGGATGATAACCATTTTTATCTGTCTTTTAGACCAGAAACCTTGTGGTTCGTCTTCCAGGACTGCTGTGTAGGAGTTTGGAACCAGTGAAGGAGAACCTGAAGGTCTGAGGCACCTGTTCCACTTCCTGCTGTTTCTTCTGGTGCTTTCCACCCTGCCTGATGCCTTCTCCCCCCACTCAGGTCTGTGAGCTGGAATTGGGCTTCCGTACCAATGAAATCCAGCATATTGTCACCGCAGTTCCCAAGGTACTCACTGCCAGTAAGAAGAAGCTGACTGAGATCTTTAACTACGTCCACAATACGATGGGCGTCCCTCACTCTCTCATCGTCAAATTCCCCCAGGTCTGTAGAACACGGAGAAGTGTTGGGGCTTTTAATACATTTGTTTATTAATGCTTTCTGACGTTACCTTTATGTTTATATCCCTAGGTTTTCAACTCGAGGCTTCTTCGGATCAAAGAGAGACACCTGTTCCTCCAGTACCTGGAAAGGGCCCAGTATGACCCCAAAAAGCCCAATTACATTTCCCTGGACCGCCTCGTTTCCCTGCCAGACCAGGTCTTCTGCTCCGACGTGGCGCAAGCAACCTTAGAGGACTTTGAGCTCTTTCAGAAGACCCTGTAATTCAAATCCAGCTGTTTTTCTCCCATTAGTACTTCAGTAGGAAAGGTTAATGTGAAAATGCTTTGCAGGTCCGATGTTTAGGGATTTCGTTCTGTGAAATTAAAGGGTGCTGGACCAGCTACGTGGGTACTATGTTGGATTTTATCATTAATTATTAAATGTATCTTAGCTAATAACGACTGTCAATTAAAGCAATGACTGCATATTTACTGCTACAATATTTCCAGTCATTCACATCCAGAACAGACTGATTGTAAACAAAGGTTTTAAAGATCTTTGTGCCTTTTTAAAATATTGTGTCTTAAATAACATTACAATGATGCTCACAATAGTATTTTTTTTTAATTTTCAAAGATTAAGTGTGACTTACAGGTTTATGGGCTCAACTGCGCAAACACATTACAAAACCAGAAGGAAAAATATTCAGCTTTCTTAATCTAGATAAACCACTCAATTATTCAGGAGCGGTAAGTTATAATTTTTAAATAGAAATGTATCAAAATAAGTTGTTGATTCACATACTCATCATATTCCTCATTTTTTGGCCTCGATGTGTTTTGTTATGAGTTAGCAGTCCAAAAAATGTTGAAAATGTACATTAAACAAAAAGCTCACTTTTTAAAGAAGTATTAAATCATAAATACAACACAATGCCTAAAACAACCCAACTGATCTAGATTCTACAGATATTGGTTAAAAATGTAATAATATATTATTGAACTTATTTAATATATTTTGTATATTATTTACACTTTTATGCAAAAATCAAAGGACTGAAAAGTCTTATTTAACTAACAACAAAAAACTACTTAGGTTCTCCCTTTGAATAGCCTTTATCATTGGATTAAGTTTGTCATTTAAACTATAGACGGAAAACAATGGTTTTCACCCAGCGTCAGTCCATAAATGCATTGTTAAATATTTGGTGTGACTTGGAGATTTTTATATCAATTGGTAGGTGATTAAAACACTTCAAACGCCACAGACTTCGTTTATAAGCAGGAATGTCCCCTAGCGGCAACCGTCGTCTCGTCAGCGATCCCACAATTCTACGCGCTGTCAACTCAAAGATCAAGATGGCGTCGAAAGTACCAGGTAACATCCTTCTCCGTAAGGTGTTGCGGTTTAATGGGATTAAAATATTATGGATACTTGCGTGATTCAGTAGTGTACTCTGGATTGACGAAATACATACGTCGTGGTACGGTGTCAGAGGAATTGCCTTTATGTTAGCAGCAATCTGCATTGGTTATGTGTGTCCTCTACCGTGCCCTAGAAACTCCGCAATGTCTTTTGACAGTGAAGTAGCACTGGACCTGACGTTTTGTCATATACTTTACGAAGCTGATGTGTTATAGCTTTTCAGTCACAAATTATATGCATGAGCCTATATTATTTTTTGTTTTAGTTTGTGCTAGTATCTCGTCGTGATAGGTTGACTTTCTGACAAGGTTTTAACTATGGGTGTTCAGATGCATTTACCCCGATAGGATCTAGTCGTTACTCCATTGTAATCTCGCTACTACAGTTACTCAGTGAGGGCACTTCACATCTCGGAGGTTGCCTTTAGGAATCTAGCCCAACTTCGTGTGTGCACCATACCTGTGTTTGCGTGGCTTTAGCGCTCCGAAGTGTAGGAATTAGTTGATTGTTGCATCTGACTTGGAATCACCACGAAGTAAATAAGCTGAATTAAACACCAGTATTAAATGTTACACGTCCATTTCTCACGCAACTCGTTCGTTTCTGTTTTCTTTTATTAAAATCTCATAGTTAATTTGTCTTCCTGTTAGTGGTGACGGTTATACAGTTACAGCGCTTTAGTTGGAAATTGATAATGATTAGTGGGGTAACCGTATCATCTCCAACATCTGACTGGGATTTGACATTGACCTCACCCCCTACCTCTATTTTTTTTTAATTGAGCCACCACCCAGAATGTTATTCTGAATATTTTTGCTGGTATATAGGAGGCCACTGTGTACGTCTCCTGCAGTGGACCTTAGGGTTAGGCCTGTGATCAGGAGGTCACTGGATCAAATCCTGCGGCTGGCAGAGTAATGTGTCAACTGTCTGATTATGCTTTCTCCTCACTTGCACATCACTTTGGATAAACGTGATTGCTAAACGTAAATAGCAGCAGTGTTCACAGGATGTTGCTGTCAGCCCAGGATATTCAGTGATTGTTTTGCGTGTTGAATATATATGTAAGTAACCATGATGCCCCAGCCAGGTACAGATGACACTTTGATACAAAGGGAACTGAGTGACCTCCGATTTTCAAAATGTTCTGTTACCTACAGCTTCCAGCGGGCGATTGTTCACCGCCTTCCGCAAATGGTATTACAGCGCTGCTGGATTCAACAAAATCGGTAACCTTATTTGTGTGCTGTGAAATCCTGTGGCCCTTGCTGCACATTTTGGGACATCCCATTATGTCTGTGAAAGTTCCCTTGCATGGATCTGAATTGGACTCATTTCAGGGTTGATGCGGGATGATGTGCTTCATGAGGATCGTGACGTGCAGGAGGCCATCAAGCGGTTACCGGAGAACCTTTATAACGAGAGGATTTTCCGTATTAAACGGGCCCTGGACTTATCCATGAGGCACCAGATTTTGCCCAAGGACCAGTGGATTAAATATGATGAGGTACAGTGCAATCTGATTGACAGAATTCCTGAAGCACCTCCAACCATGTCTGTGCATGGTTTTTAAATATTGTATAAAAAAAGGCTGACAGTTTGTATCCAAATGTGCTAAACTATCTTCAGAAAAGACTTGGAAAAGCAGTAATGGGTGAACTATTTAATATTTTGCTAATGACAAAATATTTAATGTAAATAGCGAGAATATTAACTACTTCTCAGCAACATGTCCTCTACTGGTATTTAACTAAAGCTAAATAACACCAGGCTGTGTTATTGAGCAAGACCCTTAACCCTGAAGGCTCATGGAGAACAAGACTGGGTATGTGAAAACTACCCGGTTTTCCCATGGGGATGAATGAAGTGCCTATTTTTTGCAATCTGTATTCTGCTAAAAGATTTTCTGTTCCCTAAAGCGTGATGTGATCCCTTGCAGGATGTACGATACTTGGAGCCCTACCTAAAGGAGGTCGTCAGGGAGAGGAAAGAGCGTGAGGAATGGCAGAAGAAATAGCTCTGCAGATGTGCCATTCCTCCTTTGTCCTTGCATCTTTCCCTCTCTTGTGATATCTAAACTGTGTCTTGGTCTGGGATGTGTAACTATTAAAGCTGTTCTTACACTGTCGCTGTGGCCTTTATCCTGCCTGTATTACGGCAAGACAGTGGCTGTTCCTGCAGCTGGGGAAAACGGGCAGCATTTACCAGAACAACTACAGATCTGTTTGGCCGGAGGTTTGTGGGTTTTCTGCTCTGTGACGAATTGAGCAGGACAGAGCTGGTAAAGGCGGATTAGAGAACAGTGGGAGGATGCTGGTGTAGATCTTTTTGAAAAAAATATCAATCACGGTTCTATTTTCCTGCAGTTTGTTACCTTAATGGACATTAAAGTTTTATTGCTTGTTCTGAAATTTGTCCCAGACACCCCCAGCCTCTCCATATATGAACATATTACTCAGAGCCTGGTGGTGGAGTAGAGCAGATACCTGAGTTAGGCTGGGTCTGCCAACAGAGGTGTGGGTAACACTGGCTTAGCGTTCAGAAACCAAGCAAAACGTCAATCCCCGTCACTAAAAGTGATGATGATGATGAGTGTCTGGCTGCCCTGTGGTGGAATCACCATTGACAATGAAATCTGTGTTGAAGGCACCTCTATTAAATGGTGTTTGACACTGCAGCAGGGTGGTGTTGGTGCTGCTTAGTGTCATGGTGGTTGGAGCCATGGGGAAGTAAACAGCTGAGGACAGTGAACCCACAGAGGGGCTAGAATCCCAGCAGGTGGTCTGTCCACATTGTGTGAGACTGCAGTGCCAAATGAAGAGCTGACCTTGTCCGTATCTGTACCCAGCTTCATACAGGGAGCTGAATCTCAGGGAAGTGTGGCGCTCTGTCCACCCAACACGTTTTAGGCCAAATGTCTAACTCGAATTGCTTGAATGTTAATGTCATGTGACAGGACATGGAAACTGTTCAGTGCTGCATTGGTTTGTTCTGAACAAACCAATATCACTCTCGTTTATAATCAAGGCCCTGACTTGTAAAAAATACAGGTCAACCTTACATCATAGTTATTTATCTTGTGTCATTTTATTATGTGACTTTCTGGGTAAATTTTTTTAGAAGTACCTGTCCTGTATGACTCCTTAAAACCTCAAAAGAAACAATTTTCCTAAACTCAATTTAGGATGCCCTTGTGGGGGCATCATCTTCATGCAGTGTGACCCTGCAGTTTTGAGGTTATGCATCTTTTGTTTACAGGTCTTTTATAGCACAGTGACTGAGACACAATCTCCCCAGTTCATACAGCCAAATATTTGACTGGACCAGTTCAACATAAGTGCCTTTAGCTTTGGTAGTGCATAACCACTGCGCCCTCTGCTGGCTTATTTTCTGGTGGATATGCTGTCCATGAAGTTGCCCAGGACATTCTTGAAGGAGTGCAACATCAGCATGCCCAGCTCGTTGCTGGTCTCGTTGATGTCAGGGTCGTAGGCGCCGAGCAGCGGTGTGCACACCTCCATGTCAGGGCGGCCCTCCCGTTGCAGGAGCGCCAACTGCTCTGCCCGCACCACCTCGAACTGCGCACGGTCATACCGCAGCAGCTGTGCCTCATCCAGCGGGTACGCGGCATCTGCAGGATAGCACTCACGTGGCACCGGCAGTTCCACGTAGCGCAGGCTACGGTGTACGGCCAGGCCTGTGAGGAGTTGGCTGAGGGCCTGTGAGCTCAGCGGGTTGCCCAGTAGCTTGAGCTGGCGCAAGGCGCAGCAGGGCGCCAGGGCCCCTGCCAGCAGCTCCAGGTGCTGCTCCTCCAGGCCGCACTCCTCCAGGGTCAGGCTGGCCAGTGTCCCTGCACAGCGGCGCAGCAGCTTGAGGAAGGTCTGGGGGAAGGCCTCGGCCAGGGTGTGGCCACTCAGGTCCAAACTGACCAGGTGCTCGGCGTGCAGGCTGTTGGCCAGGTAGGCCATGTCGGCGCTGTTCAGGCTGCAGTTGGCCAGTTCCAGGCACTGCAGGGGGGTCTCCAGGGGACTGGATAAGCACACACAGTGTTACTAAGCAACGGGACCAAGAACAGCAACATCACACAGCACCACAAACGGCCTGTGAGTGGGCAAAACAATAGACTAAAGAGCAAATAGCAGCAAATAATTGGTCAAGAATTATTCCACTCAATATTAATGGTTTTAAACAGCGGATGAGTAGTTTATATTGAAATATTTCTTGGTTAGTTCGTCTTTAATGTGAAACTAAATATTCTCTATGAGGTTCAAATCTGGACTCTGACCAGGCTATTACCTAGGCCATGTTTTTGCCCAGGAGTGTAGGCTTACTCTAAATTCTTCTAAATTTACTCAGAAATGGTCCTAAAACTATGTGACAATATTTCTTGTCCTACTGAAGCACACAGCGTCACCAGTTACTTGGTTAATAACATGTACACCATATACACTAGATAACACCAGCAGCGAGGCAACACTGTACTTCATATTATTTTGCTGCATCGCTGATCGTTTTGTTCCGAGAAACTGGCAGACGGACATTTGGCCAGAAATATGTGGCCTTAGCTCACCTTCTGGTTCAAGTGGTCTGACCTCAAACCCATTTGACCCTCATCCAACCAAAGGCACAGACAGCAGAATTGCCTCGTTCGACATCAATGGTTTTTTTCACTTATTAGTGAGAAACTAGGAAACTGATGCAAGCTCACAATAACGTGTTGTGTCTTGAGACATGCAAGCATATAAGAAACGAAAGCCATTAAATGCACAAAACGCAAATTACAATACTAAGCTGAAATGAAAGTTCATCTCCACAAAAGACGCACATCAGTGTGGGAGGTAATCCAAATAATAACAGTTTATAAACTGCAGTCACCTTCATTCGCAACTACTGGCCCGCCACTCCCCGATGAGCTGAACGTGTTATGCACACTTTGAGCTCGGTAGTACAGACTCTCCAACACAAGCTCCTGCAGCGCTAGACAGCACCAGCTTTACCGTCTCTATTGATGTTAGGTGAACATTTAGCCGTGTTAATATCTGCAAATCAGCAGGACCTGATGGAATTTCAGGCCATGTTCCAAAAACTTGCAGTGACCAATTAGTATGTGTTATCACAGACATTTTTAATCTCTGAGCAGTTCAAGAGTTCACACCTGCTTCAAGAACACCACCATAATTCCAGTACTGAAGAAAAACAAAGTGATCTTTTTAAATGACTTCCGTCCAGTTGCTCTTACTCCCATAGCAATGAAGTGCTTTGAAGGCTGGTTATGGGACATATCAGAAACATGGTACGAGAGCTTAGACCCCTTGCAGTTTGCCTACCGTCCCAACAGCTCAACTGAGGATGCCATTTCCTTTGCACTTTATACCACTCCGGCCCACTGGAAAATAAAAACTGTTATGCTGTGCTGTTATTTGTGGATTACAGCTCTGCATTTAACACAGTCATCCTGTCCAAGTTAACCCAGAAGTTATTTGAACTGGGTTTCAGTGCAACAGGATACTGGATTTCCTTACTGGTAGACCTCAGCATGTGTGCATTGGCAGAACTTCCTCCTCCATCTTGATTATCAACGCCAGCACTCACAGGGAAGTGTTTTGAGTCCCATGCTCTATTCCCTGTACACACACGGCTGCCTGGCCAGACACAGCTCCAACTCTATCATCAGGTCTGCCGATGTCACCACCATTGTGGGCCTAATCACCAACAATGATGATATGACCTACCAAGAGGAAGTTAAATCTTTTGCAGACTGCTGCCATGACAACAACAACCTCTCTCTGAATGTCAGCAACATCCTACCAACCAAGGAGCTGGTCATTGACTTTTGCAGACAAGATGTAGCACATGCCCCCATTTACGTTGGAGGAGATGCTGTGGAGAGGGTCAGCTTCAGATTTCTGGGGCTAACTCTCACTGATGGCCTCAAGTGGACAGAATACACAGGAGCTATCATCAAGAAGGCCCACCAACGCCTTCATTCCTTAGGTGCCTGAGAAAACCTCAGATGGCTAACACAGTGTTGGATAACTGTAGATGCACTGTACAGTCCCTCCTGACTGGATGTATTATATCCTGGTATGGCAGCTGCTCGAGAGAGAGACCAGGAAAGTTCTACAAAGGGTTGTGAAAACAGCTCAAAAAATCATCGGCACAGAGCTTCCAACTCCAGGAAAAGCAGGCCACAGTCATTCAGCTTTGGTATTTTTCATTCCTGCCCTATGATAAACGACTCTGGACCATCAAATCACATACGATGAGATTTAGGGAAAGCTTTTTCCCTACTGCAATAAGACTGATTAAGAGGTTTCAAACTGATAACTGATTATTGCTGCTGTTCTTCTGCACTGTCCTTTTTTCTCCAGTTCCCGTCATCTACACTGTCCTTATTTCTCCAGTTCCCATCATCTACACTGTCCTTATTTCTCCAGTTCCCGTCATCTACACTTTCCTCATTTCTCCAGTTCTCGCCATCTGCACTGTTATTTTACCATTAGTATAATTGTACCGTTATTGCATGTTAGTATGAGCACTGTAGTCACGTACTGCCTTTGACATCACTTCTCTGCATGGTCACTTTGAATGTTGTGATTATACAGTGCATTATATAGTTTATTTTCAGTGTTATGATGCTTCATCCATACCATCAATCTAATCCCCAGAAGGGTTTCAGTGAGCCCAGAGTCCACCATAGGAAGGCTGGGGACACCCTGGACAGGATGCCAGCTCATCACAGAAAGGCTGGGGACACCCTGGACAGGATGCCAGCTCAACACAGAAAGGCTAGGGACACCCTAGACAGGATGCCAGCTCATCACAGAAAGGTTGGGGACACCCTGGACAGGATGCCAGCTCAACACAGAAAGGCTAGGGACACCCTAGACAGGATGTCAGCTCATCACAGAAAGGTTGGGGACACCCTGGACAGGATGCCAGCTCATCACAGAAAGGTTGGGGACACCCTGGACAGGATGCCAGCTCATCACAGAAAGGCTGGGGACACCCTAGACAGGATGCCAGCTCATCACAGAAAGGTTGGGGACACCCTGGACAGGATGCCAGCTTATCACAGTAAGGCTGGGGACTCCCTGGACAGGATACCAGCCTACCTCAGGATTCATCATTATTGATATTATTTTTATTGTAAAAACTGGAAATAATTAGTGAAGAAATATGTTTTGTGGTTTAATTACAATGCCTGCTGTCTTACTCTTGAGACCCTATAAGGACTGTAAACTTAAAGCGCATTTATAATGATAATTACCTTATGCAATAAAACACAATGAAATGATATTTAAAGGTACTTCCTAAATCTCAATCCTATGGGAATATAACTTACTTGTGGTCCCATCTACACTGCCAGCCGAGGGGTTGACCTCACTTTGTAATAAAAAACTACAAAGCGACACAGCCGCACACATTACGCATCATCAGAGCAGACAGAGGCCCACCTTAGCAGCTTACGCAGATGCCCGGTCAGGGTGGAGAAGGCCAGGTAGAGCTCTGTCAGCTGCTTCAGGCGGCTGAGCA
This sequence comes from Mormyrus iriodes, assembly GCA_011763525.2. Taxonomy (NCBI): domain Eukaryota; kingdom Metazoa; phylum Chordata; class Actinopteri; order Osteoglossiformes; family Mormyridae; genus Mormyrus; species Mormyrus iriodes. The sequence goes on from JAAGVU020000045.1 coordinate 18,823,631, forward strand.
GCTCGCCGATGGTGCCCAGCAGCCTCTCGTCCCCTGGCCCGAGGCGCCGGACGTCCAGGGCGCACGTGGGCAGCGTGAGGGAGCGGAGCTCACAAAAGGGCACCCGCAACAGCAGCTGCTCCAGGTGGGGGGCCTCCAGGTGCACATTGTGGACAACCTCGAGGCGGCGCAGGGCGGGTGGCTCAGCCAGTCGCAGCACATAGGCCAGCTGCTTGATGCTGAGGGAATCAGTGCGCAGAGCAACGCAGCAGAGCCGCAGCGGTGAGTGTGCCCTCAGCGCCAGCGCGTGGCTCACCTCCTCGTAGCTCCGGCCCGTGACAAATGCGTTGAGCCTGATGTCCACGGGCTGCCCTGGGCCTCCGCCTCCCTCCTGCGAGGCCACCAGCGCCTCCAGGCACATGCGTGCCGCGAGCTGGGTGCGCCCCCAGCGGCCCAGCGTGCATCCGCAGGGACAGCGCTGGCGCTCGACGTCGCGCAGCCCCGTCAGGTCAACAGAGCATAGGCTCTTGGCATAGGTGGCGCTGGCGAGTAGCACATGGTCACGCAGGCCGTACAGCAGCGCCTCCAGGCAGCGGCGGCACATGCGCTCTGTCAGGTCCTCACTGCAGTCCTCTGTGCGGCCCAGCAACCTGCCCGCGTCCAGCTGGGCCAGTGGCCAGGCCTGCACCAGCGCATGCAGCAGCTGTGGCTGCTCGTGCAGGTAGGCGGCCTTGAACAGCACTGGGTACAGGTTGTGCGACAGGAAGCCGATGCTCTCAGCAGAGCGGCTGCCGCCCCGTGCAAAACATTCCGCGGCAAGGAACTTCAGGGTCTTCATGGGGGCTCCTGGACTGTTGTCCCCAAGCGGCTGTCAGCTTCTTCCTCTCCCTCACCCCCCGACCCCCTACAGCCAATCAAGGCTCCTGAGTCTCGCACTTGGGCTGTGTCTAAGCACGCCTCTCCCCTTGTGGCCCTACACACGTCTCTGTCTCTCCTGTGCCTGTGTTTTGGGAGTGCGCTGTCACGCGTGGCTCCCCCTCTTGCTTCACTGGGAGGTGAGAGAGAAGCTATTCCTAGAGGCAGCTGTCCCATGCTTTCAGCCAGTCGGTCACATGTGGACACTCTATTTCTGACCTGCTGTTCACAGCATAACCCCTGAGAACCTCCCGCCAAGTCTCTGAACCACAAGAATGTACATGAAGTCCGTATTCTTCGTTTAACCCCAGATCAGTGCAAGTGATATTCTTAATGATCAACGATGCATGACCTTATATACCTCCTGTTATACAGTACATTATCATTCTTTTTCATATTTTATTTTCCCAGCCAAAAGGAAACATGCCATAAATTATGACTTACTTATCAGGTATATCTAAGTTCATATCTGTCATTACTTGCAGTGACAGTCAAGGTCATCTTATTACTTACAGTTTACAGTCAATATGGTTTTCATGTCAGTATAGTTACCCAGAGTTTGTGATTACAGATTATCAAATATACTGAAAGTCAACGTAGTAGGATTATAAATGAATGTAATCTCTGGTCTTCACAATTTTACCATATTCATGACCTCATATCTCCCACTGCAGGAGTCAGAGGGCCCAAGATAAGGGCAGACTGGTCCATTGCCAGGTACATACCATCACACTGTGGGCAATGTGGAAATCTCACTCAAACCAATTTCAGCCTTAGGACTGCAGGAGGAAACTGGACCACCAGGAGGGGATGAGATCCAATCCATCAACTCTGGAGGCATCAGTGTTACCACCCAGCTACAGTGCCACCATGTTAACCCTTGAGCAATCACAGTCAGGTCAGGGCTAACATGTATGACGCAGCGTGTCTGCTCTAGCATGCTGTGTAGGCATTGCCCTATCTTGTCTTATTCCCCAGCAGGTACAGATGTTATAAAAGGCACTCTTACAGTTACTTCCAATTTCGACCTATTTTTTGCCTGGTTATAAACACATAACGTGAATAACAGTGAAGAAAATCGCCAATTAATTGAACAGGTTCTCACTTTTTTGACCACTAGAGGCCAGTAGTGTACCAATATTTACATTTAATGCACTTAAACCTGTGCAACAAAGTTACCAAGCGGTAACCCGTGGTGCGTTTCCCAAAAGCTCCCGTTAGCGACTTATATTCAGTCGTATGGTTCCGCCTATGCCACCCCTATGTCCCACCCAGGGTGCCACCCCATCGCAGGGCACTGACGCGCGCACACGCACAGACTTGTGGGTAAATTGGTAACCCCAGTTAACCTCAGCCTGTTTTTGTCTGTGGAGGAGTTGGGGCCGGAGGACCTAGAGAAAACCCCACGGCCTCTGGGGGAGAGCATGCAAACTAGGCACACAGGGCAGAGACTTGAACCCTGGTCCCACAGGCATGAGGCAACAGCGCCACCGTGCTGCCCCACAAATGAATATTAGCGAAGTAAACGTGAGGGTATTTTCAATATAAAATATGAATTTATTACAATATATAAAATGAAACATAACACATGCATATGTAAAAACATCAATAGATACGCATTATACATTGCATACTGCAATATATGTATATTTATACAGATTTTATACACAAAAAGATAATAGTCCATCGGGCGGAAGAGTAGCTCCCCAGTGCTGGACAGCATCCTCACACACAGCTCCACCTTCGCCTGACATGCTGACGACCAGGGTGCCTTTTCACAACAGTACTGGCCAGTGGCGCTTCCCCAGACCGCCGTCCGGGAGTCAGGTAGCCGAGGCAATTCTTAACGAATACAGACTCAGAAACACTAGTGAAATATTAGGGGTGTTTATACGCAGACGATATCGATGTACACCAAAAACCCATCTAGCAGATACGTTAACCTTAGGTATTGCGAACCAATTCTAATTTTAACTCAATTATTTTAAATCATTGTTGGTCATTTAGCACAAAAGATATGCAGAGTATATGGCATCTAGAGCGCTCCTAAAACATAGCGGAAGGCAGATCGACATAAATCTGAGTGATACAGTATCCGCTGTCCACGTTGCGGAAAGCTGAAAGGAGAGGGCGGCCTGCCGATTGCCATCACGGAGCATGAGGCCGGGGCTTTTGCCTATATTCTTTCCTTATACCGTCAGTGTGAGGAGAAGCGACCACTGGCTGGCTGCTGGCAGGGCTTTCGGAACCAGCCACCGTGATCTGTCAGGTTTCCAGCATGTGTTCAGGCTGATGATGTCATCCAAAGGCACTATATTTAAAGCACCCTTGTGTCATAGTAAAAAATCATGGGTGTTCTGTTGGACACATCAAACAAAACTTGCTCCACGAGCTGGCATTATAGCTAAAGAAACAAAAAAACGCCGACAGGAGAGGCAGTAATTCACAAATTCGTATGAAATTCAAGTGATTTTCTTTTCTTTTTACTTTCTGTATATTGACTTATTTATTTGTACGACTAATGTATGCCTGTTAGTATCTTGACTAACGAATTTTTAGGTTTGTCTGCTAGGCAACGTTAATTTGTAGCTGGATTATATAATAATATACCGTAGATATTAACTTTAATATACGATATCGAATCGCTAATCTGGGTGTGTTTGACTTGCGTTACCTGCCAGCGCAAAACGTTTGTCGTAGGAACCTCAAACCTACGCTGCGTTACTGTAGCAGCGGACGCTTAATGCACCAGTAGGCAAGTAGATCATATCTTACAAGCGAAGTGTGCAGTATGCGATCTGATACACCAGACAGCGCCCGCTTTTGACATTCAAACAGTCACAAACGACTCATTTAACTGTTTAATAAAAGAAAGAAATGCTGTAACTTTTCACTCGAACATCTCAAGGGTTTTTCTCAAAAGCAGAAAAGATGAAACTCTTTTGGCAGCTATTGAGACTTGGTTCTTATTACAATCCCAGGGTTTCCATGGTCAAATCAACAGCGACATAACATCATACCAAGCTTCACCCACGCACATCACCAGCACAAATCAACACTGATGTAACCATGACGTCATATATAGCACTACCCACATTGTCACAACCACAAATCACCGCCTACACAGTCATGACGTCACACAGAACTCCACTAATTTGCACATCATGCAAATTAACACAACAGGCTTCATCTGACATAGCTCCACCCACAATAGCAACCAGCACACAGATAAACAGAGACACAGACATGCCATCATATTCTAACGCACCAGCATCCACAGAACTGGGCCCCACACTGAGTTACATTTCCTCTGGGTCACTTTAAAAGACAAACCAAGAGACATAACATTACGGTTGATGCACAGAACACGGCCATGTGCTAAACGAGTCTGAGAGAGAGTGTTTCCCCTGGTAATTCTGAACAGCATAGCCCTTTGGAGTACAACATCATCTTGTACTGAATTACCTTTTGGTCCACATTCATATTTGACAGAAAATCACCATTCCAGTACATGATGGCTGATCCCAAGCAGCGTGGAGGACGGAAATGAGCAGAAGGGAGAGCCGGCCCCCGATAGTGCCCCGGAGATGGCAGGTGGCTCATGTATGAGGGTAGTGGTGGTAATGGTGGTGGTGGTGGTGTTCATGGTGGTGGTGGTGCTCGTGGCGCTGGGCCACCGGGATGCTGGAGCTGTTGGGAAAGAGGGGTGGAGGCTCGCGGTCCAGCCCGGGCTGGGGGAGCTGCCTGCTGGGGGAGGGGGCGTCTTTGACCCTGGCACGGAGCCTCCGGCTGTGGCTGTGCTGCAGGGGGTGCAGCGTCTGCGTCTGTGGCTGCTGAGGAGAGTGGTGCCTGAGAGCTGGGCCGCCCCCCTGTGGCCCGTGGTGGCTGTGGCACCTGGCTGGTCGCCCCCCGCCGCCTGTCGACTTGGAGCTCCCTCTGGGCGACCTCAGGAACTGGGCCAGCCCCCTCTGGGGCTCCGTGCTGGGGCAGCTGTCACCTAGGAGGTGTGAGCGGCGCTGGGGTGCAGGATGCGGGGGCTGCCTGTGCTGTTCCTGCCGGGGCTGTAGGCGAGGGGTCTCTGTGGGGGGAGGGCTGATGATCACATGACGAAGCCCAACACAAGACACAAATTCCTCTTTGTACCTCTGCTTCCGCTGCATACATCAGCTTCGCTTTAGTATTTACTTATGCACCATCAGATGTTCTCAGGAGCTGTCAGTTTGTCCATGAAATGTTATTTTTGACTGAACATCTTCTAGTACAGCACACATTCAAAGCACTGGACCAAATATTGATTCTTTAAAAAGTGAAGACCTGCTTGGAAGAAAGGAAAGTCACTGCCGGACTTAGGGGCATCACCTGACTCACCTCCTTCAAACCTGGAGGTGTAGTTCTCTATCCCGGCCAGGTCCAGGTAGTGGTTCCTTCTCTCGGTGTTCTCATCCACACAGTAGTGCTTCCCTTCCGGGCTCACAGGCGAGTCGACACTGTGGCCCCTGCATTGACCAGAAGCAGTGAGCTGAAGATGCCCTGGGTGCTCAGGTTCATGTGCTGTGTGTGTCTGCCGACGGGCCGTAGTGCTACCTGCCGTGCCCCTGTCCTGGACCTTTCTGTGCCAGCAGGTTTCTACTCCTACCCCATCATTTAATCTCATGTGTGTATTATAAAGAATTAGGTCCCAAACTATAGGCTTAGAAAACCAGACACTTTTCTGCTGATGTTTGGTGAAACATAGACATGTACACTAATGATGAGCTTATTAAGGTGGTAGATGGACCCATCACGGGTAATAATGCAGACCAATGATGGCTTTGCCTGCGAGCGGCAGTCCAGCTCCCTCTGGGACAGCATGAACATTCCAACACACAAACACATTTCTGACTGATGCAATAATCAGTAGAACAAGAGCTGAACCCAGTCACAACTGCAGAAGCTCCCGCTGACCTGATAAAGGCCGAGTGTCTGCGATCAGAGGAGCGTCCGCTGTCCAGGCGGTCCTCAGCTCGACAGCGCCCCGCATCTCCATCTAAGGGGGGAGGGGATGCTGATGTCTGTGAGTGAGAACAGAGAGATCCCAAAGGCAGCAAGGCCTCTGGCGAGGAACCACCACACTCCAACAATTAACGGATGTGACATTACTCAGCCTCAAAAGCGTAACTTTGGGTTGAATACTGGAGGGAGAGGGGTTGAGGTCTCCACCCATTTAGGAGGTCTAGGGGGTTGTATTGGCCGGTTTTGATCCCCCCATAAGTTACACCCATACTCAGTGTTTACGCTATAGGATATTCAGTTTTGGTTATATAGTAACTTATGGTCCCATTTATCGGTAGCACTATGGCCAACATGAAAATGGTGTGGGATAACAATGCAAACTTAGCATGTTACTGAATAATGTCTGCAGCAGTGGAGGGGTGTATAGGTGTATACTGATGTATATATATATGCAGTAGATGTAGACTGGCGCTTGCTGTCTGTAGCCACTCTGTGATGGGACTCAACCCCAGTTTCTCATGCTGAAGACAGACATGCCAGCCATCCCTGTACATGTAGGACTGTGGACCTGTGCCGGTGCTGCAGGTGTCCCTGTGGCGGACGCCGGGTGATGGCGTCACGGTCAGTTTCACGCGCAGCGTCTTGCAGTGGCTGCCAGATGGGTGGCTGAGGGAGGCATCCACCACGTCGTAGATGGTGTGCATCAGGCTGGACATGTCCTGTGCCAGGGAGAAGCACGAGCACACAAACATACACACAGACTCACGAAAACATGGACACACGGACACACAGAAACACAAAAACATAGACACGCGGATGCACACACAGACAAACAGAAACATAGACACATGGATGCACAGAACCAGACACACAGATGAGCGGATACGCACGCAGACACACGGATACACAGAAGTCCAAACACACCCATGCAGACACATCAATACGGACATGCAGACACACAGAACCGCACAGACAAAGACACATATAATTATATCAGGCTGATATCAGGCTGCTAGCAGACCAACCATTCCACCCAAACGCCCCTTGGTCCTGCTGACACGCTTAAAGCCGATTTGTCACCTCTTTGGTAACTCTGCCGCTGTTATCAAAGTCATAGAGGGTGAAGACCCACTCCTGCCGGCTGTCATCTTCCAACAGGGTGTCGCAGTCCATTTCCTGTTACCACAGAAATGGAAGAGACGCATTCCTCTGTGACATACTTCCAAAGGACACACACGCCAGCACACGCAGAGTAGCGTTATGCTGTTTAACTTTAATGCATGACACACTCTCTCTGACTCCTGAACTTTCCTCTTATATTCAGCAATTCATTTTTCTTTTACTTTGAGACAAAAATCCACGTCTACACAAAACTGGGTCTGACTGAGAATGATGGAGGGGAGACAAAGGGCCCTTACACCCCCAGGGTTTGGGGTTCGAATCTGTGTCTGTGAAGTTTCTTTGTTCTCCCCAGGTCCTGGGTACTTCAGTTTCCCCCCACAGTCCAAAGACCTGTGGTTAGACTAATGGTGCCTCTAAATTTCCTCTAGTGTTGGACATTTGAGAAATCTGCCAAGCATTCCTGTGCCATCATGTGACAGCCGAGATGGTAGTAATGCGCTCACATCCAGATTGGTACTCTTCTTCACAGAACATTTGCTCAGGTCTCTTGGTGGGTGGCGCCCTCCGTCATCTGAATGGAGGTACTGCGGGTAGCTGTCGCACCTCTCCCCTTTCTCTGGCCGCATTGCCACTGTGAACCACATCAAGAAGCATTTCTCTGGGGTCACAGACATTGTACCAGGGTGATGTCATTTATATCCATAAATACATTCACACATAAGAATACAAGAAGTTTCAAGACTCATATAACGTAACGAAATGTTTTGCATGTCTGAGATACTAATATAGTAATATACTAATATAGTAATTCATGACAAAACAATAATCTAACTGCTCCAAAATTGGAAGCTGCAGGTTTGTACGTACCCTCTAGGGGACAGTCATGGCCCACAAACTGCCCATCCCTCAGCTGTCTGCTTAGCAGGTCCTGGGAAGAGTATGTGTGTGTGTGTGTGTGTGTGTGTGTGTGTGTGTGAGTGTGAGTGTGTGTGAGAACGCGCGCGCGTGTGTGTGTGTGTGTGAGAGAGAGAGAGAGAGAGAGAAACAGAGTAAACAAATACTTGCAGGGAAGGCACTTTGCCCCGAGTGGGACTGAGAGACGAGAAGACCAGGAGGCTTTGAACATCTACAGTGTTCTTGTGTGTCACTGTCTGGGTCAAAAGATCACTGCTGCAGCCAAAGCTTTAAGTGAGCTACAGGTTCGACAGAGATACAAGACTGCCATATGCTCCCTATCAGTCTCTGTGGATCATTATGTCTCCGTTACGGACTCACAAAGAGGCTCTGAGATTACAACCACCACCAACACCACGCAACAGCTACCCTTACTGCATCCACCACTACACACCAAGTCCTACAAATTGCGGTGCCACGGCAACAATTACTATAACTACAGGATATTACAACTATTACTTATGAAACAAACCTTTACTGTCCGGCTACTGCTATTAAAATAATGCGGTTCCTCAAATACTCAGCTTTAATTTAGTGCTTTGTATTATAAAACTGCATGCTAAAATCATTGTCTTAAATGTATGTAGCCCCTTGGCCAAAAATATACATATAGCATATATGGAGTATATATAGAGTAAATTACAATTCTGGCTTCCATCATTGCACATTTGCTTATGCAGATCGTTTTATTATCAGCACGCCGGTGGGAAGTCCCATGATCCTTTGCATGGCCTCTCAAGGGTTTAGTGATTGATGAAAGCAAAATAGAGAAGCCTGACTTTGAAGGCACCCAAATACCTGACCTACTGTGTCCCCGAGTTCCCTCCCTTTCCTCTTTCCAGTGGAACAACAACACTGGGACTTGGAAGGCCAGTTACTGGAGAAGTGATACTTCCTGCTTGGAGGGACTTTGGGGAGAAACCCGACGCCGGCCACCAGCGGAGAGCAAGGCCTGGTGCACGTGAGTCGGCAGAAAGGCCAGGGTGCTCAGAAGAATCAGTAGTGAACAAGTTTCAGAGTCAGGACCCCCAGGCAGCGGTCCAGGCAGCACCTGAGCTGGGATCTGGGTGGATTCTGAGCTAAAGCCAGTGGTCATGTTTCACAGTCTGCACCTGTGGGGTAAAGAGACCCCACCTTGGAACCAGTAGGCATACATCTACTGGACTCTATGCAGATAAATTTCTGCATCACAGCCCGAATGCACTCCCCACTGGATGGCATCCGCCCGTGGCGTCTCTCTCCATCCAAAATCCGAGGCTCTGGCCAGTGTCTATATGTTATAAGTGAGTGAGAGACAGAGCACCTGCGGGCCCCTCGTGGTGGGTGGCGTGTGAGTAATCGAGACTCCCTCAGTCTGGCCGAGAGGGGGACTGGGCCAACAAGTCCGCGAGTGGAGCAGGTCTGCCCATCACATGGGCAGTGGGCATGACTGCCAGCTCTGCGTCTCCCCGCACCGTAAACGCAGAGGTCTTGGTCACATGTTCTCCCCTGCTCCCCTGCCTATAAAAGTGTATCGCCTGCAGGGCTGTTCCTAGGAGTCCAAACGCACATTCTACAGGCTTAATGAGCTTAATGTTTCATTACCTAAGAGCCATTATGGCTGGAGCTTAAAGAGTCCTGTCTGAAGACATCATTTCCTTTTTTTGTTGTTGTTAATAAGCCACGTGTGTTTCCTTGATTCAAAGGCACACACCTGTGTCCTGCCCAATCCACCCCCCCCCACCCACCATGACGGTGTTGCCCAGACCTCCCATCAGACAGTGCAAATCTGCTCAGGATCTGCTCACTACAAGAGTTCCTGTGCATCAGCCGAGGACTTTATCTCCCCTTATCGCTTAAAGGAAGAAAAAATGCAAGACAGCATCCAAAGGTCAGAACATGCAGAAGGAAAACACCGTCAGCCCTGGCTGGGGGGGCCGCCAGCGACAAGAAACAAGCAAATGACATGAGGTCCTGCAGTCGCGGAAGACATTTTCAGTTCCAGATCCATAGCAGCTGGGAATAAAAATATTGAAACTGAAAAAAAGGCGGCCATTTGATGTGTCGCGATCCTCGACTAAACAAATGGGGTGGGCTCCCTGACAGACGAGCGAAGAACAAAGGGCCGGAGGAGGGTGGCCACACTGCGAAGGCGCCTCCACAACCCCCCGCCGCCTGTCTGCCTGCCTTTCATGTGGCATAGGGTTACCAGTGGGGGGGGGGCAGTGTCATCAACTCCCCCACCATCCCCCTGGCCCGCCAATGCTCCAGAACACAGCCCTGCTTTGTTCTCGCTCACTTCCTCTCACCTGACATCCTGCCCGGGCAGCATACTGATCCGGGAGGACGACCAAGGGGCTCCATCCCTTGGAGGCGGGGCCAGGCTGATACCCCCCCCCACCCCCAACAAGAATAGTCACTTTTATGTCCAATCTTGCAGGAATTTAGATTCAGGTCAAACGTCGAGGGTACCACAGACTTGAGTTACAGTATGTAGCAAATGAGTGTCTTTAGGCACTGTGAAAATCTCTGCATTGTACACACAAATGAACAATAGATAGATGACCTGAGCTGTTGACTTTTCATTCCTGCTCAAAGAGACCCTTACGGCAGCTAAAAATATTGATAATCACTTCCTTAAAGGCACAACTGTGACAGGAACTTCCACATTTCCCTTTCAGTACTGGACATGATGAAATCTGCTTAACTGGAGTCAGCCTTCATTAAGCTTTTTGGGCCATTTTGTTTCATTATGATTAACAGCCGGTTTTATTTGTTTTTACTTTTTACGACAGTGTTTTGTTGCACAAGAACAAGAGCAGCTAATCACAGTCTTTACAGCAGCGAGTTGGCCTCCTTCCGAGGGGGTGTGATGATGCCTCCACCCTGCTTAGCATTACCATAGTCTGACAGAAAGAGAGTGTCGTCCAGATACCAGTTAACTTAGAAAAATCCAGGATATGATGTCAGTGAGTTACACTGGCATGTGTAGTGTAGCTGTGGAAGATGCTGTGAATGAGGCCTGTTTTCCTGCAGGTCAGTGGCTCATATATAACATCCCACAATGCTTTGCAAACACAGGCACCACTGGCAGCACCCTCAAAACATACTGGAGGGTGTATGGAGCTGACGCCCGAATGGACAATTTTCCTGCGTGGAGTTTTTTTTTTCATAACAAATTTTGAAGCTGAGATCTGGGTGTGAGGGATCCCGGAGACATAACAGGCTGCTGGAAGAATCTACCAGGTAGCTCAGTGGTCGTGGGTAACACACGGCTCAGGAGGCACACAGCTCCCAAATGAGCTTAGGGAAGCAGTGGGTTATTCCAGACTCTTTGTGACCACTGAAGAAAAAGGCTTTGGGAGCAGCTTGGGGAAAAAAAAGGAGCATTGTCTGGAGCCTGGATGTGGTATAGGCGAGAGGGGGGAGCACCTCTTTAAATAAGCAAACGCAGTCTTCATTACAGCTCAGAGGTACTGGAGGAGGAGCAAAACGGCTTGGAAACAAAAGTCCTTAATTCCAGGGGAGACCTGGTCTTGCACACAAAACCAGATGTGAGTTTTTTTGGAGGGGAGCGGATGTGGTGCTGTGGCTGGGAGAGGGTACATTGGAGGGGGTGGTGAGGGGAGGGGCTAGAAGATGGCGTTTGCCAAACTCAGCTCTTAATTGGTCATCGGCGCTGGAGAAGCATCCTGCGACCACCGGTGGTGCCACTCTGCATGGCTGAGAAGATGATAGAGGGATGAAGGACTGGCTGCTCCTCAGCAGCTCCAGCGAAGGTGCACATGTGTGCTTTGTTTCCTGCAAATGGCCACCGTTACAAACTACGAAGAAAATTGCAGGTTTTGAGCGAGACGTTTTCCTTGACATGCTCCAACAGCTCATGTGAAGAGAACCACCATTTATTTTTATCCTGTTATTTATTTGTGCTTTTATCCAATTTGTAGTACAGTGTTCTGAGGGACTCTGCCCGATTCCACCACCTCAGCACAGTGCAGAGTCCCTCCCACTAAACACGCTCTACCTGTCCCAAGGAACCTGCTGTTTCAGTTTGTTGGAGCCCTCTGTAGTGGCACCACACACACACACACACACACACACACACACACACCAATCGGGCCTGGTCCTGTTGTATAACAGCAATGATTTGTTACTTTGTTCTTGAGAGAAACAGCTTCCCGCCATTTTCGGCGGGCTGACTCACCAGCGTTTATGGCTGAATTGCTCAGGCTATGTCAGGTACCCCCTCTCTTCATAAGGAGCCGTCTCCCCCAGCGGAGACTCGGTCACTTCCTGTGAACCTCACTGTCATGCTGAAGCACCACACAGCATCTGGGAGGAGCTGCTCGCCCCTGACAGGAATGCTCCCCTGTTTCTGGCCCCCACCTGAAAACTACCCATCAAGTTCTGGACCCCTGGCTCATCAGCACTGTCAAAGGTGAGGCACTGGAATACTATTAGCCATAGGAACAAGAGACAGAAACATCAGCAGTAGGGGGAATGGGATGCCAGACCATTATCATTGGTGGCATACTGGAATGCTATTAGCAGAGGGAAAGGAGTACAGAGTCATCCGTGGGACACTGGAAGACAGAAAGCAGGCTTCTGTGCCCACTCGTCAGTTCCCAGGACACACTGGCTTTAGATCACTGCCTCATAGTTACACACGGCTGCCATAGACAAGAAAAGCAGTTATTGGGTAAAGCAGCATATTAGACAGCTAATGGTGCATGAAAGGCCACGGAGCACAGGGTAGCTGCGAGTCTGGGTACAGGAGCGCAAAGAAGCACATGTGTAAGTGTCCAGGAAAGCTGTGCAAAGTCCATCCTGCCAAACCGCACCAGCACGGAAATACCTATTTATTTCCCAACATGGCCCACAAAACTGAGTAACTGAAATGAATTATCTTATAATTTCATCTTTCATCTGATTTTGGCCTTTTTCCTTCAAGGATTAAGAGATTGACAGCATGATGGATCAGGTTCACACCTTGGAAATGATTAGGAAGAAGCAGATCCTCAGTGGGCTTGAGAGGAGATCAGGAAGAAGCAGGTCCTCAGTGGGCCGGGGAGGTGATCAGGAAGAAGCAGGTCCTCAGTGGGCCTAGGAGGAGATCTGGGAGTAGCAGGTCCTCAGTGGGCCTGAGAGGAGATCAGGAAGGAGCAGGAACACAGTGGACCTGGGAGGAGATCAGGAAGGAGCAGATCCTCAACAGGCCTCGGAGGAGATCAGGAAGGAGCAGGTCCTCAGTGGACCTGGGAGAAGATCAGGAAGAAGCAGATCTTAGGTGGACCTGGGAGGAGATCAGGAAGGGGTAGGAACACAGTAGACCTGAAAGGAGATCGGGAAGCAGCAGGATAATAATGGATGTGAGAGGAGATCAGGCAGGAGCAGGTCCTCAGTGGGCCTGAGAGGAGATCAGGAAAGAGCAGGTCCTCAGTGGGCCTGAGAGGAGATCGGGAAGAAGCAGATCCTAGGTGGACCTGGGAGGAGATCAGGAAGGAGCAGGTCTCAGTGGACCTGGGAGAAGATCAGGAAGAAGCAGATCCTAGGTGGACCTGGGAGGAGATCAGGAAGGAGTAGGATAATAGTGAATTTGAGTGGAGATCAGGCAGGAGCAAGTCCTCAGTGGGCCTAGGAGGAGATCACGAAGGAGGAGGATCACAGTGGACCTGGGAGGAGATCAGGAAGGAGCAGGTCTCAGTGATTCTGAGAGGAGATCAGGAAGGAGCAGGATAATAGTGAATGTGAGTGGAGATCAGGCAGGAGCAGGTCCTCAGTGGGCCAAGGAGGAGATCAGGAAGAAGCACATCTTAGGTGGACCTGGGAGGAGATCAGGAAGGGGTAGGAACACAGTAGACCTGAAAGGAGATCGGGAAGCAGCAGG
>JAAGVU020000045.1:18875519-18892451 GCA_011763525.2 Mormyrus iriodes
TAATGGTTGATGACTTGAAAATTATGCTGACTGTCATTTGCATCGACTATTTAGGAAAATCAGAGAAAAATATCATTCGCATAATAATTTGGAACGCGGTGTATTGCACAGGTGCCATCCTATCACAGTACCACGCTTGAATTCACTGAGGCCCTGAGAGCAACCCATTCTTTTACAAATGCCTGTAGAAGAGGTCTGAATGCCTAGGTGTATATATATATATATATATATATATATATATATATGCGCACACACACACGTACAAGGTTGGGATGTAATGAAATACATGTGACAGCAATACGTATTCAGAATACAAAAATGAACTATTTGAATTCAGACCACGTTACATTTTACAAGGCACTATTTAGAAGACAGTTACTTTTAAAAAAATGAATGCTTTAAGAATACATCTACTATGATATAAAAATCATTTTTAAAAATCTTTCAAAAGATATGCCTGTTTTGTGTGTTTTAAATCATCATATGCACACTTTTCCCTTTGCCCAATAGGGGGCAGTGGTAAGCTGTAGATCAGCATATACAACCATGAATGACTGCTTGAATTTCGCATCTTGACCATGAATTTCACGTCTTGGAAATATACGCATCATTTTTCCAACTTTCAGACAAAAAAGGGGAAAATCATTTACTATTGCATGCTAGTTGTGCCTGCCAATAAAAAAGACCCAGCATCGATAGTTCCAGCTTCTAACTTAAAGAAATGTATTGAGGTAAACAATACTCTCAAGTTAAAACTCAACCAAGCTAGGGTTAGCTAACAAACCTAACCAACATTTCAGCTCCCTGCTTCCCTTGGTGGTATGTGCTGGTCATCAGCTTCTAAACAGATGTTCCTCAATGACAACATAGTTGCGGTTGAGCGCCTTGTCAGTCATGGCAGAAACCTTCTTACCCGAAATCGCACCTGAACGAAGGATGTGCACTTAGAGCAGGTCGTTTCGCTGCGGTACAATAGTCAGATGTCCTTCATTTAAAATTGTAACAGGAAGATTAAACACAGTATATGTGAGACGTTAAACTTCAGCTAGCTTAATTCATACAATGTCACTGTATAATATGTGACGAATTAATATGGCCTTTTCACAAATTAGTTATGTTGCGTTTGCTTGTATAAAACTGATTAGATTATTTGTCATGCAATCTTAGGAAGATTTTGAATGTCCTTTTTATTTGATTTTGATCATTTCATGTTTGAATAATTGTTTAAGCGTAGACTTCACCTAGGCAAATCTATTTGATGTGACGAATTTGTTTTAATCAGCTTGAGGACATGAAGTAAAAAGAGAAAAGAACTTGGGGACTCTGGTCTTTCATATGTTTCTAGCTGATTGATGTTGATATTTTATTCACGTTGATGCTGATATGCAAAGAATAATTTAAATATTTACCACCCAGAAATAGTACAAAAAGAAAATAAACAAATAATGATACAGCACAGCCGTTTTACACTTGCTTTTCAAGAATGTATTTTAAATGTATTCTGAATGCATTGTTTTTTATGTACTGTGATGGAATACATTACTGAATACACTTATGGCAACTTATTCAGTATTCACCCATCACTTCTTTTTCAATGAATTTTGCCCAACCCTGTATCTATATATGTGCACTTTGTTTGCTGTCTTCCATCACACTAACCACGTGTAATCTACTCAACCTATCCCTCTCACACACACACACCCACACACACACACACACACACACACACTCACTTGTGACATGCACATGGCCTCTCCCATTTCCTGAGAGCCAGCCTACCTTTGGCTACCACGGAGAGGTGCACCACCTTTTGGGCTGTGGTTTGGAACTCATAGTAGGGGTAGGAGAGGATGCGGTTGAAGAAGCAGCGGTAAGTTCCTGTGTCATTGAACGTGACGTTGAGAATGTAGATGGAAGCGTCCTGGATGTCTGCCGTGTTCTTGCTGCCGTTCCAGTCCAAGCGGTCCTCAAACTGGTCATTCATAATGGTGGATACCTCATCCTCATAGTTATATATCTGAGCAAAAGGCAAAAATGTGAAGGAAGATCATGCATTCTGTTCATTTTAAATTACAGTTTCTCCAGCTCGAATATGGAAAATGAAGCATTCTTAGGTTTGACGTCTTGAGTGTCAAAGACACTTTAGTACACAAAGTACACAAACATCAACAAGCCCACGTAGATGGTAACAGTAGACCATGCCCTTGGAGGAACACAAGATGACGATATCTTGGGACCTAATAACCCGAAAAGTGGTCCCAAGCATGCTACAGTCCACACCACTTACATGAATATAGCCGTGTTCCCCTTTGGGACGGAAGTACCAGCTCACTGTGGCGCTGGCCTCCACCTCCCCCCTCTTCTTACAGGAGATACAGCCCAGCTTGAAGCCCTTGCCTGCCACCGCCTGTGTGTCCGAGTCCACTTCTGCACAAGCGGCGTTGCACAGGGACACTGTTCCGGGATAGAAATAATTGACTTTGCAGAGTCACTGACACTACCCAGAGAGAGAACAAAATGAAAAATAGAAGAAGTTGATCCACAGAAAAGATAGGAGCAAAGCTACTGGGACCTGTGAGAAGCTTATAGAAACCCATGGGCTGCTTTAATTATGGAAACAAAGTGCCCAATGTAAGTAGCAATGGAGTGGAACCAGTGAAATATAGTCAAACATAGAAAGAACAACATGCTAGCATGAAGCCGGTGACCCAGTCCAAACTCTGAAAGTTATTTATATAGAAAGGCTCGACAACCGCTATCCGTGACCCATCCCCAAACTGTACAGATGACTGGGCAAAATCTGGGCCAAATCAGCAAGCACTATGGGGCGGGATCCGAAAACCAAAGTGTAATCATTTAGTACAAGAATCAGAAGCAAAGTGTAATCATTTAGTACAAGAATCAGAAGCAAAGTAATCGTTTATTATTTAGTATGAAGCTTCAACTGCTTCTAACCCAAATCAGGCCCGGGTGCATGTGTGTGTGTGTGGGGGGGGGGGGTGCTCTCATAGAGTACTATGGTGGGGATCAGATGCCAGTATATCGCAGGGCACATAAACACAGACAGAAAAGCATACTTCGTTACTTTCGGGATGCCAGTTAACCTAATGGCACATGTCTGTGGAATGATACTGCAGTGAGGGACAGCATGCAAACTCCAACTACAGAGCAGAGGCAGGATTTGAACCCCAAACTCTGAAGGTAAGTAAAAAAGTAAGTATGTAAGTAAATTTTATTCATAAAGCATTTTAAATACAACCTTCATTGACCAAAGTGCTGTACAGAGTAAATAAATAATAAATAAAAAATACACACATATAAACTGACAACCCATTCCCTTTTAAGCCTCGTGAAAGGCTAAAGAATAAATATACGTTTTCAGTTTTGTTTTAAAATCAGAAACCAAAGAGGTAGCCCTGCTATAGGTGAGCACGTTGTTCCAAAGCAGGAGAACCAGGAGAACAGGAGAACAGCCAGGAGAAGCTGCTCAGGTGACCTCAGGGATCTTATGGTGGTGAGCTGATACAGTCAATCTGCTATATAGGAAGGGGCTAATCCATTTAGGGCTTTCAAGGAAATCGATAAGATTTTAAACTTAATTCTAAAATGTACCACAAGCCAATGGAGAGAGGCTAAGATGGGTGAAATATCCCTCAGTCTTGCACCAGTTAAAAGTTGAGCAGTAGTGTTTTGGACTATATGTAAATGTGATAAAGATGACCAACTGACATCAAGTGAATGAATTACAGTAGCCCAAATGGGATGAAATAAAAGAATGAAGTTTGAGTTTGTAGATCTTGAAAATAGAGAATTGATTTGATCCTGGAGATCATCTTGAACTGGAGAAAATTAGCTTTGACAACATCAGTAATTTATTTATCAAATTTGATTTTTGAATCAAAGATCACTCCATTTTTTTCGGTATAGCTTAACATAGGGTGGCAATGAAGCCATTTCTCTAAAATGCTGTTTGTGAGTTTTGGGTCACCAAATAATATGGCTTCCAATTTGCTATAAAAATGTATTATCTAACCAGTTTTTCCCCCGCATTTTTCAAGCACTCCTGAAGACAAGTCTAAGAAATTGGGTCATTGGGATTCAAGGGAAGATAAAACTGGGTGTCATCAACATATTAATGAAAAAACATATTATACTTCCTAAAAATAATGCCTAAAGGTAATATATGTATGTTAAAAAGAGCTCGCCCCAGAATGGAGCCTTGGGGAACCCCCCACCTGGTGGGAGCAACAAAAGTAATTTCCAATAAATCTGAGAAACTCCTTTCCCTAGTGTAAGAAATGAACCAATTCAGTGTGGCACTGTAAACATGAGCACAATGTTCCAGATACTCAATCAGCACCTAATGGTCCACAGTATGAAATGGTGTTCTGAGATCTAATAAAATCAAAATGGTACAATCTGCAGAATCAATAGTCAGTAATAAATTACTTGTCATGTTTAAAAGAACAGATTCAGTGCTGTGAAGTGCTCAAAAACCTGACTGAACATCTTTGAAGATTTTGTTTGCAGCTAAAATGGCACAAGTTGAAAAAAACCCACATTTTTTTACAGTAATTTGCACAAAAAAAGAGTTTTGAAGTAGGACGAAAATTGCTGGGACTGCTGGGATTTGTGAGCTGTTGGCACCAGTGCTACCCAGCAAGCCACTGTGCAACCTCACACGGCAACTTATCCTTTCACAATATAAAACACCATAGGAGTGAATACTTCCACAGGGAACTGCTAATTAGGTCACCGTTAATTAGATCTGCCAAGTGTTCGGGAAGTGGTCCAGCACTGAGGACCTCAGTTTCTCCTATAGGCAACACACTGTTTGCTTTTAAAAACAAACTCTTAAAACTTCTCTGCTGGAAGGGTTTAATACACGATTATTTGAAGGCTTTCAAAATGTCCAGTGGTACCTGCCTTGCTTTTGTATTCATACTGCTACTTTAACCTGTTCTTTGCATTTGCCTCACAAATGCATGGCTTGTGACAGCAGGCTGCTTCAGCTTTTCCCAACAGAGGCTGCTGGTGCTGTCATAAAGCTGAATAGATTCTACCAGCAAGTCAAGTCGACATTTCTGTGTACGTTTTGAAGGTGTCAACTGTCCTGTCATCATTTTCAAGCAGAACGCCTTCTCCGTCTCATCTTGAATACTATTAAAATGTGTCAAGATGTGATGGACAATGTGTCCAGAAGTGGTGGACAGACACCATTACTGCCACATGTCCCGATTGAGAATAGAAGCACCATGTTGTCACAGCAAAGGCATATTATCAGGATAATGCCACACTGAACATGAATTCACGACCACAAGCAGAGGGACTCACACTCAGAGTCTAACGATTGGCTGTGAGAATAATAACTGGTGCTGACAACTGGCACTTAAAAGACCTATCCATCCATCCATCTTTGGTCTATTTCTGGAAACTTGCCTAGCAAGCCCATGAGCATGAAACTAAACACTGTCCTGTGGAAAAAAAAAAACCAAAGCCACTCTGCTGTGAGATAACATTTATATACAATTAAAATAAAATTGAACTGAACATTTAAAATATCTGCACATATCTGCTGCACAGACATTTTCTTAAATGTCACAATTTTTTGACTGACTCATTCAGTTCAGTTCTTGCCATTTTGTTGTTAATAGCAATTTTAGTTATTGGCTCCCAAAGGGATACTAAACACAAATATTTGATGTTATTGCAAAAGTGTTTCTAATTAAAAAGCACCCAGTGAGACTGCTTGTCAACAAAGCTTTTTACTCAGAACAGCTCTTTTACAACTATCATATGAATTTCAATTTAATATTACTTGAAATGAATGTTTTACTTAAAATGACTGATTGATTTTAATGTGATATACATGTCCTGTAAACAAATAAAGTAATGATATTTGTTATAACTAATAAATTTGCAATATTTTTACTAAATTAAGTAAGCGACTTTCTGTGAGCACTGTATATATAACAAGTTTGAATCTTTGCCTTTGTGTATGTAGAGTATGCATGTTCTTCCTGTGTTTGTGTGGATTTCCAAAGATGTAGCTCAGATGGATTGGGGTCTCTGAATAGTCCATAGTGTTTGTGTGTGTGTGTGTGTAATTATTACATTGTGGGGACAAGATTTCCCCACAATGTGATAAAAACCTGTATTTTATTATCTACCTGATACTTGTTTCAGTCCCCACAAGACTAACCTCAGTTTTATAAAAAAAAATCTGTGATTGCAATCAAAAAGCTAAAACCGCCAAAAGTCTAGTGTTTTGTTTGATTACTTATGATTAAGGTTAGGGCTGGGTAGGGGTTAAGGTTGTCATAGTTGGGATTAGGGTTTTGCCCACAGAAATTAATTGAGTCCCCATAAAGACATGAATACATGGGAATAGTGAGTACTGAGGCATACTGTCGACTGTCTGAGCTCTGACTCTTAAGCTTTAGCACATCACAGTGAGCCAAAAGACGTTGCTGTTTCAGGAAACAATATAAATCAGCATTTTCACCACTGATTTAAATAACCTGTCACAGATTTCCGTTCGTGAACGTGCTTATACCTTTATGCACCTGGTCACTACAGTTGACCATAGAAAGAAAGCAAAAGGTTATTAGTGCTGTCTCATTTTCATCAGCTTTTACGACGTGATATCAGAACGGTGAGAGGACAGTTGGCCTCCTACGATGCTTACCGTGCAGCGCACACAGCAGACCCGGGATGAGCAGCAGCCGCAGTGCAGACATAGTCAGGGGCGACATGGCAGAGGAGTGCGCGGCCAAGCGCCAGCTGGGAGGTCCGCAGAGGAGCTGGCTCCGAAAGCGCCGCACCGCTCTTCTTTTTAGCTGTCTTTATGTTTTCCTTCTCCTTCAGTCTAGTCTTTCGGAGTGCAACTCCTTTTCCCTGGCCTTAACTATTCTCACGAAAAACTTTTTTTTAAGTAGTCCTCGCTTACGCTGTAAAAATAGTGGGAAACTTGCAAGACAAATATCCGCTGGACTGTAATTTTAGAAATATCACTTTGAAGAGGAATTGCATCACAAAAGTTGTTATTATTATTTATGATTGTGCATCCAGATACAAAATGCAGATGAAATAATTAAACTCTGAATTTTAGGTTTCCAACTCTGCGCAGGTTCCTCATTGAGCCATTGAAATAATACGTAAGTCTAACCCGCACCAATGACAGTTCGTACCTATAACGCCACCGACCTAAGCATATTAATTAATTATTTTCTTTCGCTTATAAATGTTCACTTACATTCCAATAGACGGCTGGAAGTGTAGATTGAATATGAATTTCGGTTGTGCAGATACTGGAAGACAAATGATTGTTTTTAGACCTTCAGCGTCAATAATAGCCTACTGTCCACCCTAAGTGGACGTCTAGCAGCCTAAGCGCTGAGAATGTGCAAAGTAAGTTAATGCTTCGAAATATTTCAAAGCAGTCTTATCAAACAGTGATGTAACTTAAAATCAGTCGCCTTCGTCAAAGTGCTATCTTTCGGTCTTTGGCTTATTATTCAGTCACAGTTTAACCAATTACATACTTTGCTTATTGCTGATATCTATTTGTATGCCTATTTTACTCTTTATATGAAAGTATATATTTTTTTAACATATCACGTATCATAGGCTAGTCTAAGATATTTTTCTAATCATTGTAAAATAAATCTCTATTTTTGCATGCTATATTTATATGAGAAGGAAGCTCGCCATCAAAATAAATCATTCACCCTGATATTTCAATATTACCGCCCTGAGATTCTGGTATCAGTGCACCGAAACTAACATACTAGCATACAAGTATTCATTCCCCTTAATGATTCCTAACTTAACAGAGTGCAAAGTATAGTGTCCAGGGAAATGTATCTCGCTTGAATGTTCTTTGTCTTGCCAATAACTATATATCGTTACTATTTATTAGTATTCATGTTTATGCACATTACACGCGTTTTGCTAAAGGCACCAATTATGCCCAATCATGAAAAATTAAAACCGGTTATGTCCCTGGCGCATGCCTTACTAAATAATTCTGCGGACATTCATGCGACGTTTTAAGACTGAACAGACTAATTAGTTAATTAAACGTGCCTATAGTGTATGTGTCCCTAAAACATTCCAGCAATATTGCTTGAAAAATACATTCACGTTAAAGTGCAATAAATAAGTGAAGGACGACCGCGATAAAGGTCAAAATATTTGTAGGCTTAAGCCGAAAATTAACGGAAAAAAATCGCTGATAAGGAATTCAGCTGCTTAATGATGTCCAGTTTTACCTTCCCCCTCTGATCTAAATTGCGTACATTAGCGCAGTGTCCTTTAATGTCCTTTCAGAGGGTGAGCCCGTTTTCTCGGCGCGTCCGTAATGAATCCTCCGGCTCCTTTCTCAGCAGCCTGTATCTCAGTAGCTCCGTTTTTACTGCGGTAAAGGTGGAAGCCGGCTGGGGATGATACGCGCACGCTCCGGAGTGACCGCCGTGAACGCGCACAGGCTGAGGACCGCGCGCGTCTGCAGCGACGATTGGGGACGAAGATCAGAAATACCAACACCGCTGATAACGATCTGCATTATGTGTCTGCAACGGTATTTCCAGCCATTTTCGAGTTCCGATTAAAAGCAATATGCTTGGTTACACGAAGATGAACGCAAGTGTGCTTAGCGGGATGTTAGGAGACTGGGAGTGGGGGGGGGGGTGCATTTGATGCAATGCGGTAGATGAAGGATAAAGAGAACAAAACGTGCCATTATACCTTTTTACAATTGTTTACACACAATATTTTAAAACTTGGCTCATTTTCTCAAAACTTAACACACAAACGTCAAAACACAATACAAACAACAAAATACATCACATCTCTTGCAAAATGAAACTATGTAATCCGATCTCAAAACAGTATTTTTGCATCGAAATTATAAACACATGCAGCATATGCACATATCTTTCATTTTCACAGCACACTGGTGCGCTCAGTGACTGTCAGCGGTGTCTTTTGCCTTTTAATTGTTACGCTTACAGAATGTATAGTGGTTCTGACCACGTGGGCTTCAACCAGCACAGCTTGAAAAATACATTCTTTAGTACTCATTTGCATATCATGACACACTTTAGACCAATTTGTTGTGCAGTTACTAAATATTGTTAAAAAATATCTTGGTGTCATTTAACACAATTTCCATTTTTCCCAATATTCCCATTTTTTACTCAATGGGAAACACCCTGTTGTTAGCAGTATTTTTGCCTTTTCAGTGTCATGCTTACAGAATGTATAGTAGCCTGCTGTAAATGATTATTGCAGTAATACTCTATATGCACTGAGTAGAGAATAGTTGAAAATACATTATACTGCCTTAAATACATGTTTATATATGTTAAATACATGTTAAAGACTGTTCAGTAAAAGATACCAAAAAAGATAAAGACAATCAAAAAGAGACAAAAAAAGCAGTTGTGGGGGGGGGATAGAATTTAGGCTGCATGCTGCTTCCTGTTTGGATAGGGCCACAGCATCTCATCACCGTCCCAGGCTCCATTCCCCCTGGCTAAACAACAGGGAAAATCTCATCTGGAGTGCTCTGTGCAGGGCTGGATTGCTCTCACATCGATGTCCCTACATACCCCATCAATGACCTGCAGAAGAGGCATGCAGGTATGGGGTTGGCGGTCACAGACCTTCCATTGTTATGCTGAAAATAATTCCTCTACAAGATTCAGAATGGAGAGCAGGGTGATAAACACAAAAACGAAAACTGTGGGTGGTTCACAAAGCAGTTGTGGGCCAGAGAAGCCTGGTGTAAACTTACACTGTCCCAGATGAAAACAAACCTCATCTGTTCTGAACCAAAGGGTAATCCAGTGTCCTCCATAATGTTTGGGACAAAGACCTTTTTTAAAATTAGCATTCATATGCCACAATTTCAGATTTCTAAACGAGTGATGCAGTTAAAGTGCACACTCTTAGATTTTACTTTTTTTTTCAACTGCTAAGCCAGTAAAACTGGTACTTCAAACACTCTATATAACACAGCACATCTACTGACCTTTCTCAGTGACCTTAGAGGTGCACTGATGGAACAGGGACTTCAACAATAGGGATTTTTTCTTGGCATGGTGGTGGAAGGTGTATGACAGACATCTCTACAAACAGGAAAATCTTCTTCAAGCAATGCTTGATGGCCTGTAATGACATAATCTTAGAGTCTTTCCAGAGATGGATAAGCCAAAGCAAGGGATATTTCCCTCGATGTCTTGCCAAAGAAGACATAGTATGTGATGTCATCAAGGCATTTGGCCTAATTCAGTCTGAAAACAGGATGCAGAATTTTTTTTTCCATGTTTCTACTGTAATATTTACAATGCTCGTTCAATTTTCATCTACTTTGTAGTTTTGTAATAAGGTTAATGGGGGGGGGAGGGGTGCAAAACAGAACACAATATTTCCAAATGTTCTAAATAAAAGTGAAATATTTCGTATATCAGCGTTGTGTTCCTCCTACATTCACTGTTTACTTTTACAGGTATACTTTCCCATTCATCAGTTCATTAAATTCATATCAGTTCATCTACATCTTTGCTTTGGCTGCAGTGTTTTCAACTGATTGCACTATTGTTAAGAAGGATAACATAGCATCTATACATTTGATGCGTGTTTGTGCATTTTGCAGACAAAGATTTATTTTGCCCAAAGTTAACATGGCATTGAGTTAATTATTAGGTTTCGCCAGACAGATATATTTTTGCATTTGTGTTTAGGGTTTTTAAAGAAGGTGACATAATTACAGAAAATGTGTTTTGGCGTTTGAAAAAAGCTGTATGTATGGAACTGCATATAGGCCCGGGAGACTGTATGTGCACCCGGGAAATTTAACACGTTAATGTGTTGGGTTCATTTTAAAGTCATATCGTGTTACTATTTCTTTGGTCGCATTAACACATGCAGTATTTTGCTGGCCAAATGGGAGAATAGTATGAGCATAGATTTTAATAGAGAAACATTAACATTACTTAACAATAACATTACTTCCTGGTTGTAAACAGCTTGAGAGTTTAGGTCATAACGTTGTATATAATCCCAGAATTCAGACCTAAACTCAAAACATTCAGTTAGCATCTCACAGGGAAGCTGATGTTACCTGGTTCATTTTGTTTTTAAAAATTAACATACACAACCAGACATAGGGTAAAAATATTGTAATTTGCAATATTTTTGTAGCTAATTGACGGCTTATACCTTAAAATCTAAAAGAGGCCCTGTTATGCTCTTGCTGTATTTCTCTTTCCTTTAGTGTGTAATATAGCTATATGTGCCTGTAAATGGTCTGCAAAGTCTGAAGACCCAAAGTACACGCCAAAAGGAGTAACTCTCACAACAGAGTCTGCTCTTCTCTAATCTGCCTGAAACACCTCGTTGGAATTCCAGCTCTTACAGCGCTTACATGGTGGGGTCACCACGTAACACAATCCTTATTGGCTGCCTGCCTGGGAGGATCTGTCTGCGGACTGCAAGACAGGGGATGAACTTTTAGGGAAAGCTGGCCAATCAGAGCACCCTGGGCTCATAGAGGATGGGGTTTAAAGGTCTAACAGAGTTTTGGATAGAGTTATAGCTGGAGTGAATAGGGATGTACAGTATGAGAAAAATAATGTGTTTCTGGAACACTGAAGCATGTAACTCTATTCAAGTGGACACCAAAAATAAAATGATGAACAGTGAAAATGAGTATAATAGGACCCCATTAAGATCTTTCATATTTTAAAATGTACTTTCAGTGGTTGTCAGGCTTCTGTTTTTATAGCTATTTGCCAAATAATTTTAAGATTTTAGATAGATCAAATGGCTGGGATTGTTTCGATCCACCGGCAATTATATGCGCATATATGTCATTAATTGCCAAGGTTGGACATACAGTATCTACTTATAGTCCATGTTTTTGTTTTGAAAGCGTTAAAAATCAGCTTGTACTTGCTACCAAGTAATTTTTTTTGTTGGAAATGAATAATGTGCACATCACACATTTAAGTTAAACCATTAAGCAAATATTAAAATATGGGTCATTCTCACAAACTTGAGAATTAAAAAATTTAAAAAATGAAATACAGTGAAATACAGCTTTTTTGTGTAGAGTTTAGCAAAAATAAGCTATAGTTTCAGAAATTGTGTCTAAGCATTCAGGAAAAAACTGTATTACAGAAATAATTGGTAACATAGCAAGACTGATTAAGTACCACAAAGGCAAAATTGACAGTTTAGACAATAAAGTTGTATAATTTGAGTCTGTTTTCAATCTAATTTAAAAAATTTGAGAGAACGAAATATGTTATGGTAATGATTTTGTGACAGACACCTATGTACTCCCCTTCGTGTCAATTCTACATTCATCTGGGGATTTAATGCATAAGCATTTATTATTACAAATATTTTGATATTAGGTTCAATTAATCGTGATTAATTACAGAAAACTGTGCGATTAATTAGTTAATTTTTTAATATATCACAAGCCTTTGTCATTCATACAAATGGTAATGACAGACTCCAAAGGCTATGAAATGCACGGAAGACAGACTACATGCTGAAAGTTCTCTTATATCTGCATGAATGAAGCAATTACAACACACCTGAGTACTCAAAAACAGCCACGGAGCCAAATGTGCCAAGCATTCAGCTGCTCTGAAATTTCTAAATGGTGAAACCAGAATGTATAAAAACATTCGTTAATAAAATGAGATTTTAATCACATGTGAATTGTTTGACTGAAAATCTAAAACTGTTTCAAAAAACTGAAAAACATGTCCTTGTGCCAAACGTTATGCATGGTTACTGAATTACCCTTTGAGTAGATATAACCCAGAATGTCATCCTGCACCACCACCATGCTGCTCTTGGTCCGTACAACACTTGCCAATATCGTTACATTTCCAGACACAGTACAGCAGTGTTTCCCAACTTGATCCCGAGGGACCCCCAGACAATTCACATTTTTGTTAGGACCGAGTTGGGAAACATTGCACTACAGAATACAGTGGGGAGAGATGTCCCAGAACAACTTTCTTCTTGTTTGTTGTCATTTAGGAATGTAAGTTTCCACCAGAGTGCTCTGCTTTACAACTGGTTTGTGAACCATCCACAGTTTTTGCCAATTTCTCTCTCACCCTGCTTCTCAGGGCTGGATAACACACTGCAGACGATATTCTCCTCTTTTTTTGGTATGTATTACTGAACAGAGCCTTTTTTGTTGTGAATGGGCATGATAAAAGACAGACGATCTACATTATGGCTCATAAAATGAGACTATATTAAAACTCAGAAACAACACAAGAAACAAATGGACCATAAGGAGTCTAAAACAAGGTAGGCAAATAAAAATAATGCAAGGAGCAACACAGGAACAACCACAGTAAACAGCAGCAAACAAAGGACGACGGCAACAACAGCTACTGACATATAATGACCAGCTGAGGAAATGGGACAAGAGCAGGCGCATATACAGTGCCTATAAAAAGTATTCACCCCCTTGGATGTTTTACCCTTTTATTGCTTTCATAAATTTGATAAATATTTTATGTTACATATTTTTATTTAATTGTCATTATTTTGTAGAAATCAGATTTTTGACTTTGACATTAAAGGGTTTTTTTGTAATTTTTTTGGTCAAAAAAGCCAAATTATGTTGATCATGACTGATTTATAAAAGCAATAAAAGGGTAAAACATCCAAGTGGGTGAATACTTTTTATGGGTACTGTATACACATAATGAGGGATTCAACAAGGGACAGGTGTGGGTTATTACTGAACAATAAGGACTACGACTATCAACAGACACTACAAATACACCAACTACTTACTCAGGGGTATATCACAAAAAACAAATGTAAAGTTATGAATAGTTAAGGCTGTCCTCTAGCTAGTCTTGAACCCCAGACAGTAGGAACATCTTCTTGAAAACCTAACACTCAGCCCATTGAACCAGACAGAAGCCTAGGGACCAAGAGCACACACTAGGTACTAACAAACACGGGAAATAACAAGAGATGGGTTGACCAGCGACACCCGATGTCCAAACGGGAAAATGACACATGGACCAGGGCAGGATAGGGACCGATCCTGACATTTCTCTGTTTCCGTGTATGTAAGACAGTATTGTGTATTCTCTAATCAATGTTTTGTCAAAAAAATTTGAATTTGAAATAATAAAAGTTTTGTCCTGATATTACCTTTGCATGTTCATAGATATTTGACTAAGCAGTACATGTGGAGTATTACTGCAATAATCATTTACAGCAGGCTTCTATACATTCTGTAAGCATGACACTGAAAAGGCAAAAATACTGCTAACAACAGGGTGTTTCCCACTGAGTAAAAAATGTGTTAAATGACACCCAGATGGAGATATTTTTTAACAATACTTAATAACTGCACAACAAATTAGCCTAAAGTGTGTCATGATATGCATCTGAGTACTAAAGAATGTATTTTTCAAGCTGTGCTGGTTGAAGCCCACGTGTTCAAGGTCGCTCGGAATAGGGTGCCCTAGGCTGCCGCCTGATGGGTTGACCAACACTGTTCATGATGCAACTTTTCCAATCTTGAGCCTTTTAACACATTGTTTTGACAATGGATCAGCCAGTCCCTGCAGCAATGGGTGATTGACTTTTCTGAGCGTGGCATTCAAATTGCTGACCTCCAGCAAAGCATTCTAACATGCTGAGTCACACACCGGCCTAAGAAAGAACAAGCCACAATCCTTACACAGAGGATGCTTTCCATCCATCCATCGATCCTTGGCTTATGGGTCCAGCATGCTTTTGCTATGCCACTCTGCTCTATATTTAGTTTTCCCAATCTTATTAAAGGAGCAGTACTAGACCATTTAGTGATGGAAAATTATAATCAGAGATACATACAACTGGTACTCAAGTATGCATTCGCCATATAAAATGACACACACACATAATTTATGTAGTTTGCTCTGCTATGACAAGAAACTACCATGCATTTGAATCTAGAAAAACTATATTTCTCACTTAAACAGATGTCGGCATCAATGCAAACATTGCTTCACTGAGTGGCAGAGGTGTAAGAGTAACAGCACCTAATGTACAGATTATGGCTTAAAGCCAATAACAAATTATAAAGCATACAACATGACAAAGGCACTGAATGAACTCTGATAGTATTTTGTTGACTTCCTTAGTGCCAACAGAAAAATGTGTTCGAAACTCAGCATCAGCAATAACATCATGTAGAAATGCTAGTTTCTTGACCTGACTTCCTGTACATGGGCCTGTTTCTGTCTCCTTCTCATTTGTTTTAACAAAGTATGGAAACATTAAATGACTATAAGTGCATGTGGTGCTGTGGTTTGCACTGTTGCCCCACATCTCTGGGACCAGTGTTCAAATCTCTGCTTTGGCTCCATGTGTGTGGAGTTTGCATGTTCTCCCCCTGTCATTGTGGGGGTTTCTCCAGGATCTCTGGCTTCCCCCCACAGTCCAAAAACAGGTGAAGGCTAACTGGAGTTGCCAAATTGTCTACAGGTGTGTGTATATCTGTCTGTCCATCCTGCAATCGGTTGGTGCCCCATTTTGGGTTCATCCCTACCTTGTGCCTATAGGATCTGCACCCCCCTGACCCTGAATAGAACAAGCAGTTACAGAAAATGGGTGAAGCAAAGTGCTTTGTTGTTTCTTAGGCTGCAATTACATTACTGCGTTTCTCAAAATTTCCAAAGAAACTTGCAAAGTTCTATGTGGCTTTTTGAAGAAAATTTTCATAAATTGGCAAAATAGCGAGTTCCGGGTAAAAAAAAATACATTCGCTATAACTGTTAATTCAACATTAGCAGCAAATAAAATCAGCACCAGTGATCTGTTAGGTTGTTTCTGATATAGGTTTGCATGGTACATGGATTATTATTAATTTGGTTTTTTTTACAAACGCATTTGGCAACAAATTTACCAGAGTTTTGCAAATCACTCAAATGCTACAACGTACGCATTTTCCCTCTAAATGACACAAAAATTATTTTCTCTGGCACACAGTCACAACACGCAGTCTGTCTGTCTGGGGCCTGTATTTTGTTCCACTTGATGGTAGCTCCAATAGCTGTGTCCCAATTCAGGGGCTGTATTTTTCAAAGGACTCAGTCCACCAAGGCAATGCTGTTGAAGACGGTGTCATTTGAAGGTTGAACTGAAAGCGTTATCAAATGGGACAGACTGGCCTACGGATAATTGCCTATTTGCATCACCAGCTGTCCCCCCC
The DNA here is from genome assembly GCA_011763525.2 of Mormyrus iriodes. NCBI lineage: Eukaryota > Metazoa > Chordata > Actinopteri > Osteoglossiformes > Mormyridae > Mormyrus > Mormyrus iriodes. The sequence goes on from JAAGVU020000045.1 coordinate 18,891,778, forward strand.
CCCCCCTTACCCTTGCATCATGAAGTGCCTCTTCTGTTGCCTAGTTGGGGCACACCCACTTTACCTCTGTGCAATGATTCCTGGGATAGATTGTGCTGCGAAGGATCCATCGGATGCATCCTCTGCAGCGCAAGAAAAGAAGGACGCATTTACAGGCCGCATTTGAAGGAGACTGCTGTGACAATCTGTCTTCTAATGCAGGCTAAGAAGGATGCAAGGTTTTATAAATCTTTCTTTGACCCTTTGTACAAACATTGAGTTTTTGTACTTACATTTCTTCTTCCTCAGGAATGTACAAACATTTTTTTATAAATGAGCTCTCTGGTTATTATGAATGACTGCTAACTAGCTAATCACTTGTTCCACCCTTTTAGAGTAAATTGGTAAGGACCGCCATCAGAAACTTCTGGGCCCCATACTAGGTAAAATTATACCCCCTCACCCCCATACCCCATACCCACCCCCATACAAAGTAAAAGATTTTGGCCAAAAGATTTGTGAGCCTGCCACCACGTCAAGGTAGATTCTTTCAGCAGGGCTCTAACTAACATAATCTAACCTAACTTACCCTAATGTAAATAAATAAGCTAACCTGATCAAATGAAATGCCATGTAGCAACAATCTCCTCCACTTGTTTGCTAAGGAAAAACATGATGCACCAACATCTGCAACA
>JAAGVU020000045.1:18892551-18914388 GCA_011763525.2 Mormyrus iriodes
GAAACTAAAGCAGCACAAACAAAAATTTTAACGGCACAATCCGGCACACACGCGGCACATACGATTGAGACCAGTTTAGTTGAAATCTGAAACATATGGGGGGCCAACTTCACACAGGTGGGTAGGTGTTTTCAAGCCTTTGACTGGCACTGAATATGTTATAATAGAATGTTAAAATGGTGTTTTATGTTATATTGTTCAGCATCCCCTGGATTTTCCATAAATATCACAAAAGCGAAACAAAAGAAATGTGATTTTACAGTTTTCCTGTTTGGTTTTAAAACAGAAAAACAAAACACGAAGCCTGTTTTTTTTCTTTTCCAGTTTTTCCTTATTCCCATTCTGATTTTAAAACTGAAAAAATCCGTTTTTTTCCGATTTGGTTTTGAAACAGAAAATTCAAAGACCGAACAATACACGGATGCATGGACCACGAAGCAACAGCGTGGAGGAGAGAGGTGCCTAGCGCGCACATTATAGGCTATTTGAGTTAAGCCGCTAGTTTACTTTTGTCACGTGCCTAGTTATACAAGTACATGTAGTGAAATGTACAACTTACATTATTTCTATCAGAAGTCCAAATTTCGCTTTTTTTATGTTTTCCAAAATGTTCGTACGACTTTGTAAATGTGCCAACTTTTTTAAGTTATGTTTTATTTATGTTGTGTCTTTATAAATTCCAAATATACACTATTGCCAAAAGTATTGGGATGCCTGCCTTTACACACACATGAACTTTAATGACATCCCATTCTTAATACATAGGATTTAATATGAAGTTGGCCCACATTTTGCAACTAAAGCCTTCTGGGAAGGCTTTCCACAAGGTTTAGGAGTGTATTTATGTGAATTTTTTACCTTACTTCCAGGAGAGCATTTGTGAGGTCAGGGAATGATGTTGGACGAGAAGGCCTGGCTCACAGTCTCCGATCTAATTCATCCCGAAGGTGTTCTGTCGGGTTGAGGTCAGGGCTCTGTGCAGGCCAGTCAAGTTCCTCCACACCAAATTCACTCATCCATGTCTTTATAGACCTTGCTTTGTGCACTGGTGCGCAGACATGTTGGATCAGGAAGGGGCTATCCCCAAACTGTTCCCACGAAGTTGGGAGCATGAAATTGTCCAAAATGGCTTCGTATGCTGAGGCATTAAGAGTTCCTTTCACTGGAGCTAAGGGGCCAAGCCCAACCCTTGAAAAACAACCCCACACCATAAACACCCCCTCCACTAAACTTGGCACAATGCAGTCAAAGGCAAGTATCGTTCTCCTGGCAACCGCCAAACCCAGACTTGTCCATTGGATTGCCAGACTACAGAGAGCACCTCTCCACTGCTCTAGAGTCCAGTGGAGGTGTGCTTTACACCACTGCATCTGATGCTTTGCACTGCACTTGGTGATGTAAGGCTTAGATGCAGCTACTCGACCATGAAAACCCATTCCACGAAGCTCTCTACGCACTGTTCTTGAGCTAATCTGAAGGCCACACGAAGTTTGGAGGTCTGTAGCTATTGACTCTGCAGAAAGTTGGTGATTTCTGCACACTGTGCGCCTCAGCATGCGTTGTCTCCGCTCTATGATTTTACATGGCCTACCACTTCGTGGCTGAGTTGCTGTTGTTCCCAGTTGCTTGCACTTTGTTATAATACCACTAACTGCTGACCGTGGAATATTTAGAAGCGAGGAAATTTCATGAATGGACTTATCGCACAGGTGGTATTCCATCACGGTACCATGCTTGAATTCACTGAGCTCCTGAGAGCAACCCATTCTTTCACAAATGTTTGTAGAAGCAGTCTGTATGCCTAGGTTCTTTATTCTATACACCTGTAGCCATGGAAGTGATTGGAACACCTGAATTTAATGATTTGGAGGGGTGTCCCAATACTTTTGGCAATATAGTGTATGATATACCTTGTTATTATACCTGTAAGCTTGTACCTATAATTTTGTTTGGTTAGTTAATAAGAAAATAAATAAAATGTAATTATTCAATAATGTGTAATGTGCAGGTGTTCAATAATACAGTGTGTTGTGTTTACAAATAAAAATATTTCATCAAAGAAAATGTGTTGTGTATATATTAATCTTGCAAATAAAAATATGTAACAAATCTAAACTAGAAAATTTCTAATCATACTTTTCACTGACATGGCCAATCAATTTGTGTAACATCATTAAGCATTCTAGTGACATCACAATGTCATTTGGCAACTTTTAGCAACAAATCGACCTGCCTGTAGTCAACTGGGAGGAATTGCCAACTCGAATGGCCATCTCTGGCGCGTGATTTTGAGAATCCATCCGGTCTGTGCTCTGCCTAAAGCCCCAGGCATCTCAGGATCACCTTGCTTAACTGGATATGCAGTTCATGAAAATGGTTAGGTTGAAATTTTTAATTGCAGGCATTGTTTCTGTCTTTATTGGAAAAATCATTCAAACCCGGATGATGATACATCCTTTAGTTACTTTTGTGCCATATCATACCCGTCATACAGTACAATTCCACGTATATTGAGACATATATTAAAAAGGAAGTTAATTGACCAAAACAATTCTCCATCGTTATGTTTCTATACTGTCTCCAGTTAGGGTGTGAAATTCAGTTCAATCAAATTTTGTGTTGTCCCTGTTACAACAAAATTGCTCCTGCAGGTGCTCTGTCCACAATGCCCCTGACCATTTTCAGTCACAAGGGGGAGACCTAATCCAGTTTCTGTACTGCCTGCAGGGCTAGTCTTCATAGACTGTTGAAGGCCCTTGAATTACTGAAAACCAAATATCTAATTCATTTCATTCCTGCTAATATTACCTTCATTTTGCAACAGACATGAGTTCACAACCATAAACGTTCTACTAAAGGCAAAGTGTCGAGATAATGTTAATATACAACAATAAATGACTGCCCAGGACGCCAACCAGAACATGGCTTTGAGGGGGGGCAAAATCCTTCTTCTCTGTGACGTCATGTAGTGGTAATAACCGAAATGGTGGAGTTAGCTATTAATGATCAGAGTCATGCTTTTTGACGTTTGTGACCTGACCCGCTGGTTCCATGACATGATGCCATTACAATTCTCTCCTTGGCTGCAGAAATATGATTCAGCAATCTACTGCACACTCGGTGGCCTTCATTAGCTTTTTAGTACTGCCGTGCCTTGATGTATTGCCTTCCAGTAACCCCAACCTCTGCTTCCTTGAACTAGTCTGTTAATTATTCAGAAGGGTATACATTATAATAGACCACCTTTCAGCACTTCTTTCAAAACAATTTGAGCGCCACACATTTTGGAATAGTTATGCTTATGACTTTGTTTGTATTTAGCTACTTTATGTGATTTGTAGGGGGAAAGTGCTCAGTGATTAGCACTGTGGCCTCACAGTCACAGGTCAGTTCCTGCCTACTGCCCTTTGCACGAATTTTGCTTGTTATTCAGTCTGGTTTCCAATTAAAATCTCTAATTCACTCTTAGTGTATACATATGAGTTTGTACTGTGATGGACCGGCTTCTGGTCTAGGATATACCTCACATCATGGTTCCTTTTCTCCATGGTCCCCCTGTGACCCCGTACTGGAAAAGCAGTTAATGCAGATGGATGGATCGCTGTGATTTATTGTTATTAACACACACCAGAAAACACCTGTAGACTCCACAAATGTTTCCTGTTGTAACATTCAAATCCAGACCTGTGCTTACATTCTGCTGCTGGAATGGGTATCATTTCCTTCCTGCATTTATTGCCTGTACTCAGCACTCGGTGAAGAGGACGCTCACACATTCCAACACACCATCCCGGTGAGCATCGATCGGCTGCAGTTATTATCACAATTGTCCCAGTTGCCGTATTTTCGTTTAGTTTTTTACCTGTTCGGAATCAGATGGTTTCCTCATTGTATGATTACATTACTCACAGCAGGAATGGCATTTCTGTGCTGCACCCTTCCCACACCCATGATAGACAGTTAGGAATCTTTTAATTAAACATAAAGCATTTTCGCTGTTTCATTGTAATTTTATCTTAAGGTTTCTCTAAACCCCTGGTTCCCGCCCATTGTTCGCATGCCATCTCATCTCGGATCGACTGGAGGAACGGACTGTGCAAGAGGAACGGGGCTCGATGACATGGCTTTCATCCCTCATCATGGCCTGCTGTCACATAAAACAGGTGTTTCTGTGTCTTCCTTTTTCCCCAGACCACAACGTAGACACGAGCATGCCTTTAATCCTCTTCTTTAATACAGCGTAGTCTGTTCTAGTGCTCCTCATCCTCCATTCTCCAGTCTTCAACCAGCAGGATATAATCTGCTATTTCAAGGCTTAAATTGCACAATTGTTGTTAATGTCTCTTTCGATCTTGTTAAGAAGGAACCCTTTTTTAACCATTTGCAGAGCTCCCAGTATCTGTCACGGACAGTTACATTCTCAGCTGCGTGCTGTAAATGCCAGTCGCCTGATTAATTAGCTCACTGACTGCGTGGGCAGGTGTGGCCTGTGTCTTTATGCTCTTTTTATGTTCTTTGTAATGTCTGGGTTTTTTTTATCATAACAGAAAATCATGATCTTTATTTATACATTTTAATGTTAAAGTCCAGGTTTTGTAATATGACTTTGTTCAGCTGTAACTGCCTACTGGACCAGCCACACACATATATACCACACATACAAATATATATGTATGTATTTAATTAAATTTTTGTTGCACGGACCAATGAGCTGATGGGCTACATTAGACAGTAAGCTAACATTCGGAATTTGTACTCCACGTGTTCAATACAGAACAAATGGGCAGGGGTAAAGATCCAAGTGGCATTGACAAGGCCCAGGACAGCTGGGTCACAGTTTCTCAGAAACTGTCAACATGTCGACTATGATTACCGACTGTTAGTTTACTGTGTAATATATCCCAGACCTTGACATCAACCTTTTTTTATGAGAGTCAATATTATTCGCTTCACATAGGGGTGGTCATATTGTTTTCACTCATCAGTGTGCTAATCTGTGCATGGGTGTGTGCGTGTGTGTGTGTGTGTGTGTGTGTGTGTGTGTGTATAGTGGTGTGACCTTTCAAGTATCACATTAACACCACTGTTTTTTTTTAGTTGGATATCCAATTGTTTCACACAGGCTGGTATAATGATTGACACGACTCACAAACTGAATTTAGTCACTGTTGATAATATGCTCAATCCTTTATCGATCATGTGAGAAAAGGATTCCGAGTGGCCCTGGTGTACGTCCCTGCCCTTCTGCCTCGTGGCTCCTCTATGGGTCACACTTGCCCGTGTGGGTGTTTCTGTTTGTCATTCCTACATCTCTTTTCATTGACAGTCAGACTTGCTCCAAATGATGGCCTGCCTTTAACTTGGGTCAAAGAATGCCATTCAACAAAGTTCAGTAAAAGGCATTGTACCTGGGACTTTTGGATCATGGCAGTACCAGACAGTAGACTTTTCCCAATAGTTGAATTTTACTCTTGAAAAACACTGAATTGTAACACACTTCTTAGTTTAACTTTAATCCTTTTATACACACGCACTAATGATTATTGTGCTGTTATTTTATCATGCTCCAATGTCAGTGGTGGATGAAGTTGGATATTTGATACAACACAAGAGATCGCAAAGTAAATTATACCAAAACAAGCGGAAAGACTACTGAAGTGTTTGGCTCCGTATTCATGTAATAATACACAGGATAATGTGCAGGAACTGACATTTGTATTTTGCAATAATTTTCTTTGTTATTTTTGTTAGCGTAAAATTAATAGAATACTGTTGTTACTTATTATTATGAATTTTGCATTTTTATATTGATATAGAGTCACTTGAGTATGCAAGTTACTTCAATGCCTGATATAAAAGCTTTTACTGTAACTGCTGTCTTCTTCCTGAATGGCTCTAATACTCACGTGTACTTTATGTACCAAGCATAGCTGGCTTAGAAAGACAATAACTAGATGCCCACAGCTTGAATTGCTCTTAACCTTCACGATGTCCAGTAGCTCTGCTATGGAAATAAATAATCAGGTTTCCACTGAGACGAGTAGAACATGTGGGAGCCCTATGGCTTATTTTAGGTGTGTCCTCACGTATGAGCCCTGCTGGCACTGGACAGGTCACTAGTCCATTCTTGCCTTTGACTTAGGCGGGGATGACCTCATGGATTTTTAGGTTGAAGTTTATTCTTTCTGTCAACTGATGCAACCGGGAGAGAACACTTAAAAATAAAGCTAAAGGCTGAACAAAGCAATGAGCAAAAAGTATTTCATTCACAGAGTAGAGGACATAAAAAATGGAACTTGTGGTGACTTCAGGACATCACTTCAGCAGCAGAAACTTTTTTGCCAGTCTATCACAGGGCACAAGGCTGGGGCACACCCTAGGGGGGACGCCTGTCTATCACAGGGCATAAGGCTGGGGTACACCCTGGTGGGGGGGGGATGCCAGTGTATCACAGGGCATAAGGCTGGGGTACACCCTGTATGGGATGTCAGTCTGTCACAAGGAAACAGGCTGGGGCACACCCTGGATGGGATACCAGCCTATCACAGGCACATACTTGTACACAATCATAGATTACAAGCAATTTACATTTATATTATTTTGCAGTCTCAAGGCAAAAAGCACATTACAAACATTCGGCTATCAAGGAGTCCACTAGGAATAAGTCCAGCTAGGCTAAGCTTTGGATGAAAGCCCAATTTCAAGTGCAAGTAGTGTGTTCCAACCAACCAAGTAAGAACATAATAAGACAATTCAATGATGAGATGTGTAATATTAAGAACATTCAGGGAACAGAGATATATCAGGCTAGTAGAGGAATTCCAGGGACAGATGAGTCTTGAGGTATTTCTTGAAGGTAGGGAGGGAATCTGATGACTGGATGTGTCATTCCACCATTGGAGAACCACACAAGAGAAACATCTGGAGTGACACTTCTGACATGGTGGAGGCGTTGGGTTGCTTACTGAAGAGGGTGAAATGGGACGTAAATCTTAAGGAACCTCTTGGGAGGGGTGTAATATGAGGGCATTTAGGATGATTGAATACCAGACATGCTGCTGAATTTTGAATCTGCAGGAGCCTGACAGCACAAGCTGGATAACCTGCAATTACAGAGTTGCAGAAGTCTAGTTGCGAGTTAACATGTGCCTAAACTAGAAGCTGAGCTCCATAATCAGACAGTGATTTTGCTGATGGTATACAAGGATAATATGCAAGATGTCTGGAGTGCTGTTATATGCTCAGCAAATGACAGCTGGTTGTCAGTCAATACCCCTAGGTTCATGACTTTGATGGAGACAGTGTTGCTCATCCAAGCTAAAAGTGATGTCATGATGAATGGTATAGTTAGCAGGGAAGACGAGAAGCTCAGTCTTAGATAGATTTAACTGGACGTGTGATGGTGGTGTGATGTCAGGCTGTGATGTCAGTGTGTGGTGTCATCAGGAGGGAAAGTCAAATATCTGGATGTCATTGCCATAGTATTAGTAGGAGAAGCTATGTGACTAAATGATCCAACCTAGTGAGGTAATGTAAAGAGAGAAGAAGAGGGGACTAAGGGCAGAGCCTTGAGGGACACAGATTGTTTCCTGATGTGACTTGGACACCCCAGGCCACTTGGAATGATCTGCAAAGCAGTCCCTGTGATGCAAAGTTGAGAGAGGTCTAGCAGGACCAGGATGGATGACTGGGAAGCAGCTCTCAGAACATCTACAGCAGCAAGGAGGGCAGTCTTGGTCATGCCAGATTGGAAAAAATCCAGGGGGTTGTTCTGCTTGAGAAATTTGGAATTCAAGAGTGTTTGGACACGAATGACAAGAGAGGGACAGGTAAATAATTCAAAATCAATTTGAGAAGGGTCAAGTGAGGGTTTCAACAGTGGTATGACATGAGCATGTTTAAATGCAGCAGGGAATGTGCTTGTTGTAAAAGAGAAGTTAATCAAGGTTAGTGTAGGAGATATGGCCTGGAATAGATGGGAGGGGATAGGTTCCAGATAACAGGTAGAGGGCCTGTGGGCAAGAAGGTTAGATACTTCCAAGCATGGATGGTTGCATACTGGTGGTAGGTGGAAAGAATTGGCTGGTTGATAGCTGCCACCTTCTCATGGAAGAAAGTAAAAAAAATCAGCAGTGTAGGTGATGGGTAGACGGGGAGAAGGAGGGTTAAGTAGGGCATTGAAAGTGGAGAATAACTTGTGTGTGTCTGTGGAGGCAGTAAGCTTCTCCTGGTAGTAGGTGGTCTTGGTGGCAGAGATACAAGCAGAAAACAATGACAAACGTGATTGGTACTCGGCCAGATCCACGGCATGTGTAGTTTGGCATCCGTTCCTCTTGGCTGTCTTAAACTTCATCAGTTGCACACAGATCATGCTGCAGTGTCAGAGATAAGAGGGTTGCAAACATGTTCGTCGGGAGGAGAGTGCACAAAGGGTATCAAGTCATGAGGTAAGCACTGAGGAAAGTGTATTATGGGCTCCATTAGCATCAAGAATGGAGAAATCCTCAGGAGTTGGTAGGGCAGAGGAGAGAGGCAGAGAAGCAGGTGGGAGAGACAGCGAAGGTTATAATGGAAGAAGATCTGAAGGGAGTAGGCAGAAGGCAGAGTAGGGAGGGACAAGGTGAAATGAGCAATGTATTGATCATAAACATGTTAAGGGGTGACAGGAAGGTTGTCAGGGATACATTCATGTGTAAGGATGAAGTTCAGTTCATGTCCAGCCTTGCAAATAGTAGGATTGCAGAACCAGGTGTGGCTAAATGAGGTCAGGAGAGCAAGGAAGTAGGTAGGCAAGGTGGATGTCCCCAAGGAAGACAAGTGGCAAGCCATCATCAGGAATGGCTGACAGAAGCTTGTCCAGTTCTTCAATGAAGTTTCCTTGAGGTCATGGTCGGCGATAAACAACAACTATGTACAGTTTAGCAGGGTTGGTGATAGAGTATGGTATTCAAATGTGGAGAAGATATAAGGAGCAGATATCTTATAAATTAACAAATCTGCCCCCCTCCACACACAGTGAGGCGAGGAGTGTGGGAGATAGAGAAGCCAGTAAACAGGGCAGCGGGAGTGGCGGTGTTCTCCAGGCTGATCAAGGTTTCTGAAAGATGTGGGACGTGAAGTGCCGAATATATAGCAATAGTAGGGATGAAGTCAGCCTTTTTTCACGGCAGACTGGCAATTCCACAATCTCATGTGAAGGGAGGTGACGTCAAAGGTTGGCAGAACAATGCATAGGTTATGAAGGCCATGTGAACCTACAGTGGAGATAGTGAGAAAATCGCTAAGAGCAAACAACGGGAATGCATTGGAAGCACATACTGAAAGAGTAATATGAGAGAGGAAAAGTGCCCCTTAAGCGGCTTGTGTCCTTGTGCAGTTAGACTTGCTGGTCCATACACAAGCAGGGTCTTCACACTATGGCTAACGCCTATGCTGACATTACAGCGCAGTTAATGTACTGATAATGCGCTTCGCTAAGTGCTCATAGCTGAGGGCAGCAGTTTCAATTACCAAGACAAAGGCAGAGGGCGTGGCCCCACAGCACCAGCAGCAAAACAAAAATGACCCTGAATAAAAGGGCTAATTGCTCTTCTGGAATCTGAAACTCCTGAATTCCTCCACTAACTTACTACAGATCACCGACACAATGGAAAAACAGCTACTAACAGACACTTACGAAACATATGACGATTTGAAACAGTCCAGATATTTGCCTCTTTGGACTGCAAGAGGAAACATGCATGATACAGAGAGAACGTTCAAACTCCATACAAAGAATGGAGGACAGATTCAAACCTCTAACCCAAACTAAGGGTAAAGCACACCCATATTGCCTTTTTTCAATGCTCAATTTAAATTTAGTTGCTGTTTTAGGAGATCATATGACTGACAGATCCTGAGAACACATTTTTTAAAAGCATGTGTTCTGTTGAATTACAGCCTTGTAGTATTTCTCCCTGTGCTGCTGTACGGAATGGATTTCCAGCATCATCTACATGTGTGATATCCATAATTGTGCAGTAATCCAGATTTATGCTGTACAGGGTTGCGGTAAACCTAGAGTCTATCCCAGGAGGCGCAGGGCATGAGGCAGTGGACACCTCTGATTGGGTGCCAGCACCTATCAGGGTTTAGTGTTACACACAATCACACACTAAGGCCAATCTCAGCACTATGTGTGAGTAGGTTCACATTTTGAAAAGCATATGAAATGAATGTACAAATGTAACGTTTGCTCTTTCTGCCCATAGACTTTTTTGGTGTTAGTGTTTCTAAATTGGTGTGAGTGTGTGTGATGCACCGATATGGTGTCCCCCTGTCACCTTATGTTCTTTGGTCACCTTAACCCTGACAGGGTGAACAATTACTGAAAATGGATGTAGGAATTGGGTAGCATAGTGGCCCAGAGGGTTGTGATGTTGCCTCACACCTCCAGGGTGAGGGGCTGGAATTTTACATCTGGTCTGTGTGGATGGCGTTTGCATGTTCTCCGGTTCTCAGGTTTCTTCCAAGTGCTCCGGTTTCTTTCCGCAGTGCAAAGATGGGCAGCTAATTGGTGTCTATAAATTGCCCATAGTGTGTGTGTTGAATGTGTTTTTTGCTGCCTCAGAACGAGTGTAGGACTCTCCATTACCTTCTCCGGGCTAAGCAGCTGAAAGATGGATGGACTTGCACCGAATCACAAATATTCCCTTTATGAAGCTTCTCCTTTTACATTATTTTCACTGGTTCAGTTGTCAACCTCAATATTACATTGACATTATAGGGGATGTTGTCTCACATACTCATTATAACCGATACTAATATGACAAAAGCAACAAATGTATCATCCAATTATTAAACTCTAGTGACGCACAGTGTGTACAGTGAACTACATTATTTGATTTGAGGCTTAAAGATAGCAATAAAAGAGGGATGAGACATCGCCCAATTTCCCCATATCTTTTTTTTCAGGTGATTTTCCTTGAGAGATGCATAAAAAAAAAATCTGATAACTGAGATGTTGTGAGAGACACTCTATAAACAAAGACCTGGTTAAACCCCCCATATCTGTATTACAAGTAACACTATAATAAAAAATTATAATTGGATGATGCATGTTATGCTGAAACTATTGTGTTTGTCATGACCTCTTGTTCCCAAAGTATCTTTACAATAACCATTTATGTAAATGTGGCCGCAAAATTATTGTCCAGCATTTGATGTATATTGCCACAACATTTGATATTGTGTAAACCAGGCTGATTTACGTGAATGGCTTTAATCGTAAGAGCGTAACACGTCCTTCTGCTGGTCCGTTTGACATTGGCAGTGTAACTGTATTTGAAGGGCTGGCTCATCAAACAGAACCTAAGGGGACGCACTGGTCACTGCTGGCATGGTCCACATATTTACCGTAAATTATTCTGCATGTAGACACAACAGAAGCTGCTGTATCATGTGACTGATATTCAAACCGCTGCTGGTCATGCTTCAGGTTGTGCTGGTTGCAGGCTGGACCTTCACTCATGAGCCATAAATGTCGGACTTTCCTATGAGCTTCTCTACCCATCTGTTATGCGCGTGCATTATTTCAGTACAGGTCCTTTGCAGAAGCCCGTCTTCAAAACATTGCTTTAATTTATTTTTCAAATGTCACCATATTGCTTCCTTGTAAACTGTAAAAAAACATGCTAACTTAAAATATTAGCGTCTATGAAATAATAATGTGCTTTACGTCACATACTCCTGATCAGTAGCTGCTGCTTTGCTGTCTGACATTCACACTGCCACAGCACGCTCCCGCAGCCTATCCTGTGTGTTTATACTGCTTGTCATTACCCATATTCCCTCTAATTATCTGTGTCCAGTACATTTTCAGCATGAGACAAAGAACAGTAAATACGACTTGGCTCGCCTTCTGTTTGTATTGACTTTGACTTCTCTCCTGACCTGGGGGATCCTTTTTTTTTTCAAAGTTACCGTGCTCTACCTTTAAAATCATTGTTCATAGGCACAAGTGAAGGAAATTGCTTGATCAGTGCATTGGCACTCTGTGGTATTTTCAGAACATTATTAACCCAACCCCCGACACTGTCACTGTCCTGCACATCTAGGGCACACTGTCTCGCCTGAGCATTTTCGTCACCTTCCTGTCTCCCTTCATCCTGTCACTGTCATCCTATCCCACATCAGCAAGCCTCCCTTTACTGTTCCCCCAAAACACTGCTTCACTCCACTGTGTCTACTGTTATCTAGTCTCCCATTAACCAGTCTACTATTATTTGGTCACTCTTTAACCAATTCACTGTTACTTGGTCGCCTGTTCACCAGTCCAATGTTATTTGGTCATTCTTTAACCAATCCACTGTTACTTGGTCTCTTGTTAACCAGTCCATTGTTATTTGGTCATTCTTTAACCAATCCACTGTTACTTGGTCTCTTGTTAACCAGTCCATTGTTATTTGTTCTCCCGATAACCAGTCCATTGTTATTTGATGTCCCTTTAACCAGTCCACTGTAATCCTGTCTCCCCTTAGCCAGTCCATTGTTATCCAGTCTCCCTTTAAGCAGTCCACTGCTATCTAATCTCCCCTTAACCAGGCCACTGTTGTCCTGTCTCCCCTTAACTAGTCCACTGTGATCCAGTCTCCCCTTAACCTCTCAACTGTAATCCTATCTGCCTTTAAGCAGTCCAGTCTTCTCATATCCTGCCCCCTGTTATCCTGTATCTCTTTAACCAGTCCACTGTTACCTGTTATACAGTCTCCCCTTAACCAGTCCACTGTTATCCAGTCTCCTGTTAACCAGTCCACTGTAATCCTGTCTCCTCTTAACCAGTCCACCATTATCTAGTCTCCCCTTAAACAGTTAACCAGTTCTCTGTTATTTGGTCTCCCTTTTAACCAGTCCACTGTTATCCTGTCATCCTCCTAACTAGTCCACTGTTATGCAGTCTCCCGTTAAACAGTCTACTGTTATTTGGTCTCCTGTAACCAGTCCACTGTAATCCTGTCTCCTCTTAACCAGTCCACTGTAATCCTGTCTCCCTTTAACCTCTCTAGTCATATCCTGTCTCCCCTTAACCAGTCTACTGTTATCTTGTCTCCTGTTAACCAGTCCACCGTTATCCTGTCTCCCCTTAACCAGTCCACTGTAATCCTGTCTCCTCTTAACCAGTCCACCGTTATCCAGTTTCCCCTTAAACAGTCACTCATCCTTTTTCCGTTGCCATTGTATCTCAGTGTAACCTCTCAGACTACTATCCAGGCTCTCTGCAGTCTCTTCACTAGCAGCCTCTCTCCTCTTAACCTGTTGGCCAAACCATCCGTCCTCCTCCCACTGCTCTGTGCTGCTTCTCACTCACCACCAGATTCCTTCTTTACCCCATTTAAAGGATGTTAACGTCAAAGTATAATATCACCATCTGGGTCTCTGTCAATGCATTGATGACTATATTTATAATTAATACTATATTAAAGACTCAGTTTATAAATATGTTAATTATGTTTAGATGTTTTCTTAATTTTTCATGACATCAAGGGCTGTGGCTTGATTTCTAGTCCTCATGGACACTTTATTATGAATCTTTTAGGACTTCTCCACCCTCTGTGTGAACACTGAGTTTTGTCCATCATCTAACAAAGCCTGTATTTATAATGGAGAGCACAGGAATGAGGAAGATGGCCGACTGAGACACCTGAGATCAGCCAAATTAGTTATTCATACATTTTGGGGCATTCTGTGTTTTGACACAAGGAAAGTGACAGTTATTTTGTTTTTCTCTTTGTGGCTATGAATGCTGTAGGTATTCTGGCTCAAATACAGGGGCTTTCTGACAAAAACACTGTCTGGTTGAAAATATGTATATAATGGCAGAAAGGCCTTTGTAGACCAAAGTGACATTATATTCATCTGTGAGTTATATCCATTACTTATTTTTGCTCATAATTTGCTGGTTTTACTGGTCTATGCAACAAACATAATTTATTTTCAATTTATAAGACCCCTTAATCACTTGGTGGGGTCCTTAAGGGTTATGTACCATCTCTGTATGTCTAAATTCGGAAAATGGGACTCCACTCCCTCCCCACACACACACACACACTCCAAACACAGACACACATGCAATTGGAGTTAAGTTACTATAACTAGTCCAAGTATCCATCTGCTCCTGTTCACTTTGTTAAAGGGGAGAGCAGTGAATTATTTTTCCACTCTTATGTTCTCGCAATCACTTTTCTGCTGATGGGCAGTAATTTGCATGATCACAATTACAGGGGATTCCTGTGTATTAAATGTTATTACCCTTTTCATTGACATTAAGATCTGCAGCTTCATACAGTATGAACTGCATTTTTAATCACTTTGAATTTTTAATGTAAACATTCCCTCTGGCCATTGATAATGAAGTCACTGATTTTCTGTCTGCAGGTGTTTCATTTGGGGAGTACCTTTGGCTGGGTGTGGTGCAGGTAAGTGCCCCTGTGCTCCAGTCAATGAGCACCGTGCCAGCGTAAATCCAGGTTTGAGGCTAATTCAGCCTGAGGGCAGGGGAAGAGGTCACTTCTGTTTATTGGTAAACGAAGAGAGCAGGCACGTCGCGCAGGATGGGCGTGGCACCCAGTCACCTGTAGGAATTGGCGAGGCTGAGCCACACCTGCGGTGAAAAAGGTCCACACGAGACGGGCGGCTTCCAGAGCAGAACAGGGACTCGTGCCAGAAGGTGTCATCACCGTTGACGACGGAGAAGGAGCGGCAGAGTAAGAGTAAGAGTGAGAGAGAGCAGCATGCGCTGAAGCAGCTCGGAGAGAGTCTAGCAGCTTGAGGATGAAGCTTCCGTGGGGGGCAGCGACGCCCCTTCTCCTGGCAGCACTGGCTGGCACCATCTGGGCCTCCAACCCGGAGCACCCAAGCGACTCCAATGCCACAAATGGGACGGAAGGCGGCTCCAGCCTCACCAGCCTGCCCATCGTGACCTGGAGGTGGCACCACGTAGAACAGCCCTACCTGATGGCCCTCTGGGTCCTGGTCTGCTGGCTCTGCAAACTGGGTGAGCGGCATCTTTGTGCGTGCTGCAGCGGCGTGGGTTACCTCCGCTACCAGCATGGGGTCACTCTTTACTGTCGTCTAATAATTTTACCATAAAGTCTTTGAAGTAGTGTTGAGCGACGCGGCATGGGTTCATGGTTAATTAATACATAAATAATAGCATTATACTACATCATCTATGCCCCCTCAAGTAAAGTGTTACCTAGTTCTCTATATTTCCAACTGGCGCCCCCAGCACAGAGTACCAGATTTGTTTCCTTTTTAGCCAGAAGTGACACGTTCGATCCAAGTTTCGCTCGTCTCTCATTCTGGCGGAATAGAACTGAAGGCGCTCATTTTGGTCCAAGGAGGTTTTGATGTTGCTCCCTTGTTACCGAAGTCATCCTTGGAAAATATATACATATAAAATCATGTAAATAGAAAAGAACACATACCTATAAATTCTTTTTCATTTTCTCCTTCTTCTCTTTTTTAATATCGTCGGCTCATACCTTCCGCATCGGGGTGCAGAATCCCACCCTGTGTGTGTGTAGTTTTGTATTCACCACATTGTAGGCACCAAATGTCTCCACAATGTGGTAAAAACCTGGTACTCTTTAATTTGTGGGGAGATTTTTCAGGTTCCCACAATATAAACCTCAATTCTGTAAAAATCCATGAATGCAATGAAAAATCGAAAATGGCCAAAGGTCTTGTATTTTGTTTGGTTACTTATGTTTAAGGCTAGGGCTGGGTAAGGCTTAGGATTATCATAGTTATTATAAAGGTTTTTCCAATAGAAATTAATGTAGAGTACCAACAATGGTAGGAATATAGGAGCTGTGTGTGTGTCTGTGGGTTATGTATATATTACATTGTGGGGACCAAATGTCCAAATGATAAAAACCTGTTATTTAGGTGTTGTGGGGACCATTTTTTGCAGTCCCTATAAGGGGAAACTCAGTTTAATAAGAATCTATGACTGCAATAATAAAAACTAAAAATACCAATAGTCTTGAAATTTGTTTGGTTACTTATGGGTAAGGTTAGGACTGGGTTGCGGTTAAGGTTGTCATAGTTGGGATTAGTTTTGTACCCATAGAAATGAATGGAGAGTCCCCACAACGATACTAATCTGTGTGTGTGTGTGTGTTGCATGACAGTCTGCATGAACTCCCTGTGTCACTTAGTTTCCTTTCGGGTACTACAGCCCAAAGACATGCAGTCAGCTGAATTTGGTGATGTTAAACTGCCCTGCTTGGACTGGTCTGCTTATGTTATTATTATTATAATCATCATCATTATTATTATTATTATTATTATTATTATTATTATTGTTGTTGTTGTTGTTGTTGTTGTTATTTTTATTATTATGGGCCAGCATGATGACTCTAGGGGCCAGCCTGATGACACTCTGTATTGCCACATACCTCCAGCTCTCTGTGACTGGAATTTGCTTTAAATTGTGCTGTCATTGTGCGACTGTCTGTAGATGTGTGTGTATTTTGATGTGAGTCACCTATTATTGGCTGCCGTGTCATCCAGAGTTCATTGGCATACACCTTGGCACTGAATTAGCATAACAATTGACAATGGATGGATGGATGGATAAATTGATGGATGGATGGATGGATAAATTGATGGATGGATGGATACTGAGAATCAGTAGTTTCCAGTGACTAGTTCTGCTTGGTGATCCGAAATGTCCAGCGGTTGCACGGTTTCCAGTACATGACTTGCACACCATGTGAGCAGGCAGCCAGGCTTCACATTGGCGTACTTCCTGTCAGTCCCGGCACCAAGAGAGAGCAGAGAGCTGATAAAGACAAGGCATGCTCACCCCAGGGCATTATGGGAGGTGGGAATGGCAAGCGAACCTGCCAAAATCATGTGCTCCCCTCCTGTGAGGTTCAGCTCAACTTCTGACTTTCTGTCTTGTCGCTCCTGATCAAGATGACAGACCAATATGATGAAATAGTGAGAAATCATGATAATGATGTCTGAGTATAATCAGACCGACAAAGTGAAGCAGCATTACAAAGTATATCATATCTAAGATATCTACTTAAGGTGTTTGCCTTTAAATGCTAACTGCTAGGCCAAACCATTTTTTATAGGCCAAACCAGATTGTCACCCATCTGTGGAGCTGCTCGCTATATTGCATGTTAAGCAGCTTGTATTGGTGTGCCAGCTAGACCCTCCTGGCTCCTGTCCGTAACTACAAATCCACCTGCTAACATTTTGGTTGCAAGTCTTTGTTGGTATATATAAATAAAAGTACATTTCTATACAGGCTGCTGATCTATTATCACTTTATTTTTCATATATCAAATATAGAAATTTTCAGCTCATGTATGCATAGTAACTAAAATTACTAAGGTTACTTTTGCGTGAAATTTGGGTGCTGAGCAGCTCTCCCCTGAGTGCTGCTATGCCTTTTTAACAGTGGGTGGGTACTGTTTGCCCATCCAACTGTACAAATGCGAAACTCGTGTCCATTTCAGCTCACCTTTCATGTTGCTCCATTCCCAAGGTGTTGCCGACCTTCTTTGAAAAGCTCACACTGGCCTTCAATGGCGCGCTTACCTGGAATCCTCAACAATGTTTAACAGTCCTGTGGCAGATGCCTGCCAGGCGAGACCTGCCATTAAGCAGGTGAAATTAGCTGTTACTCCCAACATCATTATTAAGAAATGATAAACCTTCCTCCCCCCTCCACATACAAACACTGAGGCTGGTATTGCTCTGGACTGGTATTACTATAATTCATCATAAAATAATAAGTGGTCTGGGAACTTTAAGTAGCAGCATGACTGCAGTAATTTAGTACTGCCAGCTGGTGGCAGTTGTCTTCCACCGCTGTGAGGAAAGCTTGCTCTCTGTGGCACAGTATGCTATGCTCCTGCTACAAAGGTGAGACAGGATGGGACAATGTAGGCAAGCTGTGTACGTTTGAATAAATTGCAGTTCACAGTGTCTTAATTTCCCCATAACGCTTAAATAATTTAAATTACAGTAAGACTGTTTACTTGGTCACAAATAATCAATACTTGCTGTCTGATGAGCAAAGGGATTGATGGTCTTCACACACAGATCTCCCACAGGTAGTTATGGATAGGGTTTAATCACCTGGAGAATAATATTATCTCTGTGTTTCATGAAAGAGATCTAGGCACTGACACCCCCCATCCCACACACACACCGAGTTGTTTATTTTAGATTTCTTAACCTTTTCAATTAAATCTGAACCTTTTCACTGAAATTCCTCTATGGGGTTAGTGATGACAGGTCACGTACCTGCAGATTTTGCGATGGAAACACCAGTGACCAGCTGTACGAACTGTGAAATGTGGGGCCCACTAGACGCATCGCGACGGATACCCTGTGCCAGGGACGACGTCCTTAAACGGACCCTCCATGACCTCTGTCCCCCACATCTGCTCAGGTTGCAAATCATTAATCCAAACGGAGGAGGAAGTGTTAATTACTGGAGGCAAGTTCTGCCAGATTAAAGTATGGAACCAAAAAGTTATACATCTATATATACATACGTGAAAATGGGTGGGGTGCAGCCACATTCAATGCACATCTCTAAATTGTCATGGAAGCAGGTAATGAAAGTTGACAGTGGTAACAAAATGACACAGCCTGCAGACAGTGAGATTCAGTGTAAGTGTTTTACCCTCCTGGAACATATATTTACATTCAGAGCCGACCGGCCCTTGCTCCCCATCTGAGGAAGTTTATGTAACAATGACACAGACGGCAGCCTTCAGCTCTATTTCTGACTACATCTCCCAGAGAGCTCAGAAATCTCAAGGCCTCTCAGTGACCAATACAGTGAAAGATCTGAAATTCCATTAAAAAACACTGTAGTAATACCCCAGTATGTTGCTCTCTCTGCAGTACACAGGTATTCAGTCAGAATAGGCCAGAACACGACCTCTCTTTTTCTACATTAACCAGTTTCACCATTCTGTTATACTGCAGAACTTACTGAATGCTGCTTCTATGAATTAAATCCAGTAGTTGTTTTAGTGCTAAACAAGCTGCCACCTGGCACGTATAAAGATATCTGTAAAGCTATACTATAGCTATACTGCAAAGTATTGCGGGAAAAAAACCTGATCTTATTATATAAATGTACTTTGCTTAAATCCCTTATGTTGAACACAAAGATCCCCTGCTCAATGAAAGCCTAACTATGTCTTTCTGAGAACCAATGACCCGCCCCCTGGTTAGCATGGCAGATAAATGTTCTCGGGTATCTTAAGGAGTCCCAGCCCTCGCTGAACCGTCATTGTCGCACGGCAGGACCCTAGCTGTGAAGTCCACAGTATATTAATCATTTCCTACACCTTGCTGGTTGCTTTCTGTGTTTGTGTCTGTGGGTGTCTCTGCAGTGTAGACAGAGTTTTCCTTGCTTCCTTGCTTTCCTTGCTTCTGCCATGGGGTGTAAGATTGAAACCAGCCTCCTGTGGCTCCCAATCTTCTTATGCTTCTTCAGCACACCTGTGGATGGGAGGCCCCTGAGCATATTGGGCCAGCCGCTGCCTACAGCCACCAACATCTCAGAGACGAACCTTACAGAGTTGCACATTGTGTCTTTTCATTGGGACCATGTGACAATGCCTTACATCGTGACTCTGTGGATATTTGTGACAGGGCTGGCGAAACTAGGTATGTATCAATAAGAGGAGTAATATTTGTGCACCTACTTTATTGAAAAACGGTTATAACAGGGGCTGTGAGACATTATCACTGGGTATTCTAGCCAAACATCTCAATGCTGTTGAAATTATTGGCATTTAGCTGGAGAATTCCAGTATTTCACTTGCATAACAGTGTTTTTAGTAAGCTTCCTATGCCTTTTTGCTCAGTAGCTATTGGTGTATGTTCTGCATTCAATTGAAAAGACTACCCAGTGAACATTTTAGCATGCTGTTAGCCTGTGATAGACCTTTACTAATATCTGCTGAACATTCAGCAAGCATGTCATGTCTAGTGTTCAGTTCATTTTGATTGTCTTGAGCAGAAAACAGAAGAAACATGAATAATTTGTAGCGTGGACACAGAGAGTATGGCGTACTTTTTCCTCAGTTACACATTTTATCTATGAAGATGCCACAGGTCCAGATGGCACACGGCTGGATCTGTAGGGCATGTGATGGCTTGAGCTTTAATCGTTCAGCGCTGTGACAATGACAGCGGGCTGAGACTTAGGGGGTCGCCCACTATTCTGTCACTCAAACTAACATAGTTCCCTGGTAAATTTCGTTGTGACTGTACACTAACCTAAGAGTGGGCCGGGGCTCAAAGCATGGCAGAGGCTTGACCAATTGGATGCACGCTTGCTATTTTGTCATAGTTTCCATTGGGGGTACCGGGGGACAGAAAAGAGCAATGACTTAATTTTAATTTTTAACCAATCGGAAGTCACTTTACATGCAATCTACTCTGGAGAACGCAGACAGAGGTCGGAAACAGGAATTGAGTAATCATTTGACCACCGATCCGAAGTGTGGAGGTTACTCATTTTAATGTTCAGTCTCACAGCTGACAGTTTAAACAGCGACAGAAAGAGCAAGGTTAATGGCAAGGTTAATTATACCCTTAATGCCTGTATTCTATTTTCACTCTGTACCCAAAAAACCAGTTGATCATTAATATATTTCACAACATCTGTGCCAGAATTGAGTGACTATTGTAAATCTGTGAACTGTGTCTCAAGTCACTAGTGAAGAGAAGAGCTGGTTTGTGCCTGGGCATAATGAAACAGGAAGTCAACTCCCATGGGACATTTTGACATTAATAATGGTTCATTGGTCTTTTTTCACTTTGCCAAAAGATTATTGGTAGTTAGGCAATAAGTAGTGTGTGAGTAAGACCTGGCAGTAAACTCTGCAGCACCAACCATATCCACTTTCCACAACAACCCCTAAATATTATTTTCATGATCTGTGGTATGTTGGCAGTTAATTGATCTGAATATTATTACTGATGTAAATGATCAGTACCTTCATACAGTCAAATACGGTTGTACATTTGATTCCCTTGTAACTGTTTTTTGATACTTAAACACATAAATATAGTGATCCCAAGTTATAAGAGTTCACTGAAAAGTTCCTCCCATGGAATATCTAATGTTTAACTTGGCAAAGCTTGCTGTATTGTCTGTTTTCCAGATTCTTTCCTATAAAATTACTAATGGCGAAAAAGCATAAAAAAATGAAATATGAGTGAAGTTGAGGTCGCTGGTATTTCAGACTGATGTGCCCAACTGATATCACTCCTCCGCAAGATTCTCACTGTCTCTCTGCCTCTTTGTGTTTGTTCCAGTGTTTGAGCTGAACCACAAGCTGACCAGCGCCATCCCAGAGAGTGCACTGCTCATCTTCATTGGTTTTGTCCTGGGTGGAATGGTCTGGGGGGCAGACAAGGCTCAGACCTTCACTCTCACCCCAGTGACCTTCTTCTACTACCTGCTGCCCCAGATCATCCTGGACGCAGGCTATTTCATGCCCAACAAGCTCTTCTTCAGCAACATGGGTGCCATTTTGACTTATGCCATTCTTGGGACCGTCTGGAATGCTGTCACTGTGGGCATCTCACTGTGGGGTGTTTACCTGGGCGGAATCATGGGTAATGTCATCATCGTTTCTGTGCTCCATATGCATATAGGCTCCTTTTGTATCCCCAGAGAACAAACTACTAAATCTGATCGTTGTTGCTTTGTGGGTGGAATATTGAATACATACACTCACCTAAAGGATTATTAGGAACACCATACTAATACGGTGTTTGACCCCCTTTCGCCTTCAGAACTG